>NC_069427.1:49491995-49506732 GCF_026875155.1 Cherax quadricarinatus
TATACACGTTAGTGATACAGGCCCTGTGTTTAGTGCCTCATGTCTGTCTCCCTTTTAAAAATTGGACTACATTTGCCATTTTCCATACCTCAGGTAGTTGCCAGTTTCAAGTGATGTATTGAAGATCTTTGTTAATGGCTCACACAAAATCTCTGCTCCCTCTTTAAGGACCCATGGAGAGATGTTGTCTGGTCCCACCGCCTTTTGGGAGGTGTCAAGCTCGCATAGCAGCTTTTTCACCTCCTCCTTGGTTATATGTACCTTCATCCAGCACTTGCGGGTGTGCCCCCCTTTTTCTGATTTCCTGGAGTCCTACTGGTTCCACTGTAAATACCTCTTTAAATCTTGTGTTGAGCTCCTGACATACCTCTTGGTCGTTTCTTGTGAATTCCCCATCACCCTTCCTCAGTCTGATTACCTGGTCCTTGACTGTTGTTTTCCTCCTGATGTGGCTGTACAACAGCTTCGGTCAGTCTTTACTTTTGATGCTATGTCATTTTCATATTGTCTCTGAGCCTCCCTTCTTATCTGTGCATATTCGTTTCTGGCTTTTCGGCTGATTTCTTTATTTTCCTGAGTTCTCTGTTTCTGTACCTTTTCCATTCTCTAGAAACACCTAGTTTTTGCCTCCCTACACCTTTGGGTGAACCAAGGACTCGTTCTGTTCTTCCCATTATTTCTGTTTCCCTTGGGAACAAACCTCTCCTCTGCCTCCTTGCATTTTTTTTGGCTACATAGTCCATCATTTCTTGTACTGGTTTTCCTGTCAGTTCCTCCCCACTGAATGTCTTGAAGGAAGTTCCTCATGCCTGAGTAATTCCCCCTTTTGTAGTTTGGTTTTTCCCAGCCTATTCCTGCTACTCTCTCCACTTGGAGCTCAACTATGTAGTCGAAGCACAGAACCACATGATCACTAGCTCCCAGAGGCCTTTCATACATGATACCCTCGATGTCCGAACTACTCATGGAAAATTTACAAGGTCCAGTCTTGCGGGTTCATCCTCTCCTCTCTCTCTGGTAGTGTCTCAAACATGTTGATGCATGAGGTTTTCCAGTACCACATCCATCATCTTGGCTCTCCATGTTTCGGGACCCCCATGGGGCTCCAGGTTTTCCCAGTCAATCTCCTTGTGATTGAAATCCCCATAACTAGTAACTTTGCTCCTCCCATGTGTGCTCTCCTGGCCACCTCGGCTAGTGTGTCGATCATTGCTCTGTTGCTCTCATCATATTCTTCTCTTGGCCTCCTGCAGTTCTGTGGTGGGTTGTACATTACTGCAATTATCCCCTTTATGTCCTCAGACTGGATTGTTCCTACTAAGTAGTTCCCTTTCGCCCATGCCATCCATTCCTTCCATTTTCTCAAAATCCCACTGGTTTTTTAATGAGCAGTGCAACTCCTCCTCCCCTCTCCTCCCTCTGTCTTTCTTGAGGATTTGGTATCCGGATGGAAAGATTGAATCTGTTTTATTCTGGTGAGTTTTGTTTCTGTGAGTGCTATTATGTCTGGGGATGTCTCTTTGATTTTTTCTTGCCACTCCTCATACTTGTTTGTTATTCCATCTGCATTGAAATACCACACCTTCAACTTCTTTTCTAAGACTGTGGTCTGGGAGGTAATTGGGTTGGGGAAGTGGGAGACCTGGTAAGGAACTATGGGATGTTGCTTTGGGGGTGGAGTTTGTAATGTAGTGGGTGGGGGCATTGGATGTGGCAAGGGTGTTTTGATTTAGAGTTTTTGGTTTGCACTGGGTTAAACTGGTTGGGAGGCTTCTATAGGAAGTTGTGAGGGAGGCTGTATTTGATCTTTTTCCCTGGGTCTGGGATCTCCTGTCTGTCTTTCCCCCTCCCTCTCTTTCCTCCTTTCGCCTTTGTAACATCTCTCTCAGTTTCTGCCTTTCTTCTTGTGATCTGCCCGCGGTCGAGATACACCTTCCTGTATGCCGGTATGTCCCTTAATCGTGCTTTCTCCTGCAGGATCCGGGTTCCGAGTCGCTTCTGCCTTGAAGGTCACTTTCACTGGCCGGGTTCTTTTTTTTACAAACCCCCTATTCTCCGAAAATTTTCCAGCGGGGTCATGCCCGTCTTCTCCTATTGCTTTCATGATGCTTTCAATTGCTTTTTTTTCCCCTTGTTTTCTTGCTTCATATGTCTCCCCTTCAGCTTCCGGGAGCCCATACACAAAGACTGACCTCACCCTTTCATTCCCCCAATGCTTATCCCTGTGTATCCCCTCATTTAATTTGGTTTCCTGAAACTGCAGCTTTCCTTTCTTCAGTTTCACTGGCTAATGTACTTGGGCTCATTGGCCTGTCATTTTCCCTTCTCGGATTTCCTTGGGCTCTGTTGTTGTCTGTTAGGGCCTCCACATAAAGCTTAGCTCTTTCATTTACTACAGTCTCCTCTGATAGAGCCTCCACATGCAGTTGTGCCCCTTCTTCCCTACAGTTCCCCTTATTTGTGGCTGAGGTAGCAGTCTCTGTTGTCAATCCCAAAATGTTCTTTAGTTTTTTAGGCTGTTTCAGATTTTTTAGTTCCTCTTCTAAACTCTGTATCCTACCCTGCTGCTTTGATATGCAGCTCCCACTTCCTGCTTTCCATATCTATCCTCTCTTCCATTCTTGCTAAGTTCTTCTAGTTTCTTTTTTCCCCTTCATGATCTCTTTTTATGAGCTCTGCTGCCCAATCTTCCTTTTCAGCTTCCCCTCCTGTCCCTTGGTTTTTCTTGTTGCTCTCTGACAACCCATTTTTGTTTTATCCTGATTGCCTCAGAGTGGGAAACCTATGTAATTCTGTATGTTAGGTTAGTAGTGTGTATGTCAGAGTGTGGGGGGGGAGGTAGTGGAGGAACTGTGGGAGAGGAGTGGGGAGGGGTCAGGAGGGTCTGGGGGAACTGGGGAGGGGAGGGGTGAACGAGGGAGGGGAGGATCAGGGGAAGAAGTGAGTTGTCGGTGGGTGAGGGGGGGATCAGGGGGAAAAAGTGAGTTGTCGGTGGTGAGGGGGGGGTGTATGTGTGAGTCTGGATGTTTTGTGTGTGTGTGAGTCTGGATATGTATTGTGTGTGTGTGTGTGTGTGTGTGTGTGAGAGTCTGGATATGTGTGTGTGTGTGTGTGTGTGTGTAATCTGTGTGGAATTTGTGTGGGTTTATTATGTACTGAAAGGTAGGTGGTTTGTGGGTTGTAGTGTAGTCTCAGTGGTCCTTTCTGCCCACAACTTCTTGTGACCTGACCCCAAACCCCCTGGGGCTTGACCGGCACGTACTTACAGTGTGTGTGTGTGTGTGTGTGTGTGTGTGTGTGGTTTTGTGTGTGTGTGTGTGTGTGTGTGGGGTGTATGTGTGTGTGCGGGGGGGGAGTATGCAGGGAGATACTGTTAATACATACCAGTAATTCTGGGTTATAAAAAGCGATAATTGCTACTAGGGTCTAAAGCTTCAAAAAGTGTCTGCCCTTTTGTGTGTGTGTTAGGGAGGGATGGTTAGGGGGGGGTAGATCCGTTATACCTCTCTGTTCTGTCTTTTTCCTAGAAATGCTACACTCTTCGCTTATTGTCCTTTCTGGATTTAAGTATCAATTATTGCTGTTATTATCCTATTCCTTGTTCACGTTTAGAGAGGACTTCCTAGCTTCCTAAGTGTTCTTACTACTAATAACTACTGTAATAGCTTGCAGGAGTGAGTGACCAGTATCTAACAGCGATGCAAGACCAACAAGCCAAAAATGCGACATGCAAACCACAACATAGGTGATACTTGCGCTGGCAACGGTCGTGCCAAGTTGCCAGATGCTGATGACGTAGTCTTCACGTAGCCTAAATCCCTAATTTGGAGATCCTTCATCCGTGATGATTATAACCACATGTGCTCATACGTCCCTCGTTCCTCACGCGATTTCACTTTTCACTTATGATATTATACACTTCACATTATATACACTTCACTTTATATGTATAATGGCACACAACTTGTCGTGACGTCACTGCTTCAGGCCTACCGCTGCCTAGTAGACCAAAACGTTTGGATAATTTTGGATAATGGATAATTTCAGGCTTTCTCACGACTTTTTCTAACTAATAACTTAAGTTATCACTCGTATTATTGCTCACTGACGATGTCACTACCACTGATTACTGTTAGCAGTCACTGCACCCTTAAAAACACTAGGATTCTCGGAGCCTTGTGTGCCCACGTCTGCACCCACGGACCCACGCGTTGTGTGTGTGTGTGTGTGTGTGTGTAATGTGTGGGTGTGTGTGTGTGTGTGTGTATATGTGTGTATGTGTACTCACCTATTTGTACTCACCTATTTGTGGTTGCAGGGGTCGAGTCATAGCTCCTGGCCCCGCCTCTTCACTGATTGCTACTAGGTTCCTCTCTCTCCCTGCTCCATGAGCTTTATCATACCTCGCCTTAAAACTATGTATGGTTCCCGCCTCCACTACTTCACTTTCTAGACTATTCCACGACTTGACTACTCTATGACTGAAGAAATACTTCCTAACATCCCTTTGATTTATCTGAGTCTTCCTTCCAATTGTGACCTCTTGTGTATGTGTCCCATCTCTGGAAAAATCCTGTCTTTGTCCACCGTGTCTATTCTGTGCAGTATTTTATATGTCGTTTCATGTCTCCCCTGACCCCCCTGGGCCCCCAGTGTCGTCAGGCCGATTTCCCTCAACCTTTCTTCGTACGACAATCCCCGTAGCTCTGGGACTAGTCTTGTTGCAAAAACCCTTTTCACTTTCTCAATTTCTTGACGTGCTTGACTAGGTGTGGATTCCCAAACTGGTGCTGCATACTCCAGTATGGGCCTGACGTAAATGGTATACAGTGTCTTGAACGACTCCTTATTTAGGTATCGGAACGCTATCCGTTTGGTTTGCCAGGCGCCCGTATGCTGCAGCAGTTATCTATTTATGTGCGCCTCAGGAGATATGCTCGGTGTTATACTCCCCCCCCAGATCTTTTTCCTTGAGTGAGGTTTGCAGTCTTTGGCCATCTAAACTATATTGTGTCTGCGGTCTTCTTTGCCCTTCCCCAATCTTCATGACTTTGCATTTGGCAGGGTTAAACTCAAGGAGCCAGTTTTTTGGACCAGGCTTGTAGCCCGTCCAGGTCTCTTGTAGTCCTGCCTATCCTCATGTGTGTGTGTGTGTGTGTGTGTGTGTGTGTGTTGTGTTGTAATGTGTGTGGTGTGTGGTGTGTGTGTGTGTGTGGTGTGTAATGTGTGTGTGTAATTGTGTGGGGTGTGTGTTTTGTGTGTGTATGTGTGTATGTGTGAGTGTGTGTGTGTGTGTGTGTGTTTTAGTTGTGTGTGTATAATTTGTTAATTGTGGTTTTGTGTGTGTGTGTGTGTGTGTGTGTGTGTTGGTGGTGTGTGTTGTGTGTGTGTGTGTGTTTTGGTGTGTATTTTGTGTTGTGGTGGTGGGTGTGTGTTTTGTGTGTGTTTTTTATGTGTGTGTGTGTGTTTTTGTGTATTATGTGTGTGTATGTGTGTGGATGTGGTGTGTGTGGGTGTGTGTGTGTGTGTACTCACCTAGTTGTACTCCCTAGTTGGGGTTGCAGGGGTCGAGTCCTAGCTCCTGGCCCCCCCCTTTTCACTGATCGTACTAGGTCACTCTCCCTAAACCCAGGGCTTTATCATACCTTGCTTAAAGCTTGTATGGATCCTGCCTCCACTAATCGTTTCCCCAAACTATTCACTTCCTGACGTCTGTGGCTGAAGAAATACTTCCTAACATCCCGGCTATCTGTGTCTTCAACTTCCAACTGTGTCCCCTTGTTGCTGTGTCCCATCTCTGGAACACCCTGTCTTTGTCCCCCCCTTTTCAATTCTCTCAGTATTTTGTATGTCGTTTTCATGTCCCCCTATCTCTCCTGCCCTCCAGTGTCGTCAGATCTTTTCCTTAACCTCTCCTCGTAGGACATACCCTTGTCTGGGACTAGTCTTGTTGCAAACCTTTGCACTTTCCCCCAGTTTTTCATGTGCTTGGTTTGGGTTTCCAAACTGGTGCCGATACTCCAAAAAGGACCTAAGTACAGGGTGTACAGGGTTTTGAACGTTCCTAATTAAGATTTTGGAATTCTGTTCTGGGTTTGCTAGGCCCCCAAGCTGCAGCAGTTATTTGGCTGATGTGCACTTCAGGAGATGTGCCTGGTGTTATACTCACCCCAAGATCTTTTTCCTTGAGTGAGGTTTGTAGTCTCTGACCCCCTAGACTGTACTCTGTCTGTGGTCTTCTTTGCCCTTCCCCAATCTTCATGATTTTGCACTCGGTGGGGTTGAACTCCGGGAGCCAGTTGCTGAACCAGGCCTGCAGCCTATCCGGATCCCTTTGTAGTCCTGCCTGATCCCCGTCTGATTGAATTCTTCGCATCAACTTCGTATCTACAAACAAGGACACTTCGGTGTCTATTCCTTCCGTCATGTCATTCACAAATACGAGAAACAGAAGCGGCCCTACGACTGACCCCTGTGGCAACCCGCTCGTTACAGGCGCCCACTCTGACACCTCGCCATGTCCATGACTCCTGTTGTTTTCCTGAATTAATCCCTGATCCATTAGTATTTCCCGTTATCCCTGCCGGGTCCTCCAGCTTTTGCACTAGTCTCTTGTGTGGAACTGTGTCAAACGCTATCTTGTAGTCCAAAAAATGCAATCTACCCACACCTCTTTCTCTTCTCTTAAATTGTCTCCCTGTCATGCTTCGCAGGTTTGTAAAAGGATTTCCCACCCCTAAAAACCTGCTGGCTGTTCTTTAAAAAGCTCGTTCTTCTCAACGTGCTCCACCATTTTTTCCCATGACTTGCTACTATGCAGTCAGTGACACTGTTCTGAATTGAGTACTTCGCGTCTGCCCCCTTTTTTTAAAAATTGGATACATTTGTTTTTCTTCCATCCCTCTGGTAGCGCCCTTGTTTCGATAGATGCGTTAAAAATTGTTGTTAATGGTACACCTAGAGCCTCTGCTCCGTCTCTCAGGCCCCACAGAGAGATGTTATCCAGCCCATTGCTTTTGAAGTATCACTCATTTAGCAGCCTTTTTACTTCTTTCTCGGTTGTATGTATTTTTCCCAATACTTAAGGTGTCCCCTACCTCCCCGGGTTTTTTCCCGGGGGTTTTCCTCTGTTCCTCTGTGAACACTTTTTGAATCCATGTTGACCCCTCACTACTTCAGGGGTCGTTCCTTGTGACCTCCCTCCTTCCTTCCTCAGCCGGGTCCTTGACTGTTGTTTTCCTCCTGATGTGAGTACAACAGTATGGGTTCAGTTTTGCTTTCGTGCTATGTCTTTTCGTATTCCCATTGGGCACCCCTTTTTTCCCTCTCCATTTCCTTTTGGCTTAGACACTTTCCTTTTTTTTCTGGGTCTTTTGCCTTCGTATTTCATTCCTTTGCACTTTTTTTTGGTCTCTCTACGCTTTGGTGAACCAAAGGCCACCCTGGCCTATTTTTTTTTTTTGGTACAACCCTCTCCTCAATTTCCCTTTCCCTTTGTTGTCACATCCTTCATGCCTTGTAGTCCCCTCCCTGTCTTCATTTTTTCAGATTCCCTTCTTCTCTTCGATTGTGACTCTTCTATGAAATCGAAGCTAAAAACCCACAAAATCAGGGCCCCAAAGGGGCCACATATACGTTGCCCTCAATGTCACACCCCCAAAGGTGAATATTGTATAGTCCCTCCCGTTCATCCTCCCTCTCTTTTGGGTGTGCCCTTTTAAGGGTTTTGGTGAATGAGATTTCCCAGTACCACCCCCATCATCTTACCCCCCCATTTTTTGGGGTCCCCTGTGGCCCGGGGCACCCCCAAATCGTTTTCTTTTTTTTGGGGAAGAACCCAAAATCACAGCTTTGACCTGTTTTTTGGGCCCTTCTGGCCACTTCATCAGGTGTAAAACCATTGCTCTGTTTTCTTATCATACTCCTCCCTTTGGCCCCTGCTGTTCGGGGTTTGGGTTTTATACATCACTGGTTACACATCACCACCGGGGACCCCAAGACAAAGTGTTCCTTCAGAATCTCTTTTTTTCCCCCATTGTCTCTTCTCTCCAGCTCTTAAAAACTCCCATTGGTTTTTTATGAGCAGTGCCACTCCCCCACCCCCTCCACCCCCTCTGTCTTTTCTCAGGATTGTTTACCCCTTTGGGAAAAAATGGCATTGTTATCAGTCCTGTTGGCTTGGTTTCTGTGAGAGCTATGTCCCCGGTGACCCCTTTTTTTGAACTTTCTGCCACTCCCCCCACTTGTTCTTATTCCATCGTGTTGGTGTACAAAACCTCAAGTTTCCTCTCCACCTCTGTATTCGGGGGAGTCTGGGGGGTGGGGGACGGGCAGTGTGCTGTGGGATTCTACAGTATAGTGTGGGGGGGGGCCTGTAAGTGGGGATTGTGTTTGTGTTGGGTAGCATTTTGGTTTGGGGTTCCAGGGGGGGTTCTGGGTGCCTCCATTTTTTTGCTCTGCCTGTTTTGTTTGTCCTCTGTGTTTATGTCATTATCATCCTCCTATTTGGTGTGGATTTTTTTCATTTCATAAAAAAAAATTTGAAAGTAATCGTATTCTACAAAAATATTGAACACGCAGGTCAGCCCCTAAAATAAACACGAAAAAAAAACTGACCACAATGAGAGGATTTGACAGTTTCCCCAGGAGCGTGTGCCTTCTCGTTTCATGTGACTAAAATGAACCACACCAGTAGACTCTGTAATCGACACTAACAATGTATGTCTGTCTCTCATCTCTTTAACCTTCTCCTCTTTCTCTCTCTCACTCTCTCTCTCTCTCTCTCTCCTCTCTCTCTTTTCTCTCTTCTCTCCTTTTCTCCCCTCCCCTCTCTCTCTCTCTCTCTCTCTCTCTCTCTATCTATCTATCTATCTATCTCTCTCTTTCTCCCTCTCCTTTTCTCTGTTTTGCCTGCAGTAAAACGTTAAGTATGAACATTGTTACTGTTCCCAAAACCACGCACACACGCAGCATACACACGCGTGGGTCCGTGGGGTGCAGACGTGGGTAACAAGGCTCCGAGATCCTTAGCGTTGTAAGGCGTGCAATAACAGCTAGCAGAAATCATGGTAGTGGAACGTCACTGAACAATACTACAAGTGATAATTAAAGTTATTAGTTAAAGAAAGTGAGAGGAAAGCTGAAAACATAATATTTCAAAGCGCAAACCTTTGGGGGGTCTTAGGCCTGTTGCCACATTGGCAGCGGTAGGCCTGAAGAAGTGACGTCATGACAAGTTGTGTGCCATTATACATATAAAGTGAAGTGTATATAATGTGAAGTGTATACTATCATAAGTGAAGAGTGAAATCGCATGAGGAACGGGATGTATGAGAATATATGGTTATAAACATCACGGTGAAGGATCTCCAAAATAGGGATTTAAGGCCTATGTTACGACGAACTATGTACGACTGGCAAAATGTCACCGCACCATTTTCAGCGCAAGGTTTTTTTCGCCTATTTATGGTTTGCATGTTTGACGGCCCTGGCTGGCCTTGCATACTGTTTGATACTTGGGCACTCACTCCTGCAAGCTATTACCAGAATTAGAATAGAAATTGCATAGACATAGAGAATATAGTGTTGACGAGTGTGAGAAAGGGAGGTGGGACAAGCTTTTAAGGGGAACCCTTGTAAGACGGTGCTAGGGTCAAGTCCCCGGAGGGTTTTTGTCAGGTCACAAGAAGTTGCGGCCAGTCATTATACCGCACAAGACACTCTCTCACACACAAACACACACATGCACATGCACACACGCACACAGGCAGTGTTACTACCGGTAGTTATTAGCAGTAAGAATACTTAGGAAGCTAGGAAGTCCTCTCTCAATGTGAACAAGGAAAATGATTTAAAAACTAGCAACAATTAATATGTAAATCCAGAAAGGGCAATAAGTGGAGAGAGTAGCATAATTGGGAAAGATAAGTGAGACTAAATTTGTGCCTACACGACAGATCTTTCAACCACACCACCTACCCCCCCTAACCCTCCCTCCATCACACACAAGCACACAAACACACAAGGGTAGACACTCACACACACACACACACACACAAAACACACACACACACAACACCCCACACACACACACACATATGGAGAAGATTTCAGGAGGAGAGTGGTCGAACACCTGGAAGGAACAAGATTATAAAGTAAAACCAGCATGGGTTCATGGAAGGCAAATCTTGTATTCACAAACCTCCTGGAGTTTTTTTGACAAGGTAACAGAATAAGACACGAGAGAGGGGGGTTGGGTAGATTGCGTTTTCCTAGACTGCAGGAAGGCCTTTGACACAGTTCCCCACAAGAGATTAGTGCAGAAGCTGGAGGATCAGGCACACGTAAAAGGAAGGGCACAGCAATGGATAAGGGAATACCTGACAGGGAGGCAGCAAAAGAGTCATGGTACGTGAAGAGGTTCACAGTGGGCGCCTGTTACGAGCGGGGTCCCACAGGTCAGTTCTAGGACCAGTGCTTTTTTTTTTGTATATGTGAACGACATGATGGAAGGAATAGACTCTGAAGTGTCCCTGTTCGCAGATGACGTGAAGCTGATGAGAAGAATTAAAACGGACGAGGATGAGGCAGGACTGCAAAGAGACCTGGACAGGCTGGACATGTGGGCCAGTAACTGGCTTCTCGAATTCAATCCACCAAATGCAAAGTCATGAAGATTGGGGAGGGGCAAAGAAGACCGCAGACAGATAAGGCTAGGTGGACAAAAACTACAGACCTCACTCAGGGGGAAAGACCTTGGGGTGACCATAACACCGAGCACATCACCGGAGGCACATATCAACCAAATAACCGCTGCAGCATACGGCGCCCGGCAAACCTGAGAATAGCGTTCCGATACCTTAATAAGGAATCGTTCAAGACACTGTACACTGTGTATTTAGGCCCATACTGGAGTATGCAGCACCAGTCTGGAACCCACACCTGGTCAAGCACGTCAAGAAGTTAGAGAAAGTACAAAGGTTTGCAACAAGGCTAGTCCCAGAGTCAAGGGAATGTCGTACGAGGAAGGTTAAGGGAATCGGACTGACGACATGGAGGACAGAAGGGTCAGGGGAGACATGATAACGACATACAAGATACTGCGGGAATAACAAGGTGGACAGAGATAGGATGTTCCAGAGAGGGGACACAGGGACAAGGGTCACAACTGGAAGCTGAAGACTCAGACGAGTCACAGAGACGTTAGGAAGTATTTCTTCAGTCATAGAGTTGTCAGCAAGTGGAATAGCCTAGCAAGTGAAGTAGTGGAGGCAGGAACCATAATTTTTTTTAAGAAGAGGTATGACAAAGCTCAGGAAGCAGAGAGAGAGAGGATCCAGTACGATCAGTGAAAGGCGGGGCCAGGAGCTGAGTCTCGACCCCTGCAACACAATTAGGTGAGTACAATTAGGTGAGTACATACAAACACACATACACACACACACAAAAATACATAAACACAAAACACACACACACACACCCACACACACCATGCGCACACACACACATATACACACACACACACAAACACACCACACACACACCCAACCCCACACACACACACACACACCATGCACACACATCACACACCCTCACCACACACACACACCACACACACACACCATGCACACACACCCACACACACACACCACACACACACCCCACCACACACACACACACACACCACAACACACACACCACACATCCAAACCCCACACACACATACACCTCACACACACCACACACACACCACACACACACCACACACACACACCACACACACACACCACACACCACACACACCACACACACACACCACACACACACACCACACACACACACACACCATACACACACACCACACCAAAACCCCACACCCCCACACACACACACCCACACACACCCTCCACCACTTGACACAAAACACTTGACACAAACACGTACCCCCCCCCAAAAACCACCTCTCTCCTTCCCCAACCACCTCACCTTAGCCACCTAAACCCCTCCCCCAAACCACCTAACCCCTCCCCAAACCATCTAACCCCCCAACTACCTCATTCCCTCCAATAACCATCCTCCCCCTCCCCCATAACCATCCATCCCCTCTCTCCCTCAAATCATCTAACCCCCTCCCCAACTATCTCTACCCCTCCAATAACCATTCTCCCCCTCCCCCACAACCATCCATCCCCTCTCCTCCTAACCATCTATTTCCCTCCCCCTAACCACCCGTCCCCCCTTCTGTGGAGCAACGGGGGAACCTAGAACCAGGATGAGGACAAGGGGCTCCAAGGACGAATCTGGGAGGGAGGAATGGGAGGTAGAGCTCAAAAAAAGGTAGGAAGACTGGGGAAGGAAACTAGATGAGCTGGAAAGGAAGATGGAAGAGAGGTTAGCAGCAGAATGCAGAAGGTGGAAAACAACAGGGCCCAGCAGCAGAAATCAAGATAGAGAGATTAGAAGAGGAGCTGAGACATCTGAAACTGCACAGAGACAAAGATATTACAGAAGTAGCATCGGCAATGGCTACCCTCAAACACAGACAACAGGTCTGAAGAAAGCATGGAAACTAAACTGTATTCAGAGGTCCTGTCAAACCCACATGGGGCCAAAACAAAGACAGGGAGCACACTAGGACAGAATGAGAGGTTGGGAAGACATTGAAGGAACTAGGACATGTGCAAGGACCTTACCCGATACCTGTGGGGGCCAGGAACAGGTGAGCAGGAAGACAAACCAAGAAGCATAGGGGCCATAACTAGGGAAGGGACTGAAGGAAGGAACACTCCACGGGAAGGAACTAAAACACATCAGAGGATGCAATGGGATCACAGTGGGGGGGTGGGAAACGGAGAGATCCATGTTTGTCTATTGGCTAGACGAAGCTAAAGGGGAAACTTTTTGATGAAAGAAAGCAGGAGGAGAAAAAGCGATTGATGATATCATGAAGGTGAAGGCGAGGGGGACAGCCAGGTGGAAAAATTTTCGGGAATTGGGGTGGTTCACAAAAAAAAGGGGAATCGGCCTCTCAAAGAAATTTTTAAAGGCAGAACAACCCGAACCATGATCCTGCAGGGAAAGTACAGTGAGAGGAAAGCAGGATTTTACGGAGTGTGTACTCGTCGAGACAGAAACAGGACGAAAGGAAGACAAGAAAGAGAGTTAAAAACGAAAGGAGAAAATGGGGGGAAATAAAAAGGAGGCAGAAAAACCCAGGATCAAAGGGAAAGACAAACGCACCCCCCAGAAACACCGCAGAAGGCTCCGCCACGACACCCCAAGGGAAATGAAAAACCCAAAACCCAAACCCACAAAACCCCGTCCCTTTTTTTCCACCCCCTGCCCACGTTACATTTAGAACAAAAGTTAAGGTTTGGTACACAAATGCAGATGGTTTAACGAAAAAACATGGGGAAGGGCAAGAAAGAATAAATGAAAAGCCCCCAGAATCTAGCATTACAGGAACAAAACACGGAGACAATAACAGATGAAATTTCCCCACCGGATACCAGTCATGGGGGAAAAGATAAAAGGGGGATTGGGGAGGGGGGGTTTTGCTCTGCTAGTAAAAAACAGAGGGAAAATTCGAAAGAAAATGGGGGGCATAGATGAGGGGGAGAAAGGACCTAGCAGGTACATTTCGGGGGGAAAACGAAAAGTGGTCATTGCAGTGATGTATAATCCCAAAAAATGGGGGGCCCAGGAGGGGAAATATGAAAAAAGCAACAGAGAAATGGTGGACACAGTTGTGAGTGGCAAGAAGGGCACTCCAGCAGAGAAAATTTGGTTATGGGGGGATTTCAACCACAGGGAATTGACTGGGAAAACCTGGAGCCACAGGGGGGCCCAAAACATGGAGACCAGGATGTTGGCGTGGTGCTGGAAAAACCCCATGACCAAAACATGTTAAAGGCACTACCAAGTGGAGGGGAGGTGAACCCAAAATGGCCCTTTTGTTTATCCTGGGCAGCTCAGCGTTTTAGGACACAAGTATGAGAGTCCCCCAGGAGCTAGCGACCCCGTGGTTCGTGCTTTGAATAAAGTAGACTGCAATGGAGAAATAACAGGAGTTGAATGGGAAAAAGCCTGATATAAAAAGGGGGGCACATAGGGTTGAAGAACTTCCTGCGGAGGGGCCAGTGGGGTAGAGAACTGGCAGGAAAGCCAGTAAATAAATGATGGAATACGTACAAAAAAAATGAAGGGGCAGTGGAAAAAGGGTTTATTCCCAAAGGGCAACAGTAACAAATGGGAAGGGCCAGAACGGCCCCTGGTTTTCCCGACGGTGTAAGGGGGCAAAAACAAAATCAATAGAGAAAAGGAAAAAGTACAGAAGGGCAGAGAAAAAAACACGAAAAATGGAGATCAGTCGCAGAGCCCGGAAAGGTACACAAGGGAAGGAGGGAGGCCCAACGACAGTATAAAAAAAGAAAGCATCGAGAATCAACTGACCCAAACTGTTTTTAGCCACTCAGGAGGAAGACAACAGTCAAGACCAGGTATAGATTAAAGGGAAAAAGGGGAGAACTCACAAGAAATGATCAGGAGGTATGTGAGGGCTGAACAGGGGATTTAAGGAATTTTTTCAGTGAGGGCAGGAAAGGGGTGTGGGGGGAAGACAGACAGAAGGGGAAAATCAAGAGGGAAATACCAACAAGTGTTGGATGACATACGAACAATGAGGAGGAGGTGAAAAAGCCTTAAGTACCCTTTCAATCAAAGCGAGGGATGGGGCAAC
>NC_069427.1:49507232-49529402 GCF_026875155.1 Cherax quadricarinatus
CAACGTGTCCCCTTGTTGCTGTGTCCCATCTCTGGAACATCCTGTCTTTGTCCACCTTGTCAATTCCTCTCAGTATTTTGTATGTCGTTATCATGTCCCCCCTATCTCTCCTGCCCTCCAGTGTCGTCAGATCTATTTCCCTTAACCTCTCCTCGTAGGACATACCCCTTAGCTCTGGGACTAGTCTTGTTGCAAACCTTTGCACTTTCTCCAGTTTCTTCATGTGCTTGGCTAGGTGTGGGTTCCAAACTGGTGCCGCATACTCCAATAAGGACCTAACGTACACGGTGTACAGGGTTCTGAACGATTCCTAATTAAGATGTTGGAATGCTGTTCTGAGGTTTGCTAGGCGCCCATATGCTGCAGCAGTTATTTGGCTGATGTGCACTTGAGGAGATGTGCCTGGTGTTATACTCACCCCAAGATCTTTTTCCTTGAGTGAGGTTTGTAGTCTCTTGCCCCTAGACTGTACTCTGTCTGTGGTCTTCTTTGCCCTTCCCCAATCTTCATGATTTTGCACTCGGTGGGGTTGAACTCCGGGAGCCAGTTGCTGAACCAGGCCTGCAACCTATCCGGATCCCTTTGTAGACCTGCCTGATCCCCGTCTGATTGAATTCTTCGCATCAACTTCGTATCTACAAACAAGGACACTTCGGTGTCTATTCCTTCCGTCATGTCATTCACAAATACGAGAAACAGAAGCGGCCCTACGACTGACCCCTGTGGCAACCCGCTCGTTACAGGCGCCCACACTGACACCTCGCCATGTACCATGACTCGCTGTTGTCTTCCTGACATGTAATCCCTGATCCATTGCAGTACGTTCCCTGTTATACCTGCCAGGTCCTCCAGCTTTTGCACTAGTCTCTTGTGTGGAACTGTGTCAAACGCTATCTTGTAGTCCAAAAAATGCAATCTACCCACCTCTCTTTCTCCTCTCTTAAATCTGTCTCCCTGTCATAGACTTCAGCAGGTTTGTAAAAGGATTTCCCATCCCTGAAACCATGCTGGCTGTTCTTTTAAAAGCTCATTCCTCTCAAGGTGCTCCACCATTCTTCTCCATGACTTTGCATACTATGCATGTCAGTGACACTGGTCTGAAGTTGAGTACTTCGCGTCTGCCTCCTTTTTTAAAAATTGGGACTACATTTGTTGTCTTCCATACCTCTGGTAGTCGCCTTGTTTCGATAGATGCGTTAAAAATTGTTGTTAATGGTACACCTAGAGCCTCTGCTCCGTCTCTCAGGACCCACAGAGAGATGTTATCCAGCCACATTGCTTTTGAAGTATCTAGCTCACTTAGCAGCCTCTTCACTTCTTTCTCGGTTGTATGTATTGTGTCCAATACTTGAAGGTGTACCCTACCTCTCCGTGTTTCCGGGGTTTCCTCTGTCTCCTCTGTGAACACTTCTTTGAATCTCATGTTGAGCTCCTCACATACTTCACGGTCGTTCCTTGTGACCTCCCCTCCTTCCTTCCTCAGCCTGGTCCTTGACTGTTGTTTTCCTCCTGATGTGACTGTACAACAGTATCGGTTCAGATTTAGCTTTCGCTGCTATGTCATTTTCGTATTGCCATTGGGCATCCCCTTTTTACCTGTCCATATTCCTTTCTGGCTCTATGACTACTTTCCTTATTTTTCTGGGTCTTTTGCCTTCTGTACTTCTATTCCTAGTGCACTTGGTTTTGGTCTCTCTACAGCTTTGGGTGAACCAAAGGCTCACCCTGGCCTACTTGTTTTCTTTTGGTACAACCCTCTCCTCAACTTCCTTGCATATTGTTGTCACATACTCTTCATGCCTGTTAGTCCCCTCTCCTGTCTTCATTCGTTCAGCTCTTCCTTTCTTCCTCTGGGACTTGTGACTCTTCTATGTAATCAAAGCTCAAAACCACATGATCACTGGCCCCCAAGGGGGCCATCATATACTTGTCCTCAATGTCTACACTTCCCAAGGTGAAATATTGTATCTAGTCTCCGCAGGTCATCCTCCCGCCCCTCTCTGGTAGTGTCCTTTAAGTGTTGGTGAATGAGATTTCCTAGTACCACCCTCCATCATTTTAAAGCCCCCATGTTTTTGGGCCCCCATGTGGCTCCAGGCATTCCCAATCGTTTTCCTTGTTTTTAAAGACACCCATAATCAGCAGCTTTGACCTGCTTTTTGGGCCCTCTGGCCACTTCATCAGTGTGTCAACCATTGCTCTTTTTATTCTTACATACTCCTGCCTTGGCCTCCTGCTGTTCTGTGGTTGGTTATACATCACTGGTTACACATCACCACCTTGGGACCCCAAGACTGAAGTGTTCCTGTCATGTAATCTCTTGTTTCTCCATTGTCCTCTTCTCTCCCAGCTCGTCAAACTCCCATTGGATTTGATGAGCATGCCACTCCACCACCCCCTCCATTCCCTCTGTCTTTTCTCAGGATCTGATACCCCATTGGAAAAATGGCATCTGTTTCAGTCCTGTGAGCTTGGTTTCTGTGAGAGCTATGATGCCCGGTGACGCCTTTTTGAATCTTTCGTGCCACTCCCCCCCACTTGTTCGTTATTCCATCAGTGTTGGTGTACCATACCTCAAGTTTCCTCTCCACCTCTGAAATTCTGGGGGGTCTGTGAGGGTGGGGGACCGGCAGTGTGCGTGGGATTCTAAGTATAGTGGGGTGGGGGCCTGTGTGTGGATTGGGGGTTTGTGTTTGGGATGCATTTTTTGGTTGTGGGGTTCCAGGGTGGTTTGCGTGTGCCTCCATTTGTTTTGCCTGCTTTTTTGTCCTCTGCAGTTTATGCATTATCACTCCTTCCTAATTTGTGTGTGGATTTTTCCCTCATTTCATAAAAAAAATTGAACAGTAACGTATTCTACAAAAATATTGAACACGCAGGTCGGGCCCCTGAAAATAAACCGAAAGAAACTGACCAAAAGAGAGGATTTGACAGTTTCCCCCGGGACGCTGTGACCTCTCTGTTTCATGTGACTAAAAATGAACCACAACCCAGTAGACTCGAACCGAAAACTAACAATGTATGTCTGTTTCTCATCTTTTTACCTTCTCTTCTTCTTCTCTCCACCTCCTCCCCTTTCCTCCTCTCTCCCCTTCTCTCTCTTCTTCTCCTTCCTCCTCTCTCTCTCTCTCTCTCCTTTCTCCTCTCTCTACTCTCTCTCTCCTCTCTCCTCATCTCCTCTCCTCTCCCCCTCTCTCCTGTCATCTATCTACTCTCTCCCTTTCTCCCTCCTCCTTTTCTCTTTTTTGTTGCCTCAGTAAACGTTAAGTATGAACATTGTTACTGTTCCCAAAACACAAACGCAAACCGCAGACAACACACGCGTGGGTCCGTGGGGTGCAGACGTGGGAAACAAGGCTCCAGATCCTTAGCGTTGTAAGGCTTTGCAAAACAGCTAGCAGAAATCGTGGTAGTGAACGCCCAGTGAACAATACTACAATGATAATTAAAGTTATTAGTTAAAGAAAGTGACAGGAAAGCTGAAATCATAATATTTAAAAAGCGCAAACCATTGGGGGTCTTAGGCGCTGTTGCCACATTGGCAGTGGTAGGCCTGAAGAAGTGACGTCATGACAAGGTTGTGTGCCATTATACATATAAAGTGAAGTGTATATAATGTGAAGTGTATACTATCATAAGTGAAGAGTGAAATTGCTGAGGAAAGGGCGGATGTATGAGAATAAATGGTTATAAACATCACGGGTAAAAGGATCTCCAAAATGGGGATTTAAGGCCTATGTAGGGACACTATGTACGACTGGCAACTGTCACCGCACCATTGCAGTGCAAGTTTATTCGCCTATTTGTGGTTTGCATGTTGACGGCCCTGGCTGGCCTTGCATACTGTTTGATACTGGTCACTCACTCCTGCAAGCTATTACCAGAATTAGAATAGAAATAGCATAGACATAGAGAATATAGTGTTGACGAGTGTGAGAAGGTAGGTGGGACAAGCTTTTAAGGGCAACATTGTAAGACGGTGCTAGGGTCAAGTCCCAGGAGGGTTGTGTCAGGTCACAAGAAGTTGCGGCCAGTCATTATACCGCACAAGACACTCTCTCTCTCACACACACACATGCACATGCACACACGCACACAGGCAGTGTTACTACCGGTAGTTATTAGCAGTAAGAATACTTAGGAAGCTAGGAAGTCCTCTCTCAATGTGAACAAGGAAAATGATAATAATTGCAACAATTAAAATTTAAAATCCCCGAAAGGGCAATAAGTGGAAGAGTAGCATAATTGGGAAAGATAAGTGAGACTAAATTTGTGCCTACACGACAGATCTTTCAACCACACCACCTACCCCCCCTAACCCTCCCTCCATCACACACAAGCACACACACACACAAGGGTAGACACTCACACACACACACACACACACACACCCCACACACAACACACACACATATGCACACACATACAAACACACATACCCCACACACACATACATAAACACATACACACACAACACACACACACACACATGCACACAACGCACACATATACCACACACACACACAATCACACCACACACACACCACCACACACACACACCACACACACACCATGCACACACAAACCCCAAAACACACCACACACACACACACACCACACACAACACCATGCACACACACACCACACACACACAACACCACACACACACACCCCACACACACACCACACCACACACAAAACACACCACACATACAAACCCCAACACACAACACCAACACACACACCACACACACACCACACACAACACAAACCCCCCACACACACACACCACACACACACACCACACACACAACACCCACACACACACACACCCACACACACACCACACACACACACCACACACACACACACACACCACACCAAAACACCCACACACACCCCTCCACCACTTGACACAAAACACTTGACACAAACAAAGTACCCCCCCTCCCAAACCACCTCTCCTCCTTTCCCTAACCACCTCACCTTAGCCACCACCCCTCCCCAAACCACCTAACCCCTCCCCAAACCTCTAACCCCCCAACTACCTCATTCCCTCCAATAACCATCCTCCCCCTCCCCCATAACCACCATCCCCTCTCTCCCTCAAATTAATCCTAACCCCTCCCCAACTATCTCTACCCCTCCAATAACCATTCTCCCCCTTCCCCACAACCATCCATCCCCTCTCCTCCTAACCATCTAAATTTCCCTCCCCTAACCACCCGTCCCCCCTTCTGGGAGCAACGGGGGAACCTAGAACCAGGATGAGGACAAGGGGCTCCAAGGACGAATCTGGGGAAAGGGGGGAATGGGAGGTAGAGCTCAAAAAAAAGGTAGGAAGACTGGGAAAGGAGACTAGATGAGCTGGAAAGGAAAAATGGAAGAGAGGTTAGCAGCAGAATGCAGAAGTGGAAGCAACAGGCCCAGCAGCAAAATCAAGATAGAGAATTAGAAGAGGAGCTGAGACATCGAAACCGCACAGAGACAAAGATATTAAAAGAGGTAGCATCGGCAATGGCTACATCAAACACAGACAACAGGTCTGAAGAAAGCATGGAAACTAAACTGTATTCAGAGGTCCTGTCAAACCCACATGGGGCCAAAACAAAGACAGGGAGCACACTAGGAAAAGAATGAGAGGTTGGAAGACATTGAAGGAACTACGACATGTGCAAGGACCTTACCAGATACCTGTGGGGGCCAGGAACAGGTGAGCAGGAAGGACAAACCAAGAAGCATAGGGGCCATAACTAGGGAAGGGACTGAAGGAAGGAACACTCCATGGGAAGGAACTAAAACACATCAGAGGATGCAATGGGAGTCACAGTGGGGGGTGGAAACGGAGAGACCTGTTGTCTATTGGCTAAAACGAAGCAAAGGGGAAACTTAAAAAAAAAAAAAGCAGGAGGAGAAAAAAGCGATTGAAGATATCATGAAAAGGGGATAGGCGAGGGGAAAAAGACCAGGTGGCAAAAATTTTCGGAGAAATGGGTGTTCCAAAGAAAGAATCGGCTCTCAAAGTAAATTTTCAAAAGGGAGAAAAACAACCCGAACCATGATCCTGCAGAGAAAGTACAGCTGAAAAGAAGCAGAGTTAGGAGTGTGTACCTCGATCGAGACAGAACCAGGAAAAAGGAAGAAAAATGAAAGAGAGTTCAAAAAAAGAAAGAGAAAAAAAAAAGGAAAAAAGAAAAAGGAGAGCAGAATAACCAGGATCAAAAGGAAAGACAAACGCACCCCCAGAAACACCTGCAAAGGACTCCAGCCAGAACACCCCCCAAAAGGGAATGAAAAAATCCAAACCAACCATCACAAAACCAATCCCTCTGTTTCCACCCCCGACCACAGTTACAGATTAAAAAACAGAAGTTTAAGTTGGTACACAAAAGCAAAGGATTAACGAATAAACAGAGAATGGCAAGAAAGAATCAAAAAATCCCAACATCAAGCAGTTACAGGAAAAAACCAGAACAATAACAGGGTGCAATCATCCCACCAGGAACCAATCATAAAGGGAAAAATATGAAGGGCAGATGGGGAGGTGGGGTTGCTTGGGGTGTAAAAAACCAGATGAAATTCGAGAAAATGGGAGCATAGATGAGACGGGGAAAGAGACTACAAGCAGGTAAACCCTTCAGTCTGGGGAAACACAAAGTGGTCATCGCGTGATGTATAATCCACCAAAAGAAACTGCAGGAGGCCAAGAGAGGAATAAGAAGAGAGCAACAGAGCAATGGTGGACAAAGTTGCTGAGGTGGCAAGAAGAGCTCACTCCAGCAAAAGCAAAATTGCTGGTTAAACGGTGATTTCCCAACCACAGGGAGATTGACTGGAAAACTGGAGCCACATGGGGGTCCCGAAACATGGAGAGCCCGGATGTTGGCGTGGTGCTGGAAAACCTCATCACCAACATGTTAAGGAACACCAGAGTGAGAGGGGAGATGAACCAGCAAATTGGACCCTTTTGGGTTTATCCTGGGGAGCTCAGACATGAGGACATCAAGTATAGAGTCCCCTAGGACTGCGACCACGTGGGTTCTGTGCTTTTAAATACATAGTAAGCGCAAGTGGAGAGAATAACAGGAGTTGAATGGGAAAAAGCCTACTATAAAAGGGGGAAACATAGGGTTGAAGAACCCCTGCGGGGGGTCCAGTGGGAAAGAGAATGCACGAAGCCAGTAAATGAAATGATGGGAAAATGTAACAAACAAAATGCAAGGACGTGGAAAGGTTATTTTCCCCAAGGGCAACAGTAAACTGGAAGACCAAACGAGCCCCTGGTTTCCCGACGGTGTAAGGGGAGGCAAAAAAAAAAAATGCAAAGAGAATGGAAAAAGTACAGAAGGCAGAGAACACACAAAATTAGGGGATCAGTCCGCAGAGCCGGAATGAGTACACACAGGGTAAGGAGGAGGCCCAACGACAGTATGAAAATGACATAGCATCGAAATCAAGACTGACCCAACTGTTGTATGGCCACATCAGGGGGAAACAACAGTCAAAGACCAGGTGATCGATTAAGGACAGAAGTGGAGAACTCACAAGAAATGATCAAAGGGGTATGTGAGGAAGCTGAACAGGAGATTAGGAAGTTTTTACAGTAGAGAAACAGGAAGGGTGTGGGAAAGACAGCACAGAAGGGAACATCCCAAAGGGAATATTCCAACAATTTGGAGACATACGAACAAATTTAGGAGGAGGTGGAAAGAAGCTCTTAATGACCTTGACACATCAAAGGGGATGGGACTGAAACATCTCCCCATGGATCCTTAGAGAAGGAGCAAAGATGTGTGGTGCCTCTAAACAATCTTCAAACATCCCTTGAAACGGGGAAAAACCGAGAAATGGAAGACAGCTAATTAGTCCCCATTTTAAAAGAAAGGAAAAAAGAAACGAGGCACTAAACTACAGACCTTTTGTTCGGGACATGTTTGTGCGAAAAGGTCATGGAGAAGATTATCAGGAGGAGATTTGGTCGAACCCCTTTAAAGGAAAAAGATTATAAATAAAAACCAGCGGGGGGTTTCAGGGAAGGCAAATTTTTGAATCACAAACCTCCGGGATTTTTTTATGACAAGGAAAACCAGAAGAAGCCGAAGAAGGGGTGGGTAATTGCTTTTTCCCCCTAGATTTGCAGGAAGGCCTTTGCCCAAAATTTTCAGGGGGAAACAGGCGTTTTAAAAAAGGGGGGCACTGCAATGGAAAAGGGAAAATACCTGACGGGAGGAAAGGCAAGAGTCATGGTAGGGTAAAGGGGTTTATCACAGTGGGCCCCCGTTATGGGGGGGGGGTCCCACAGGGGTCAGTTCGGGGGACCAGTGTTTTTTTTTGAAAATAGTGAACGACATGATGGAAGGAATGACTTTGAAGTGCCCCTTTTTCCAGATGACGTAAAAAGTTGATGAGAAAAATTTAAAATCTGCGGGGGGATGAGGCGGACGCAAAAAACCCTTTGGACAGGCGGACATGTGGTCCAGTAAGGGGCTTTTTTCCAAATTCAATCCCCCAAAATGCAAAGTCATAAAGTTTTGGGGGGGCAAAAAAAGACTGCAGACAGAGTAAGGCTGGGTTTGGAAAAGGGGACTACGGGACCTCACCAGGGTGAAACCCCCTTTTGGGTGACCTAACCCCGAGACATCATCGGAGGAAACACATCAACCAAATAACCGCTGCAGCATAGGGGCCCCGCCTGGGAAAAACCCTGAAAAAATTTTTTAGGTTCCGAAAAACCCTTTAATAAGGAATTTTTTCAAGAGATTTGTACACTGTTATGTTGGGCCCCCATACTGGAGTATGCAGCACCAGTCGGGAAACCCCAAACACCTGGTCAAGCAAGTAAAAGAAGTTAGGGAAAGTCAAAGGTTTGGGAAAACCCAAGGCTAGTCCCAATTTAAAGGGGAAATGTCTTTACGATTAAAGGTTAAAGTGAAATCGGACTGGGGCCCCGGGGGACAGAAGGTTAAAGGGGAGACATGAAACGACATAAAAGTTTACTGGGGGGGAATAACAAGGGTGGACAGAAATAGGAGTTCCAGAGAGGGGAAAAAAAGGGGAAAGGGGTCACAACTGGAAGCTGAAAAAACAGAGGGATAAACGGGCGTTGGGAAAGTTTTCTTCAGCCCATAGGGGTTTCGGGCAATTTGGAATACCCACAAGTAAAAGAAAGGGGGGCGGGAAACCCCCTACAATTTTTAAAAGAAGAGGTATACAAAGCTCGGGAAAGCAAAGAGGGGGAGGACCCAGAATTTTGATCAGTGAAGAGGGGGGGCCAAAGGAGCGAGTTTTGGGCCCCTTTTGCAACCACAATTGGGAAGGTACACACACAAAACACCTCAAAGGGGGTTGGACCAGACAACATCCCCTGTGTGCCCCTTAAAGAGGGACAGAGAAATTGGGTCCCTTTAAACAAAAAATTTTTAAACTTTCCATTTAAAACTGGGCAACCCCCCTAAAGGTTTTAAAGATGGAAAAATTTTGGGGCCCAAATTTTTAAAAAAGGGGGGGCAGAAAATAGGAACTAATTTTACAAAACCTGTATCACTAACTTTAAAATAGTATGCAAGGTCATGGAAAAAATCCATCAGGAAGAGAGGGTTGGACCCCTGGAAAGAAAAAATTGTTAATTGACAACCAGAAAGGGGTTTCGGGGAAGGAAAATCCTGTGTCCCCAAACCTGCTGGATTTTTTATGAAAAGGGTTACAGAAGGGGAAGACAAGAGGAGAAGGGGTGGATCGACGCTTTTTTTTGGACTGCAAAAAGGGCCTTGGGCAGAGTTCCTCCAAAGGTTATTTGCAAAAGCTGGGGGACCCAGGCACACATAAGGAAAGGCACTGCAATGGATCAAGAAAACCGGGCAGGGGGGGCAACAACGAGTCATGGTACTGACGAGGTGTCAAGTGGGCCCTGTGCAAGCGGGGTTCCAGGGGGGTAAGCCCCGGGGACCTTTGCTGTTTTTTTGGTATAGTGAATAACATAAGGGAAAGGGGTAGCCCTCAGAAGTGTCCTTTTTTGGGGAAACGTTTTTGAAGTTAATGAGAAGAATCAAATCGGATAGGATCGGGGCGGGGTAAAAAAGAGCCCCGGGAAAGTCTAAAAGCCGGGTCCACAACTGGCCCTTTGAGTTTAACCCTCCCAACTGCAAAGTCATAAAAAAGGGGAAAGGACCAAGAAGCCCGCGGGGACAAATTTATTTTTGAGGGCCCAAAAGTCTGAAAAACCTCACTCAAGGAAAAAGATTTTGGGGGGTGATAAAAACCCCGAGAAATATCTCCCCGAGGCCACCCCAACCCAGAAAAAGCGCGCTTTACGGGCCCCTGGAAAAAACCTAGGGATAGCTTTTCCGATACCTCAGTAAGGTTCGTTCAAGACTCTGTAAAACCATTTACTTAAGGCCCATACGGGGAAAAGTATGCAGCACCATTTTTGGAAAATCCCCCACCTAGTCAAGCACGCCCAAAAATTAGAGAAAGGCAAAGGTTTGCAACAAGACTAGCCCAGAGCTACGGGGAGGGTTTCCAAAGAAAAAGGTTGAGGGAAATCGGCCTGACGACCCCCTGGAGGGAAAGGGGGGGTCAGGGGAGACATGATAACGACATATAAAAATACGGGGCCCGGGAAAAGACGAGGGGGGACAAAAGGGCGGGGTTTTTCCAGAGGGAAAGGGGAAAAAGACACAAGGGGGTCACAATTGGAAGTTGAAAAACTCAGATGAATCAAAGGGGTGTTAAGGGAATTTTTTTCTTCAGTCATAGAGTAGTCAAGGGGCCCTGGAAAGCCTGGAAAATGATGTAGTGGAAAAGGGGGGAACCATAAAAGTTTTTTTAAAGGGGAGGTATGATAAAGCCCGGGGGCAGGGAGAGAGAGGACCAAATAGCAATCATGAAGGGGGCAGGGCCAGGAAGGGAAGAATCGAAACCCCTGCAAAACCCCAAAAAGGGGATTTCAAATAGGGAAGACACAAAGGGGGCCCCCAGTAGGGGACCCCCTTGCCACAAGGGTTTAAAAAATATACAAAGATCAAAGCGAGTGTGAAAGAAAGGGATTCAAGAATTACGAGAGGTTGGTTAAAAAAAATTAAATGGGGGGGGCTTTCAGTGAAAGTGAAAAAGTTTAAAAAGTAAAGGGGGAAAAGAAAAAATAATAATAAGGAAGGTGGCAGGAGTAGGCCTTCTTGAAGCGGTGACTCAAAAAAGGTTTGTGGGCCATTATAAATAAAAAATGTTTGATTACCCAAAGTAATTTTTAAATTTTTACCAAAAGTTTAAAAATGAAAACACCTGAGGAGCGCGGGGAAAAACAAGCATAAATGGATATAAACTATCCCTGGGGGGAAAGGGTTTTTTTTAAAAAAGTGTTTGAAAACCTATGTGTTCACAACAGAACAGCAATGGGAAAATTTTCATCGCAACACTGCCAGTGCACGGGCCTTCTCACTTACTGTGGTTTTCATGTTGTCAGATTCTGGTTTTTGCACACTTTTTGATTTCTGGTCACTCCCTTTTCCCGCAAGCTAAATTTCCAAATTTGAATTGAAAAAAACATAGATAAGGGGGAAATAGGAGTGATTTATGCATGAAAAAAGGGAGGTGGGTAGTGTTATGCAGGGTTCTGCAGACATCGAATGCATATAGTGGAGAATGTGCCAAAATAATATGAATATTATAGTTGTAAAGAATAATTTTATAATTGAAAAGTGCATTTGGGGGTACTGTAAATTTAAAACGAAATTTAAAAAGAAATTCTGTTAATGATTTTTTTTCCCAAGGATTTTGGGGTACGGGGATAAGCGTGGTTTGGGGGGTCACGTGACTTTTAGATGGGGGTAGAGGGGCGTCGGAGTGCTGTGTATTTAAGAAAAGTTTGTTTTTTGTACATCTTTTTTTATCCAACTCAACCATGGGCTTTCATATCTTCCCGTATGTTAAACCCGGGGCTTGACAGGCAGGGTGCTGTGGGGGGAGTGATGAAGAAAGAAATGATGTTTGTGGGGTTTAATGAGGGCCTGACGCTGACGGAAGCCAGTTTTTTGGGGGCTGAACCTCCAGCCAGCTGGTGTACCCCAGTTGGCGTTTAGAATTAAGGTTCCTTTATGTTATGTTTTGGTGTTAAATAATATTTTTCCTATGGGATTTTTGCCTACCCTCGTTAACCAACCCATTAAAAGAAACACACACGGGTTTTTACGCTTTCTGTTTTGACGGGATGCCCGGGTGGCCGGTTTGGGCTTGAGAGTTGAAACTTTTACCTTTGCCCTTTTGACCGGCCAAAGCCCCCAGTTTCCCCACTTTTTTTTGCGTAACTTTGGGGGGCCTTATGGGGAATTAAAAATTTTTAGGGGTAATTCATGTTTGCAACCTGGAAAGTAAATAATCATTCTTTATTGGGTGGTCAGGGGAAGCTTTTCACTAAACCTCACACTAAATAAAAATTTCCCTTTGTGTGAATATTGCTGGTTTTTTTGGGGTGTTTTTATTAATTAATACCCGGGAATAATTTCCCTTTTGTATAATATTTGCTGGTTTTGGGGTGTTTTTATTAATTAAACTCAAAAATCATTTCCTTTCTTTGCCATTTTTGTTTTTTTGGGGTGTTTTATACTTGAATTTGTGCATAATTTACCTTCAGGAAAATCTTGCTGATTTTTAGGGGTTTATTCTAACCTAAATTTCGGGAAAAATAATTTACCTTTGCGGTCGAAACCCCTTTTTTTTTTTTTTCTGCCAGGTTTTTTTTTTTTTTTTGTGTGCACCCTGTTTTTTGAGGGAGTCACATGACAATTTCTTGTGAAATATACTTCATATATGTACCTTGCTGGTGTTTTAAATTTTTTTACGAAGTTCGTGGGGGTAGAAGATTGGTGCTTTATTTCCCAAATGTGACACTGGTGAAAGTTCGAGGATGACAGGGCTTTTGGGAAAGGGTGAAATTGAATCACACCCCCCATAAAGGGGACCTGAAAAGGGAAGTATAATTTTTACAAAAAATACCCCTATTGCAGAAGAAAAGGAATGGTTAAAGTTTGGGGCCCCACAAAATCCAGGAAAGAGAGCCTTAGGGGCTAGGCTCAGAAAAATAAAGAGGGGCAGCTTGTTTCTCACCCAACCGACAAAAAGGAGAGTTTTTAAATTTGATAAAGCCATAAAATTTGTCCCAAAAATTTCCCTAAGAAAGACCCAGACATTTTTTTTCCCTGTTATTTGAAAGTAAGGGCCAAATCCCAAGTTTGGCCGGAAAAGGAATGGCGACTTTAGCAAGAACCCAAATTATTGGAAAAGGGGTTTACGGGTATTATTTCTTTAGAAGGATCGCCTTTTCTGATTATTATAAGCTAAAAGAGGATTTTTACTGGCTTATAAAATGTTGCCGGAAAAGGGACGGAGAAATTAGGGGGACTAAATTTCAGCGGGCGTCTTTGGGGGAAATAGGGGTGGGGAAAAGAGTCACTTCAAAATATGGGGTGTCGCCAAAGGGGGTGGTGGGGAAATTTGAGGGTGAAATTTCCCTTAAATTTTGTTAGAGGATTTTTGAAAAAATGTTCCTCCTACCTTAAGGCATATCTTGAGGAGAAGGATCTTGATTTTTTAAATAATCTTTAGAGCTGGGGACAGATTTTTTAGCTAACCAAAAAATTTGGTAGTAGTTACCAACCCCAATACAAATAAGGTAATTTTTCTCCACCCACCAATGGGAATAAGACTTTTTCAAAATTTTAAAGCCACCCATTATCAGCCTAATAAAACCCAAAGAGTTTTAAAACCCTAATTTTCCATTTTCCCACTCGGGAGGTTTTAAGTCAGTGTCAAGGTCCAGAATAAAAAGAACGGTGGGACCCCTTCCCCAAAACCCAAAGGGACCAATCTGGGTAAAATGGGGGGGGGGCCTTTAGCCTTTCATGTACATTTGAAATAAAAAGGGCCCCCTGCAGCCATTTTTCGAAAGATGCTTAGGACCAGGCTGCGGCAGATGTTTCCCAGAAATCCACGATTACACATGATGGGTTGCTTTGCAGTCTTCCCCAAGGACCAAAGAAGACCACGTCTTTGACCCTCGGATGAAGTAAGTCACTGGGGCCCTTACAAAAAAATAAGGTAGGCACAGGTTTATGTCTTTGGGGGACACTTGTAGACATACACCTTGTTTCGCAGGGGTGTATTGCCAGGTGGGATGACACCTAACCCCGGGATTGGACTTTTTTCTTAAAGGGATAATGGAGTCCCTGTCTGGACCCCCGTGCAAGGTTATGGGTAGAGTTGCGTACCAGTTGGGGCCCCCCTCCTTTAGGTATTGCAGAAGATGCCTTTTGCAGGAGTTGCCTTCTACTAGGCCCAAAAACGTTGTGAGACTCCTAAAAAGTGGGGAATGTTTGGTTTTTGCAGGACCCTTTTTTTACAAGGGGGTAATGACCCAATTGGAGCAACGGTCCCTTTAAAAATTTTTCAATGTGCTTTGGGACTAAACGGGGGAACAAGGCGGGAGCTGGCCTCCCTTGCCCTTCGCACACTGGGTGTGGTTTTGGGCATGGGGCCTGTTCATTGAGTCTGAATGCAGGAGATCTGAGCAGTGATGAACCGGCTCAACCGGAATGGGTTTGGGAGAAGGGTCTTGGGGGGCGATGTGGGAAAAAATCCCCTGACTCTGCAGCAGCGAGTGGGGCCCCGGGAAGGTTGTACCTCCAAAACGCGGAGGATGGGGTTCCCCAAATTTACCACGTGTTTATTTTTGCAGAGTTATCAAATGAGCAAGACTCTTTTTAAGAGGACCTGGCTTTGGGGCTGCAGCAGAACATTAAAGTTCTTTGTCAGTTTTTTTACGTTTCAAAGGAACGCATTTCAGTGTTAAGAGGGGAGAGAAAATAATCAGTGTTTATTAATAAATTCCTTTTTTAAAGGTTACCAAGTCTTTAAAACCCCCTTTGAAAAATTTTTTTGTGTGTAGTTTTGAGATTTCTGGTGAAACATTTTTGTCTCTTAGTCTTTGCATAAAACACCAGAATCAATTTTAAAATGTCATGTAGTTTTTAAGGCCTACTGAGGAAATTTTCCAAGTATATCATCCAGGGGTCAAAAAAAAGCTCCATGGGTTTTCCCCCTCTTCAGGGCAATGCATATTTTTTTCCCCAGACCCAAAAACGGGAGGAGGGAATTCCCCTCCCCTTTTATTACCCTTTTTGGGGGGAAACACTCTGGAACATTAAGGCATGTGTACTGGGATGGGGATGTTTTCCCCCCGGTTTTTTTTTTTCGGTTCAGAAAATTCTTGGCTAAGTGAGGGGCGATGGCACTAGTGCACCAGCTGCCAGCCCCCCAGATACGTGGGACTATGAGGTGGTGTACAATTCTGGGAAATGGAAGATGGGATTGCTTGGAACCGGGTCCTGGGAAGGCAAAGATGGAACTGTGTGGTACTTTAAAATGATATGGGTAAAACCCTGGAAAAATAATGTAAAAGGAAATTGTAAAGATTGTGGAAGATTTGGATCTTCTGAAAAAAGGGAAGTGTTGGCTCGCCAGGTGCACCTTTGTGAAGAGTTTTTGGGGTGCTGAAAAATGGGGGCCCTGTTAAACCCCATGGGTAAGGTTTCCCCAAATTTTTTGAAATTCAGCAGGTCTGGATGAGTAAGCTGGGGGAAATAGGGTTTCCTTTAAGGGAAGGAAGTGTTTATTTCTAGAGCTGGTTTGTATCCAGCGAGAGTCGGTGGACGTTGTTTTTTATGGTCTACAATAGGGGGATACCCTTTAAAACGGCACTGACTGCCGCCATGACAGTAAAAAATAAGGTTTTTCTCCCCTTTATGAACTACAGCAAATTGTGTGAATGAACATGGGTGCGTCATCTGCTTCCCCCCGACCCTGGGCCAAGGAAACCCCCCCGTATTTTTAAATTAAAAATCTCTGTCCATGTACCTTTTGTATGCCATTAACCCTCAAGTCTTTTATGTGTAAACCTGAGTTACCCCCCGGGTTTTGCAAAAGATCAGGTTGGGGCTTTGTTGCAGGGGAGAGCAGGAGGGTAAGCACTCGGCGCTTCTCAGCAAAAAAGCAGCACCAAAGAATCATACCTCCTAGAAAAGGGGGTTTTTGCTTTTGTGTTGGGGTGCAACAGTTAGGGGCATAATCTAAATCTTCACCCTTTTAATTTTGTTATGACCATTTTTCCTTTACCCTTTCCTTACTTAATGAGGAACCACAACAGAGACTTTCGGGTGGGCCCTTTTTTTCTTCCCAACCTCTTAAACTGGTATCGTTTTGTGAAGGGAAACGGGGAATGGATTTCTAATACCTTGTTTGTGTTTAAAGTGCACAAAAGTTGTGATAGATTTCTTATCTATTTTTTATTTTCAGTGATTTGCGGTAATGGTAATGGAACCCTGGGCCCCAAAGGAAAGGGCAGGTGAGTGGAGCTGGGGTTTCAGGGGTTCCCTTTGTGTGTATTTAGGGGGTATCACATCAAAGACCATGCCCAGAAAAGGATCTACGTTTTTTAGGTGTTGGCTGGAATGCCCGCCCTTTTTTTTGTTGGTATAGGGGCTGTTGGACCCCAATGTTTTAGTAATGGGGCGGCGGTGATGCCCCCCCTGTTTGGGGCATGTCTTTTTAACCATTTTTTGGTTCTCCGGACTCTTTTTTAATTTTTTCCTTTTGGATCACCACTGGGGGGACTCCAAAGGGCCCTTGGGGAAAGACATGTAGGTTGCGGGCCCGGGGGGGTCCACCCTTTTTGGGGTCTTCAGTGATGACTCCAGGTTTTTAAAAGCTGCGTCCCACCAACAAGATTTATTTTCCTATCCACCCGTTTTTTTAGGGCCTGAGTTTTTTTCCCCCCTCCCCGTGCTCTCCTGATTCTCGCAGAGGTGTGTATGGGGAAAAAGTTTTTTTTACTAAAGATTGCTGTGAGATGGGGTGTAATGTGATGTTGTTTTTCCGTAGAATTTAAAATTACATATGTTTTTTCTTTTCTTTGAACTCCTGGGAAAAACTTACTGTTTAAAGTTTTTTTGGGGGGCACCTACATTTGGGCTGCCTTGCAACATATGAACTTTGGTGTTTTTATAAAATGGGATTCCTCGGGGCACTTTTTGTACAAAATTTACTTGCTTGTTTATAAGTTTGGGTTGATGTAATTTGGTAAAAGCACCAAGGGCCCGCGCCTGGCCACGCTGTGTTGTAATGGTTCCTTTTTCCAAAACACGTTAAGAGTGTGAAGTAGCTCGTGGGATAGAACTTGATCATTTTATGTTCGAGAGTTTCAAAGTCTGCACTCTAGTACCTCAGTTTTTTAAATATTGCATATTTGTAGTACCAAAAACCGTGTTGATGGTGGGGCATTCCCCAGTTATCATTTTTCCAGTTCCTCAGACCTTAATGTGGGGGTTATTTTCTTTTTTTTTTCTTTTTGCCTAGCGTGCCCTTGGGACCCCCCCTAGCAAGTGAGACCTTGTCTGGAGGGGGGGTTTATGCGGGTCTGCATGAATCGTATTTCAATTATGGGGAAGTGTGCCAAATAAAATAATATTGTAGTTGTAAGGAAAAATTTTTTAATTTAATGTGCTTTTGGAGGTACGAAATACTCAACTATAAATTTTAAAGAATGGGTTAGTGATTTTTTTTTCCAAGGATGTTTTTGGGGACGCGAGTAAGCGTGGGGGAGGAGGTCACTGACGTTAGCATGGCGGTAGAAAGCTGGCTCGGAGATCTGTATTTTAAGTTTAAATTTTTCATAATACACTCATTTTGTTTATCCAATTCAAGCCATAGGCTTTCATATGGGTTACCCCTATGTTTAAACCCCGGCATGACTGGGCAGGTGCTGTGGGATGGTGTGAAATAAGAATGAGGGGTTTTTGGGTGCCTGGGCCTGAGCGACGAACCTAGTGTTTTTTGGGGCTGAAACCCCCAGCCAGCGTGTGTACCTTCATTTGGGGGTAAATAAAATTTTTATGTTATGGTGTTAAATAGATATATTTTCCTAATTGGATTTTTGGGCCCAACCCCTTTAACCAACCCCCTTGAAGTAACACATACTGGTTTAGCGCTTCTGTTTTTTTTACTGGGATAGCCCTGGGTGGCCTGTTTATGCCTGAGTGGTGTGTAACTTTTACCTTTACCCTTAGACCAGGCTCAAGCCCCCAGGATCCCACCTTTCTGCGTAACATTCCCCCTCTCACTTTCACCCCCCATCCCAAAATTTCTCGAAATCAAAGTCTCCATCTCCTCGGATCAAGTTTTTTGGATCCCCCTATGGGGTTTTCGAAATTCTCCAATTCCTCGGATCAAGTTTTTGGAATCCCCCCTCTGGGGGTAAGCATGCTTACTACAGGTCTAAACAAGTCAAATGAAGGGTGTTTACTCGGCGGTCAGTGACGTCACGCGCACACAGGTTGAATCTTGTCGACCCTTTTAGTTAATAAGGGGACATAGTAGTGACGTCACGCGCACACAGGTTGAAACTTGTCGATCCTTTTAGTTCATTAAAGTTAATAAGGGGACATAGTACCTACATCATAGGGAAAACATTTTCATCATCAGAAAGACACATTTCAGGATAACACTAATACACAATATTTTTTTTCATTATTTATTTATTATACAAGCAATACATCACTCTATTCTCCTACGTTTAGATGTGGAATATCAGGTGTCCATAAGCCAAGGATTCATTAGTATTCAAATGATATCTTTATCATCAAAGGCTGACAAACCTCTCTTATTAATTTCTTACCGTACATTTCACCTTTAACATTACTTATAGACTTACACGTGAATAATTCTCTATCTACATTTGATAAAACATTCTTATATCTTGCATGTGTTAATAATGGCATAAATTGCGAAGGAATACCCTTGGCTCTGCTGACAGTAGTTGATCTTCCAGCAATCTTGACAGAATACGTTTTAGCTTTCAGGGCTATCAACTCGCTAATATGGTTATCACACATTTCAGATTTCAATAACCCCAGCTCCCCTTTTCTACTATCATCATATAAGGGATGATCAGGACTGAAATTTGAAAAATCCATATAACCTAACAATGGTTCACTTTTTAACTCAGTGTACAAATCTTTACATTTCAAGCTAAAAATATAGGAGTCAGTATCGGTATACAGAAGTCTTACATCATCACCATAATGTTGTTTTAATATAGGAGTCAGTATCGGTATAAAGAAGTCTTACATCATCACCATAATGTTGTTTTAATATAGGAGTCAGTATCGGTATAAAGAAGTCTTACATCATCACCATAATGTTGTTTTAAAACTTTATACCAAAAATGATACAATTTCTTTTTAGCTATCTCAAGAATTTGAAAACCGAGATAAAGTGGTTGCTTAACTTCTAATATATCTTTATTGAATGTGCAAATCACTCTGTCTTGATTTAAATGTGTGATATTTTTTAACAAAGGATCTTTACTCGCTCTAATAAATGCTTTCTCATTATTGATATATCTATATTTCTCAGCATACTTTGTAATATTCAACAATGATTTCCCATATATGGCGTTATTAGTTAATTTGAAGGCTTTTGACTTGATAGGACATCTTGTAGCTGTTCTCTGTGCAATATTAGTTGATATGAAAGGTTCTAAAAATTTTGTCTGTGTATATTCATATATTGTATGAACCTTTTCCACCTCTAACCCAAGTTCCAGTAATAACTGTAACAATTCTAGACTGATTAAATAATTTTTCTGAGGTAAATGACTGCCCACTAATTTCCCATTAGATTTGGGGATCTTTTCTACCTTCATTTTTCAATATAGATTCACAATAAGGAGATAACATCTCTTCTGATATATTCATATGTGATAATATTAAAGGAAGTTCATCAGTGAGTCTAGCTACCTCGGGGGATATGTGCTTGGTATCACATTCTATCTAATATCCCTTTTGACCTTCACAGGAAACATTACTTAATCCCACATCGAGGATAGCATTCTTCTCGTCATTCGATAATTTTCTGATACCATTCTGTGGAAGAGCTTCAACCATCGCACTAGCATACAAAGGATTTAAATCTAGATATAGAATATGAGTGCCCATTCCACTCTCAACATCAAAATTAGGGTTAATTAGGGGATTATCTGCTTTAGAATACTGATTAATTGCGCAGGTAAACCCACCTCTGAGATTCCTTTTAATCAAGTCATATAATTCATGGGAATATATCATATCTAATCTTACATTAGTTTTCAACAGGAATGCATCCCAACTGAATGATGGTAAACTTATATAATTACTAACGCTAACTTATAAATATCTTTGAGTGTTTTAACGCCACTCCATGAAGACATCGGCTAACAAACCAACATCTGTCTTGAGATATAACATCAAGTAATCTCCTAAATCTTAACATTTACCCAACTCAAACATTTTCAATGCATGTTCAAACCTTGGCTGATAGCACTTTTTCTCAAAGAATTAAAAAAATATCTTACTGGGTAATTTTTTTTCATCGGCTTCTTTAAACTATCAAATAATCATAAAAAAAATTTTTTTCCCTTTTACATAAAAGGTATTAGGTTGGTAACACAACCACCCAGGGGGGGACACCGGCCGCCCGATGATGGAAACAAAAACCCGTAATTGTTTTGCATGATGGTAGGATTTCTGGTTTCTTTTTTTCTGTCTCATAAACCGCTAAGATAACAGGGATATTTGCTACCCTACTAACATTTTGGTCACCTCACAGCCCCGCACATGCATATTATATATACTACATCGGGTTTTTTCCCCTTTTTCTAAATACTCTTGTTTTTTTTTAATTTTTTCATTGCCCCATGGGAAGTGGAAAAAAATCTTTCCCCCGTAAGCCGCGTGTCGTATGAGGCACAAAATCCCCGGAGAAAAGGGCTAGTCCCCCCTTCTCCTTTAAAAATTACTAAAAAAAAGAAAAGAAAAACTTTATAAAACTGGGTTGCTTAAATGTGCGTGGATGTAGTGCGGATGAAAAGAAACAGATGATTGCTGATGTTATGAATGAAAAGAAGTTGGATGTCCTGGCCCTAAGCGAAACAAAGCTGAAGGGGGTAGGAGAGTTTCAGTGGGGGAAATAAAGGGGATTAAATCGGAGTATCGAGAGAGTTAGAGAAAAGGGAAAGGGGGTAGCAGTAATGTTAAATGATCAGTTATGGAAGAGAAAAGAGAATATAATGTGTAAATTCAAGAATTATGTGGATTAAAGTAAAGGTTGGATGCGAGAAAATGGGTCATAATAAGCGTGTATGCACCTGGAGAAGAGAGGAATCAGAGGAGAGAGAGAGATTTTGGGAGATGTTAAGTGAAAAGTATAGGAGGCCTTTGAACCAAGTGAGAGAGTAATTGTGGTAGGGACCTGAATGCTAAAGTAGGGGAAATTTTAGAGAGGGTGTGGTAGGTAAGTTTGGGGTGCCAGGTGTAAAAAGATAATGGGAGCCCTTTGATTGAACTTTGTATAGAAAGGGGGTTTTGTTATAGGTTTAAAACATATTTTAAGAAAAAGGATAAATAAGTATAAAACGATATGATTAGGCAAATGACAGTAGTTTGTTTGGATATGTATTGGTAGATAAAAGACTGTTGAGTAAAACTTCAGGATGTACAGTTTATAGAGGGGCCACAAGATATACAATCACTTTCTAGTTGTAGCTACACTGAGAGTAAAAGGTAGATGGGATACAAGGAGAATAGAAGCATCAGGGAAGAGAGAGGTGAAGGTTTATAAAATAAAAGAGGAGGCAGTTAGGGGAAGATATAAACAGCTATTGGAGGAAAAGATGGGCTAATGAAAAGCATAGGCAATGGGGGCGAAGAGTATGGGGTAGGGTTTTAAAAAAGTAGTGTTAAGTCTTCAGCAGAAGTTTTGTGTTACAGGGAAAATGGGTGCAGAGGGAAGAGGAGCGATTGGTTGGGAAAGATGATTAAAGAGAGTATAAGGGAGAAAAAGTTAGCATATGAGAAGTTTTTACAAAGTAGAAGTGATGCAAGGAGGGAAGAGTATATGGAGAAAAAGAGAGAGGTTAAGAGAGTGGGGAAGCAATGTAAAAAGAGAGCAAATGAGAGAGTGGGTGAGATGTTATCAACAAATTTTGTTGAAAATAAAAAAAAGTTTTGGAGTGAGATTAACAAATTAAGAAAGCCTAGAGAACAAATGGATTTGTCAGTTAAAAATAGGAGAGGAGAGTTATTAATG
>NC_069427.1:49529902-49565220 GCF_026875155.1 Cherax quadricarinatus
CCGGAGTTTGGGAATAGGGGGACAGCTCCAAGTTAACACAGTTGTCTTTGCGAAATTCAAGAGAATAGCTGTAGAAGTTGACGAAGGGCCTGGAGGAATGCGTGTACAAGGACATTTGAGAGTGGACACAGAAAACTTCCAGATCAACTACAATGCATCTCTCCCCCACCCACACTTTTATATCTCGCCTACAGATTTACATATCTCCCACAACCATTCATTTTTTTCTCCACTACTATACATCTCTCCTACACACACTTATATCTCCCACACTTAAATATCTCCCACACCCGTACATTTGTATCCGTCCCACTCCTATTCTCCTAACAATTGCTTGGTCCCGCACACCTTTACAAATACAGTATTATGCATAAAACAGTCTGGCAAATTATGACAACCAGTCCCAGAGGATTGCAAAGGGATTTACAAACACTGTCATCTGTGTAAGTGACTGAAGGAATGTGTATGGAGAAGTGTATGGAAACTTCAGCACACTTCTAAATGAAGGAGAATGTATGTGTTTTTATAGTGTCTATAAAAACACTTCCAAATGAAGGAGAATGTATGTGTTTTTATAGTGTCTATAAAAACACTTCTAAATGAAGGAGAATGTATGTGTTTTTATAGTGTCTATAAAAACACTTCTAAATGAAGGAGAATGTATGTGTTTTTATAGTGTCTGTAAAAACACTTCTAAATGAAGGGGCGGTTAGCTTGTTCGGAGCGTGGAGAGAAAAAAAACGATCGAAGAAATATGAAAATGGAGTTATTGTTACCAAAAAATAGCTGAACTTTCTGGCTACACGCTGGTATAATTATTATCCTTGTACGATGTTTCTAAAAGGAATTACAGCCATTTATAACAGGCATAGTGACAGCGCTGACGCGACATATTGCGTAAGAAGCGCTGACGCGGCTTTGTTTACGTTTTTTCCACGTGTTATTTTTTATCCTTTTCTTATATCTTTGTCTAATATAATACAAATTCACCATCTGAGATCATGCCAGAGTGGGCGGAGACAATATGATCACGGCACCAATCGGGAACACCTGGGAATAGTGCAGAAAATGGCCGACACCTCCAGCCAACAAAATATTCCATACCCACGCTAATATCAATTATAAGGCTTATTTATCTATCACAATTGATCTATTATGACATAATGCAATATAATAATAGCATATAAACATAAAAAGTACACGTTAAAAAATAATATATAGCATAATATGATGTCCCGAGGAAAAAATTTCTATCGATATTTCCCTGAAGGGTGAAGAGAGGGTCCGACCTCTCTCTACAGTGATGAAGAGAAAACGGATTACAATGGTTAACTTAATAACACTCGTAGGTCGCGGAAAAAGTGTAAAATAAAGTGAATTTATCGGGAAAAAAATTATTTTCCGGCAGCTGGTGCCGCGCGCTCGGCCTATATCTCGAAAGTAAGTTATTTACCTATTTAGGGGATCATATTATTTATGATTGAATTGACTTGATTTTCACAACAAACATAGGAGAATGATTGATTTACAAGGTAGCGTTCATCTGTCTGAACTATCCCAAATATTTTTAGATTTATGTGGGCAACAAGACCGACATCTTCCAATAATGTCAAAAAAGTTATGAAACTTTTTTTTTTTTTTGGCATGAAGAAAAAGGGTTTTAAAATTTTAGAATTTAAAAACGAATCCTTTGGGATGGAATTAGAGGTTTTTTCAATCAGCACAAAGTGCCCAAAAACCCCATTTTTCCAAGCCCACTGACCCCCAGGTTCCCTGCCAAATGTAATTTTTCCGTTTTTTTGGGCCAATTTTAAATTTCCTTTTTACCCGAAATGATTAAATTTAGCAAAGGCTTTTTAAAATATAAGCTTCTAATAGTACACCAAAATTAATTGTTTAATTTGGCAAAAATTTTTTGGAAACCCCCCGGGAAGTGGGTTTTTTTTGGAAAAACCCCTAAGGGGGAATGAATGGTTTTTTTTAGTGCTATAAAAAACATTTCTAAATGAAGGAGAATGAAATGGTGTTTGGGTTATAGTGTCTATAAAAAACATTTCTAAAATGAAAATTTTTGGTTTTTTAGGGTCTAAAAATCTTTAAAATGAAAGAATTTTGTGTTTTTTACCTAAAAAACCCGGTTTGAGGAAGGGGTAATTAAATGGGTTTTTCCTATAATTAGTCTTCAATGTTGTTCAAGGGTCCATCTACTACGGCCCACGACTTTCTATGCTACTCCTCCCCCACGACTCTTCAAATGCTAGCTATTTTGGCCCAGGGACTCTCCTATGCTAGCTACTGGCCCACGACTTTTTCTATCTACTACTGGCCCACGACTCTTCTTTTGCTAGCTTTTGGCCCACGACTTTTCTTTGCTAGCTACGGGCCCCACACTTTTTCTATGCTAGCTACGGGCCCACGCCCTTTTCCTATCTAGTTATTTGGCCCCACGACTCTTCTATGCTACTACTGGCCCACGCTTCTATGCAAACTACGGGCCCCCAGCCCTTTTTCAAATGCAAGTTTACTGGCCCACGACTTTTTCATGCTAGCTACGGGCCCACGATCTTTATGCTACTACGGGGGCCCAGGACTCTTCTAGGGCTAGCTAGGGCCCCAGACTCTTCTTTTCTAGCTACTGGCCCACGACCCCTTTATGCGGGCTACGGGCCCACGCCCTTTTCTATGCAAAGTTTACTGGCCCACGACTCTTCTATGCAGCTACTGGCCCAGGGACTTTCTATGCTAGCTACGGGGCCCAGGGACTTTTCTATGCTACAAAGGGGGGCCCACGACTTTCCCCCCCCCCCCCCCTTTCTTGCTAGCTACGGGCCCAGGGACTCTTTATCTAGTTTACTGGCCCACGACTTTTATCTACTACTGGCCCAACCTTCTATGAAAAAGCTACTGGCCCACGACTCTTTATGCTAGCATTTGGCCCCACGACCCCTTCTATGCATACTGGCCCACGCCCTTTTTATGCTAGCTCCCGGGCCCACGACTCTTCTATGCTAGCTACGGGCCCACGCTCTTTTTGCAAAGCAAACGGGCCCCCACGACTCTTCTTTTGCTAGCTACTGGCCCAAACCCCTTTTTCAAAATGCAGCTACGGCCCCACGACTCTTCATGCAAAGCAAAGGGGCCCACGATTTTTCTATGCTAGCTACGGGCCCCCAGGGGCTCTTCTTGTTTAGCAAACGGGGCCAAACGACTCTTCTAGGGCTAGCTACGGGCCCAGACTCTTCTATGCTACTACTGGCCCCGATTTCTTCTATGCTAGCTTCGGGGCCCCCGCCCTCTTCTTGCTAGCTAGGGCCCCCACGACTCTTTATGTAGCAAACGGGCCCACGACTCTTCTATGCTAGCTAGGGCCCCACGACTTTTTTTGCTAGCTCGGGCCCCCACAAATCTTCTATGCTAGTACTGGCCCCGCCCTTTCTTTTCCTAGTTTACTGGCCCAGACTTTTCTATGCTCTACGGGCCCCCGGGACTTTTTCTTTTTCTAGCTACGGGCCCCCAGGGACTCTTCATGCAGCAAAGGGCCCACGACTTTTCTATGCTAGCAAAGGGGGCCCCCGGAACTCTTCTATGCTAGTACTGCCCACGCCCTCTTCTTTTAGCTACTGGCCCCGACTCTTTTTATGCTAGTTTAACGGGCCCCAGGACTCTTTATGCTAGCTACCCCCCACGCCCTTATGCTAGCTCCCGGCCCCCAAGGGACCCCTTCTTCTATTTAATCCCCCACGACTCTTTATGCCAAAGCTAGGGCCCCACGACTCTTCTATGCGGGAACCCCCCAAACGACTTTTTCAGGGCTGGGTACTGGCCCCCACTCTTCTTTGCTGGGTTTACGGGCCCACGACTCTTGAAAAGTAGCTACCCCCAAAGACTCTTCTAGGGAGTCCCGGGCCCCCCACTTTCAAAGCTACAAAGGCCCACAAATCTTCTATCCCTAGCTACGGGCCCACGATCTTCTATGCTAGCTAGGGGCCCACGACCTTCTATGCTAGCTACCCCCCCCGGGACTCTTCTTGCACCCTTTGGCCCCAGGGACTCTTCTATGTCTAGTACCCCCCCGGGCCCTCTTCTATGTAGCTCGGGCCCACAAACTTTCAACTATTTCTGGCCCACGGATCTTCTATCCCTTAGCAAACTGGCCCACGACTTTTTAAATGCTAGCTACCCCCCCCCCCACTTTTTCTTTTTGCTAGCTACGGGCCCACGACTCTTCTTATGCTAGCAAACCTGGGTTTAAAACTCTATCCTGGATTCGAGGGGCCTTATCTTACACCCTTTTCCCAAGTTGTGAAATAGATTCTGCCCCCAAACCCCCTTTTAATCTCCGGGTTTAACATTTCTAGGGTTTGATAAACCGCGCCACTCAGCACACACACGGGACGCTCAGATTTCCCGAACCCCGGGAAATTCCTAGAAAACTTTTGGGGATTGACGTTTTTTCATAAGACCCCCGCTGCCATTTTTTCACCTTCCGTAAAAATTTGGGTCCCGGGGTGTTTTTTCGACTGGAAATGGGTCCCCATCCGGGGACAAAACAAACCCAAATTTTCCCCGGAAATGCTCTCATAAAAAACGCTTTCTATGTAGTAATATGCCCATTGATTTCAGCAAATGGTCTGTATCTTTGTGCATGTACTGGTAAAAATTTGGAAAACGTTATTATTATTTATTATTATTATTTTTTTAAATTATTAATTTAAAAAAATTTTAAATTGTTTTTTTTTATTTTTTATTTTTAAATTATTATTATTTTTTAATTATTGTTTTTATTTTTAAATTTTTAAAAATTATTATTATTAAAAATTATTATTAAAAAATTATTATTTTTTTTTATTATTATTATTATTGTTTATTATTATTATTATTTTTTATTGTTTTTAATTTATTTTTATTATTATTTTATTTTTATTATTATTATTTTTTTTTATTATTATTATTATTATTATTATTTATTATTTTTATTTTTAAATTATTGTTATTATTTTTATTATTATTATTTTTTTTAATTATTATTTTTAAATTTTTTATTATTATTTTGTTATTTTATTATTTTATTATTATTATTTTTAAATTTTTTGTTATTAAAATTTTTAATTATTATTTTTTTAAATTAAATATTATTAATTTTAAAACCCCCATGATTCATCTAAGATTTCAATTTCCCAAATTGGTTTTCCCGTGTTGGGTGTGTTTTGTGTGTGTGTGTTTGTGTGTGGGGTGTGGTGTGTTAGTTTATGAGTGTACTCCCCCAAATTTTTACAATTTAATTGTTTTTGCAGGGCTCGAGACTCAGCTCCTGGCCCTGGCCTCTTCACAATCGCTATTTGGTCCTCTCCCCACTCTGTTTTCCTTTGAGCTTTGCTCCCTCGTCTAAAGTTTTTGGAATTTTTTCCCTCCCCCACTATATCATTTTTCTGGCTATTCCACTTCCTGACAAACTCTGTGAGGGAAGGGGTTTTAGGAGAATTTCCTTCCTAACATCACGTGACTCTTTGTGAGTTTCCCAGTTTTAAAATTTTGTGACCATTTTTTTTCTGTGTCCCCTTCTAAAACCCTGTTCTGCCCCACCTTTTTTTCTATTCCGCCCGGCTTTTTTTTTGGGTAAAATTGTTATCAGTCCCCCCTGACACCCGGTCCCCCGTGTCTTTCGGGCCGATTTCCCTCAACCTTTCTTCTTTAGGAAAATTCCCCCTGAGTTTTGGGAAACTCCCTTGTTTAAAAACCCCTTTTTTTATTTCTCTATTTCTTGACGTGCGGCCCAGGTGTGGGTTTAAAATTTGGTGTTTAACATACTCCATTTATGGGCCAAAGGAAACCCCCGTGGGCAGTGTCTTAAAACGTTTCCTTACTTGGGGGTATCGGAACGCTTTTAAATCAGGTACCCCGGTGCCCATATCCCTTTGCAGCTTATCGGTTTGGGATGTGTCCCCTCCGGAACAGGGCCGGGTGTTATGTTTCACCCAAGATCTTTCTCCTTGAGTGGGGGTTTGGGGGCCTTTTCCAACCTACCTGGGGGTCTGCGGTTTTTCTTTGCCCTTCCCCCAGTTTTTTATGACTTTGGCTTTTGGTGGGGAATTCGAGAACCTTTGCTGGACCTTGTTTTCCAAAGCCTGGTTCCGGGTTCTCTATTTAGTCCTCCCTTGATCCCTCACCCGTTTTAACCTTTCCATTTAGTTTCCCAAAATAAATCTGCGAACGGGGACACTTCAGAGTCTTTTCCCTTCCATCATGTCATTCACATATATCAAAAATATACTGGCCCTTTAGGATGACCCCTGTGGGCCCCCCCGCCGTCCAGGCGCCCACTGTGTTTACCCTCATAGTCCCCAATAAACCCCATTTTTTGCCTCCCGTCAGGTATTCTCGATCCTTTGGGCATGTCCCCCTTCCCTTGTTATATGACCGGGATTCTCCAGCTTTCTCACTAATCCTTGTGGGGAAAACCTATGTCGGAATCCCTTTCCTGCAAAGCCCCAGGAAAATGCTTTCAACTCCCCCCTCTCTTGTCTTCTGTTCCCTTGTCTTTAAAAAACCCAAAAAGGTTTTGTGAAACAGTTTTTTTCCTTTCCCATAAATCTGTCCCGGGTTGTTTTTTATAATCTTTTTTTCCTTTCCAGGTGCTCCACCACTCCCTTTCCTGATAACCTTTCCCTTGACATTGAAACCCAATACACGTCGGGAACACTGGTTGTATTTTATTGCCTCGTTTTCTGTCTCCTTTCTTTTAAAGGGGGATTATTTTTGCCATCTTCTTTTCCCCAAGTATTTGCCCGGTTTCAAGGGATGTTTTAAAGATTGGGGTTCGGGCATACGGGGCGGCTCTGCCCCTTTCCCTAAAAACTCATGGGGAATTTTTGTCCGGAACCCTCGCCTTTGGGGGGTACTGAGATCACTTAGCTTTTTCCCTCCCCCCTCCATTGTTTGCATTCACCCAAACACCTTTTTGGTTATTCCCTTTTGGTTTTTTTTCCCCCACCTTTTGTGCTGTTTCTCAGAGCCATTACTGCTTTTACGAAATACCCCCTTTAAATCCATTTTTACTCCTCGCATACCTCGTGTTTGTTTTTTGCAGCCCCCACCTTTTTTCCTTGGGGCCTGATCCCCGGGGTTCTTTAAATTGTTTCTTCTTCCTAATTGGTGTACAGCAGTTTGGGGGTCAAACTTCATTTTCGAGCTACGAAAATTTTTTTCCAAACTGTCGTTGGGCCTCCCCCCTTTCCCTGGCATACTAGTTCCCGGGCTCCCCCAAACAAAATCCCCTTTTTTCCCCTGTTTTTCTTCGCCTTCGAACTTTTTTTCATTTTCTTTTGCATTTATTTTTCCCCTTCCTTAAAAACCGTGGGAAAAACCAGGGGCTCGTTCTGGTTTTTTTCCAAATTTAAATTTCTGTTGCTTTTTGGGAAAAAAACTTTTCCTTTGCCCCTTTTGGGCATTTTGTTTACGTTTTCCCCATCATCTCGTTTTACGACTTTCCTCCCCATTCCTGTCCCCACTGACCCTCTTGCAGGAAGTTCCTCAAGCCTATGTAATCCCCAATTTATATTCTGGTTTTTCCCTATTAAAACCCCTTTTTACCCTTTTTCCCATTTGAAAACCAAAAGTTTTTCCGAAGCAACAAAAACCCACGTGGTCACAACCCCCAAGGAGCCCTCTCATAGGGTGATGTCCTCAATGTCTGAAACTACTCAATTTTCCCAGTCTTGCGGGTTCATCCTCCCTTTTTCCCTTTTGTTATACCCCTTAATATGTTATGAATGAATTTTTTTCCAGTTGGCATCCCATCATTTTGGGCTCCCAAATGTTTCGAGACCCCACATGGCCCCCGGTTTTCCCCAATCTACCCTTCCCCTGGGGATTGAAACGCCCTTCCCCCAGTTTTTTTTGGCTCTGCTCGAGTGTGCTCTTCTTTTCCCCTCAGTCAGTTTTTCCCCACCATTGGTTTTTTTACTCTTTTAATATTCCTTTTTTGGGCCCTTTACTGCGTTCGTGGGGGAAATTAACATCACTCCCAATAAACTTTTTTGTTTTTTTCCCCAGCCCTGAAGTGTACCTACTATTATTCTCTTTCCCACTCTCTCCATGCCCCCTTTTTTCCTAAAATTTTCCAAAGGGTTTTTTAACGAGCAGGGGAAAACCCCCCCTTACCCCTCTGGCCCCTTTTTATTTTTTCCCCTCATAAATCTGATATCTTGGTGGGAAAATTGCACCCTTTTTTATTGTCTCAGTGAGTCTGGGTTTCTTTTACTGCTATGATGTCGGGGGAAACTTCTCTTTTTTTTCCCTTTAAAATCCCCTTTTATTTTCATTTTTGTTTGTTTTTCCCCATATGCATTGGGTTGTACCAAATTTTTCAACTTCTGTTCCTAAACTGGGGCCCTTGGAGGTTTTTTTTGGGTTGGGAGAGCATAAAGCCTTGGAAAAGGGGTCTATGGGGGGTTTATGGGGGGGGCAGAGTTCCCATAGAGGGTTGCTGTGGATTGGGGTTCATGGGTTTGTGGGGGGGCCCAATAAAATTGGGTGAAAAATTCCCCGGGCTTAGATAGTTAAATTTTGCTTTGGGGTTGTCATTTTGGGACCCTTTCCCTGGGGAAATTTTTCGGGGGGGATGGGGGTTTTCCCCTTTCCCCCTGGGGTCAAATTTTTTTTCTGCTTTTCTTTGTCAATTTTTTTTTTTTCCCCCCTTCCCATTCCCCCTTTCCCCGTTTTTTGTATTCCCCCTTTCCATTTTGGCCTCCCTTTTGGTTGATTCTGCTTAAAAATTCAAGGTCCCCCGGGAAAACCCCAAAATTTTGTTTTTCCCCCTTTTTTAAGTTGTTCCCCCCCATGAAAATTTTATTTTTTGGAGGCCCTTTGGTTTCCTTTGGGCGCCCCAAACCCCAAAAAATTTCCACTTTTTCCTTTCCCCTATTCCCCCCTTTGATCCTTTCAATTTTTATTCCTTCCCCGGGGTTTTCTTTCTCTAATTTTCCCCTTTTGGCCAAGGCCCCTTTGACAAAAAAATCTTTCCACCCCCCCCCTTTGTTTTAATCCCTGGGGTTTTGCCTTTCGGGGATTGTTAAATCCCCTCAATTTCCCCCCTAGCCAAGCCCCGGGGGCCCCATGGGTCCCCTTTTTCCTGCTCGGGCTTTTCCCGGGCCCCTGCAGGAACGGGTTAGAGCCCCTGCTTTAAAACCCTTTGCCCCTTCAATTCCCCCAACCTTTCATTTTTTTTCCTATTGCGTTTCCTTTGTCTTTTCCCCTTGGGCCCCCTGTGGTGTTGACAGGCCTTTGCACAGTATAGCTTCCTTGCCCCCCTCAATCCCCTTTTCTGGGGTCAAATTTGTAGAATTTTCCTGATTTTTATGTCGTACAGTTTTTTTTTTTTTATCTTTTTTCAGATTTCTCATTTCCCTCTTCAAAGGGCACTTTTATTTTGGCTTCTGTTTCAAATGGCTGTTGCTCCCCCCTTCTGCTCTTTGGGGGGGTATTTCCTCCTTTCCTCTTTCCGGTCTTCTAGTTTTCCTTCGTAGCCCTTCCTTTTTTTTGAGCAATCCCTCCCAATCATCCTTCCAGTTTCTTTCCCATCCCGCTGACCTCGGGTTTGTTTTTGGTTGCCCCCCCCCCCATTTGTACCAGGGGAAAATAAAGTTTTTGTATTTTCGGAGTATGGGGGTTTTTTTGGGGTTTTTGGGGGGGTGGTTTATTTTAGGGGGGGGGAAGGGTGGGAAAAAAAAAAAAAAAAAAAATTAAAAAAAAAAGGGAAAAAAAAAAAAAAAGGGGATTTTGGGGTTGGGAGGGGGTGGCAGCTTTTAAAAGGGAAAATTTTTAAGGGGGTTAAAGAGGATATGGGGGGGGGGAAAAAGGAGAAAGGGGGTGTGGGAGGGGGCGGGTGAGAGAGAGGGGGGGGAAGAGCCCTGGGGGGGAGGGAAGGGGGAAGGGAAGATGAAAAAAGAAAGAGGAGAGAAAGAGAGAGAGAGAGAGAGAGAGAAGAAAAAGAGAAGGGGAAAAGGGGAGGGGGGGAGAGAGAAGAAGAGAGAGGGAGAGAGAGAGAGGAGAAGGAAAAAAGGGATGGGAATGGGAGATGGGAGGGAAGGGGGAGGGGGGTGGGGGGGGTAAGGGGGGGGTTTAAAAAGGGACTGCTTATTTTTTTGTGTTGTGAAACCCCCAAATTTTTTACCCCCCTTTTTGGGTGGCTGCAGGGGGTGGGAGATTTCAGCTCCTGGCCCCCCCCTCTTCATGATCCCCCTACTGGATCCCCTCCTCTCCCCCTTTCCTGAGCTTTGTCATCCCCTTTTCCCTTAAAAAACTATGTAGGGTTTCCCCTGCCTCCAAAAACTTCTTTTTACTAGGCTTTTCCCCAATTGCTGACAACTCTATGCCCTAAAGAAATATTTTCCTAACGCCCCTTTTAAACCCGTCTAAATTTCTTCGCTTCCCAGTTGTAAACCCCTTTGGGCCCCTGTTTCCCCTCTAAAACTTTCCCAATCTCTGTCCACCTTGTCTTTTCCCCGCAGTATTTTTGATGTGTTTCATGTCTCCCCTCCCCCTTCGTCCCCATGTCTCACCCCAATTTCCCCTTTAAAACCTTTCCCTTACGACATTCCCTTGAGCTCTGGGATTTAGCCTTGTTGAAAAACCTTTTTTCCCTTTCTCTAATTTCCCTTGACGTGCTTGACAGGTGGGGGTTCCCAGCCGGGTTGCTGCATACCCCAAATAGGGGCCAAAACATAAAACAGGGTACGGGTGTTTTTAAAACGATTCCTTTTTTAAGGTATCGGAACGCTTTTTCCTCAGGGTTTTGCCAGGCCCCGTAGCTGCAGCGTTATTTGGTTGATGTGGGCCCCGGGGATTTTCTCGGTTTTTTGGGCCCCCCCCAAAAGGTCTTTCTCATTGAGTAAAGGGTTCTGTAGCCTTTGTCCCCCTAGCCTATACTCGTCGGGCAGTCTTCTTTGCCCCCCCCCCAATTTTCCATGCTTTGCTTTTGGGTGGTTTGAATTCAAAGAAGCCATTTAAACGGAAACCACATTTTCCAGCCCTCCGGGTTTCTCTTTGCAGTCCTCCCCAAAACCCGTCCGATTTAATTCTTCTCATCAATTTCACGTCTTTTTCCGAACGGGGACCCCTTCAGAGTCTATTTTTCCCAATCATGTCGTACACAAATATCAAAAATAGCACTGGTCCTAGAACTGACCCCGGGGGGGCCCCCGCCTAACAGGCCCCCACTGTGATACCTTTCACTTACCATGCTCTTTTCGGGCCCCCGTCAGGTATTTCCCTTACCCAAATTGCGTCCCCTTCCTTTTTCTGGCCTAAACCTCCAGTTTCCCCTCCCACTTAAATCTCTTGGGGGGAACTGTGTAAAAGGGCCCTTTCCCTTTGCAGTCTGGAAAATGCAAATCTACCCAACCCTCTCTCTGTGTCTTACTTTTGTTACCTTTGCCCAAAACTCCAGGGGGTTTTTGTGATAAAAAAAATTTTTTTTTTGGGCCTTTTCCCCATAACCCCCATGCCTGGTTTTTTTTTTTATAATTTTGTTCCTTTCCGGGTTTTTCGCCCCCTTTTCCTCCTATAAATTTCTCCAGGGACTTTGCAACAATACATGTCAGGGGACACGGTTTTCTGTAGTTTAGTCCCTCGTTTCTTTTTCCTTTTTTAAAAATAGGGGACTAATTAGCTGTCTTCCTTTTTTTTCCAGGTATTTTGGCCCATTTTCAAGGGATTTTTTAAAGATTGTGGTTAAAAGGCACCACAGCATTTTCTGTTTCCTTCTCAAAGGACCCAGGGGGGGGAGTTTTTCCCGGTTCCCATCTCCCTTTGAGGTAAAAAGGCCCCATTTAAAAAGCTTTTTTCACCTCCCCCTCATTGTGGGTATGTCTCCAACCCCCTTTTTGGTTTATTCCCTCTTGATTTTCCCCCTTCTGTGCGGGTCTTCCCACAGCCCCTTCCGTCTCAAACTTTTAAAAACTTCCTTAAATCCCTTTTTCAGCTCCTCACATTTACCTCCTATCATTTCTTGGGATTTTCCCTTCACCTTCTGCCTTTAAATTTCTGATAAACCGGTCTTTGCCCTGTTGTCTTCCCCCGTTTGGGGCTATAAAAACATTTTTCGGGTCAGTTTTGGGTTTTTCTGGGATCAAAGGTGTGGCTGCAAAGAGTACGTAACCTTTATTCGGCGCAGGGACAACCCCCTCATTTTACAGGCTTCTCCCCCAACCACCAAAACCAGGTTGCTAAGAGTTGATGAGGGGGCCCCCATCGTTCAACTAGTGACCAGGTTCTCCCAAATAAGAAGGTGGGATTGAAAATCGCAGGGGGTTATGGGAAACCGCTCCCTTTTCTCCCCTTGTCTTTTCCCATTCTAGGAGTGGGAAGAAACGGTCCTGCTATTTTTGTGGTTTCCAAATTTCTCCCTTTGTTTCCCCGTGGGGGCACTATTTTTAAAATCACTGTAAAGTGTACATATTGCTGTTATAATTGGTAAAAGGATAATATAAGTCAAAAACTTTTTCTACTGGTTTATTTGCCCCCATTACACCGGGGAAAACCCAGGCCTTTTGAAATCCTGGTTTTTAAAATGGGTAGCCTTTCCCGAGAGTGGACTTAAAAGAAACGGTTGATTTTAAAGGGTTGAAGCTTGTACCCGGGGAACATTGTGTAGCTTGCTGTTTCGCTTCCGCTTTACAAATTTTGCGGTCGTTGCTTATGATAAACCCTTGCTATTGGGTGATGGGTTAAAACAGCTCGCTACTGGGTTTTTCAGTGTGCTTTTTTCGCTCCCGGCAACTTGTGTACAGTGGGCCCTTTGTTTGTAGGGCGTATTCTGCAATGACTGGGGCCTAGCTAACCCGTTTTCTAAAAATTTTAAAGGTGTTATTTTTGGGGTTTTTGGGTACTGTGCATAGGGGAATAACTTAAGCCACCGGGACAGCCCAGACGCCGGGTTTTGGGGGGCATTTCTTGCATAACCTACCAAAATTGTCCCTACAGCGTTTTTGGCAAATTGCTCGTTCCTTTGGGCTTCCCTAAAAAAGGGTACTCCCCACACTGCGCAACTGCGTTCACTTTTTGGGCGGACAAACTTATTGAAGAAAGAATGGAAAATAAAAATTTTCCCTCCCTCTGGGGGAGCTAGGGAAAAAACTCTTATGTTCTCGCAGGGAAAAAAAAATGATCCCCCTACGGAGCAAAATTGGGTCATTTTGGTGCAGTTTGGGTTTGGGTCTCGAGGTAAATTTCAGCGTCTTTGGGGCACTTGAGCTGGAAAAAATCCCGCTGGGAGCAAACTAGGAACAGGGGAGCATTCGCGGGAAGAATTTGATAGGGAAAAGAAAGGGGGGCAGTTTTCGTTTTTGTAAACGATTTCAGTTTACAAAAAGCAGTACAAACTTGTTCCCCGCTTTAATGAGGCCGAAAACCCAAACAATTTTTCGAAAGCTTCCCCCCCCCCAAAACCCGGTCGAGCCTTGGGTGGCCGGAACCACTGGGCCCGCGTTGGTTATACAGGGTTTTTTTGGGTAAGGCACAGGAATTTTAGTCCCGGTTTTTAATGACGTTGGGAAATTTTCTTGGGTTTTTCAAGTAGTTGAAAGACCACCCGTGTTGGGAGCATTTACATGTATCCCAGCAAAACGTAAGACCTTTTAAATTGAACAGGCGGGAGCTTTGGTTTAAACCCGGGGACTTTGTGGAAACAGCAAAACCAAAAACTTTTTCCCCTGGTAAAAACGAGTGGGGGTCTCCCAACTTTGAGGGTGTGCAGCTTATTTTTGATTGAAACCTCTGGGGTCTGTGGGGCCAAGGTTCGGGGTCTTTTTTGGGAGGATCGTGCCTTTTTTCCACTGCATTTGGGGGCGGCCCGGTTGGCGATTTTCCTTTGAAAAAAGAACCCCTCCCGTCCCCAGCGGTCCCGTCCTCTTTTTCAAACCAAATCTTTTCGTTAGCAGAGGGTCGACAAATTGGAGAATGAAGTGCCAGCCCGGGGGGGGAGCGTCTCGTCATCCAAACCCCGTCACCTGGTGAGCCACGCTTCTCAACATTGGTCCCCCCCGGGGGAAGGGAAACAAATTATGGGGGCTCTCGACAACAATATCCAGGGGAGGGACCAGCCAGAAACCCAACCAAATTTCAACGTCAACAGGGGGGAAAGGGGAAACCCGTCCCCTGGGGGTTCAGGGGCAATAAAGGAAAGGGCACATCCCCCCTTCCCCAACCTCCCCCCAAAAAAACCCTCCCCCAAACCCCCCATCGGGGGAAACTTTTAATATCCCCAGTAACATGTCCCCCAAGAAAGTAGGAAAAAATTTGATTATATTATCCCCTTTACCAATTATAAAAAGCAATTTGTCACTATGTACAGTGGTAAATATAGTGCCTCCACGGGAAGCAAGGCAGAAATTTGGGAAACCACCCAAAAACAGACGGCTTCCAAAAAGCCCTTTTGAAAGGGGGGAAAAGACAAGGGGAGACAGGGAGAGCGGGATCCACAAAAACCTCTTTCGATTGTCAAACCCACCTCTATTTGGGTAGAAACCGGTCACTAGTTGAACATGGGGCCCCCTTTACAATCTTAAACAACCTGGTTCGCTGGTTTGGGGGAGATAGCCTGTAAATGAGGTGGGGTCCATGCGCCCAATAAAAAAAGGGTTAAAGTACCTTTTCATCACACCTGGGTTTCCTTTCCCAAGGGGGATCGAACTCCTGGCCTTTTTAATAAAGCAAAAAGGGTTATTGTGCCCTGCACCCCTTCTCCTGTCTCCCAAATTCTCCAAAACCCTTTTTTTCCCTTTCAGGGGGGATTTCTTGTGGCGGGGTTGGGGCGGTACTAAATTTCAAATCGGGGAAAAAGGAGGCCCCCCAAAACCAATGCAAAAACTTTTTACTAATTTCCCGCCCCCATCGAGGCTTACCCCTTTTACCATTGAAAAAGAAACCCTCGCGCTGGTAAAGGCTTTTGGAAAAATTTTCCCATGTTTTTTGGGCCAGACAAACGCAGGTGGTCCCCAGTAACAGTGATCACAATCCGTTAGTCCCATCTCCAAGCCATGGGAAGGGAAACACAAAAACCAAGGCTTTGCGTTTGGGCCCCCAGGGTGCGCCCTTTCAAAAAAAAAAATAAATTATATTGCCCGGGAAAGAAAAAAGGTTTGGCAGGGAACTTTGTCAAGAGTCTAGTTTAAATTTTATTTTTGGTTAGGATTTTTTTGGGGGAAAACCCCCCTTTTTAAAACCCCTTTTTTTTTTCCCCCATGTGGGGGTTTTTTTAGTGGGGGTACGGGCTACCGTCCGTTGTTCTTGGACCCATGTTGGCCTTTTCTGACTGCTGGTCCACTCTGATTTAGGGTTTTGGTTTTGGTCACTTGGAAAACTGAAGGGTCTAATCTAAAAGGGTTTTGGGTTGGGGGAGAGGAAAATAGGGGTCCCTTATTTTGGCCATGGGGGGCACGGTTTCCCCTGGGAAAGGGGGCAGCCCCAATCCTGAGCCTTCTCGGGGGGGGGGTTTGGCATGGCCAAAAAGTACGTAACCTTTTTTCGGGGGGGATGGACACACCCTCATTTACAGGCTAAACTCCCCCAACCAAACGAACCAGGTTTCTAAGAGTTTGATGATGGGGGGCCCCCTTCGTTTAACTAGTGACCCGGTTCTAGCCAAATTTAAAAAGGTGGGGGTTGACCCAAACGCAGGGTTATGTTGGGTTTCCGCTCTCCTGTCCCGCCCTTGTCATTTCCCATTCTAAGCTGGTTTTTTTTAAGCACGGGTCTGCTATCTTGTGGGCTTCTATTTCTGCCTTTCTTAAAGTGGGGTGCACTTTTAAAATTTTTCATGTACATTTGGGGTTTCTTATTGGGTGTTAAATTGGTGAGGATAATATAAGTCTAAACTTTTTCTACTGTGTTTTTTTGCTCCCAAATTTCACCCGGGATAAAGGCCATTTGAAATCCTAGGGTTTTTTTAAAAATATGTTTTTAATTTTTTTTTACTGTCGCTGGGGTCCCCCCCTTACCCGTGCGTACTCTTCCCGGGGCCTTTTGGACCCGTTTTCCCCATTTTTTGGGGTGTTCTCTGCCTTCCCGTATTTTTCCATTCTTTTTTTTCAATTTTTTTTTTTGCCCCCCTTACACGGCCCGGGGGAACCAGGGGGTTGTTCTGGTTCTTTCCCCTTGTTACTGTTTTCCGTGGGAATTTAAAAAATTTTTTCCCCTGCCCCCCTTGCATTTTGTTTTCTAAATATTCCATCATTTCATTTAATGGCTTTTCCTGCCAGTTCTCTTTCCCACTGGACCTCCCCAGGAAGTTCTTCAAACCCCATGTAGTCCCCCTCTTTTTTAGTCAGGGTTTTTTCCCCTTTACTCCCCGTTAAATTTTCTTCACTTTTTCAGGGTCTACTAAAGTATTCAAAGCACAGAACCACGTTGGGCGCTAGCTCCTAGGGGCACTAAAACTTTATGTCCTCAATTTTCCGAGCTGCCCCGGGTGAACCAAGGTCCAAACTTGCTGGTTCATCCTCCCCTCCCACTCTGGGAGTGGGGCCTTAACAAAGTTGGGGCATGAGGGGTTTTCCCAGCACCCGTTTCCAAAAATCCTTTCTCTCCATGTTTCCCGGGGCCCCCCAGTGGCCCCCGGGTTTTCCCCGTCAATCTCCCCCGTGGTTTAAATCCCCCCTAACCGCAAATTTGCTCTGCTGGAGTGAGCTTTCTTGCCAAACCCCAGCAACTGGTTCCCCCATTTCTCTGTTGCTCTCTTCATATCCTTTTCTTGGCCTCCTGCCGTTTTCCCCGTGGGGGATTATACATCACTGCCCAAAGACCACTTTGGTTCCCCAAATGAAGTGACCCGCAAGTATCTCTTTCTCCCGTCCCCATCTATTCCCCCCATTTTCTCGGGAAAAACCATCGTTTTTTACGGGGCAAGGGAACCCCACCTCCCCCCCTGCCCCCTTTTATCTTTTTCCCCATGATCGGTTCCTGGTGGAAAATTGCATCTGTTATTGTCTCCATGAGTTTTTTTTTCTGTGACTGCAAAGATGTCTGGGGACTTTCTTGATTTTTTTCTTTTCCATTTCCCCATGTTTATTCGTTTAAACCATCTGCATTTTGGTACCAAACCTTCAACTTCTTTTTCTAAACTGTAAAATGTGGTGCAGGGGGGTGGAAACAGAGGGATCAGGTGTTGGGGGGTTGGTTTGGATTGGGGTTTAGTTGCCCTTTGGGGGTTTGTGGTGGAAATCCTTCTGCCCGTGTTTCTGGGGGGTGCGCTTGGGCCTTTTCCCTTTGATCCTTGGGGTTTTTCCGCTTTTCCTTTTTCCCTTTCCTCCCTTTTTTTCTTTTTGTTTTTTTTTTTGTTTTTTTTTTCCCTTTTTTTTTCCCCCCTTTTTTTTTTTTTTTTTTCTTTTCTTTTTTTTTTTCCCTTTTTTTGTTTTTTTTTTTTCCCTTTTCCCCTTTTTTTCTTTTTTCGTTTTTAACCTCCTTCTTTCCTTTTCGTCCCCTTTTATTCGTCTCCTGATAAAACCCGGAACTCCCCTTTCCCTCCCACCGTGCCCCTTTTTTCCCTGAGGTTTTTTTTCCCGGGGGTTTTTCCCCCCTTAAAAAACCCCTTTGGAGGCCCCGTTCCTTTTTTCCCTTTGTAAACCCGCCTTCCCGAAAAAATTGGACCTTGGCCATTGACCCCCTGGAATTTTAAACCCCTTTTTTCTTTGCCCTTTTTTCCCCTGCTTTTTTTCTCCCCTTGGGTTTTCCCCTTTCTTCGTTTAGATGCCAGATTTCCCTTTTACCTTTGTCCTTTTTTTCCCTTCCCGATGTTTTTAAACTTTTCCCGTGGTGTTTCCTTCCCCAGCCCCTTCCCCGAAAGGGGCCCCCCATTCTTTTTTGGTTTTCCTTTGCTTCCCCCCTTTTCGTTCCCGGCCCCTCACTTTTCCTTAATTTCCCTTTTTTCAAGTCCCAGTTTCCTTTCAAGTCTTTTCCCCCCTTTTTTGACCTAATCTCCCCTTCCTTTTTCCCCTTTTCAGGGTTTTAAGTTTTTTTTTGTTCCTGGAACCCCGGGGGTTTTTTGGGTTTGAGGGGGGGGAATTGGGTGGTAGGGGAAATTTTTTTGGGGGGGGTGGGGGGGGTTGTTGGGGGTTTTTCCCGGGGGGGGGTTTTTTTGGGCCCGGGGGGTGGGGGGGGAATTCTGGGGGGTTTTCCTTCTAATTTTCCAAATTTTTTACTCATTACCCAAAAAGGGTTTTTTCCTTTTTTTTTGAGCTCCCCTTTCCCATTTCCCCCCCCTCCCTTCTGGGGTTTGGGCCTTCCGGGGGAATACGCCCATCCGGTTTGGGGGGGAAGGGGGGGAAAAGAGGTTTGGAGGGGAAATGGAGGTTAAAAAAGGGGGGGTAGGGAATAATTGGGGGGGAAATTAAGGGGTTGGGGTTTGGGGGGGGAGGGGAGGGGGGATGGGGTTTTGGGGGGGAAAAATTTTAAATTTGGAGGGAGGGGTTGGTTTGGGGGGGGGGGTTTGACCCCTTGGGGGGGGTTTGGGGGGTTTGGGGGAGGGGGAGGTGGCTAAGGTTTAGGGGGGGGGGGGTTTGGGAAGGGGGGGTAAATTTTGTGTCAAGGGTTTTGTGTTTAAGTGGTGGAGGGTGGGGTGTGGTGTGGTGTGGTGTGTGTGTGTGGTGGGGGTGTGTTTTGTGCGTGTTTTGGGGTTTGTGTGGGGGGTGTTATGTATGTGTGTGTGTGTGTGTGTGTACTCCCCTAAATTTTTACTCACCTATTTGGGGGTTGGGAGGGGGGCCCAGTCCGAGCTCCTGGGCCCCCCCCTTTACCCGGGTTTTCTACTAGGCCCTCCCCCTTTTCCCCCGCTCCATGACTTTAAACCCAAACCTCCCTCCCCTTTAAAAGTGTAGGGTTTCCTTTCCCCCACTACGTCAATTTTTTAGGCTATTTCCCCTGCCTTACAACTCTATGACTGAAGGGAAAAACTTCCCACTATCTCTCTACTCAAATTTTTTTTCTTCAACTTCCCAAATTGGGGGCCTCCTTGTTTTTGTCCCCCCTGGGGAAAATCCTGTCCTTTTTCCACCTTGGGTTTTTCCACGCAGTATTTTTAGTCGTTAACATGTTTCCCCCCGAACCCCCTGTCCTCCCCTTTTCGTCCGCCATTTCCCTTAATCTTTTTTTATAGGACATTCCCTTTTGCTCTAGAACTAACCTTGTTTCAAAAAATTTTTACTTTCTTAGTTTCTTGACCCTGCTTTAAACAAGTGGGGGTTCCCAAACAGGTGCTGCATACTCCAGTATGGGCCTGGGCATACACGGGTTCAGTTTTCCCTTTAATTTATTCCTTACTAAGGTGTCCCCGGGAAAGCGGTTTTCAATTTTTCCAGGGGCCCCTTTTGCCCGCAGGGAGTTAAACTGATTTATGTGTGCTTCCGGAGACAAAGCTTTGGGGTTTTTACTCACCCCAAATCTTTCTCCTTGAGTGAGGTTTGCGTCTTTGGCCCCCTAGCCTATACTCTGTCTTGGGGCTTCTGTGCCCCCCCTATCTTCATGACATTTGCATTTGGGAGGATTAAATTCGGAAAGGGCCCTTTTCTGGACCCGGTGTCCCCCGTCTGTCCAGGCCTTTTTAAAATCCCCGCCTGGTCCCCATCAGAAATTTTTTTTTCCCCCATTAAATTCACATTTATTTTGCAAACCCGGGACACTTCTGACTAACCCTTCGTCATGTCGTTTCCCCATAAACCAAAAAAAGCAAATGGTCCCCAGGAAACCCACCCCCGGGGACCCCCCCGCTTTTTAAAGGGGGCCCCCCTGGAAATCCCTTTCGTACCATTGACTCTTTTTGCCTCCCTGTCAGGTATTTTTGATCCATTGAGTGCCCCTTTCCCGTTTATGGGGCCCGATGCTCTAGCTTTTGCACAAAACCCTTTTGAGGAACGGTCAAAGGCCTTTTTGCAGTCCAAGAAAATTTAATCAAACCCACCCCTCCTCTCTTGCTTACTTTTGTTATTTTTTTTCAAAAAAATCCAGAAGGTTTTTTGACCGGAAATTTTGGGTTTCCCTGAATCCGGTGGTTGGCAAATTTTTACTCCTGTTCCCTTTCCCGGTGCTCTACCCCCTCTCCTCCCGATAATCTTCTCCCCTAATTTTGCATACTATACACGTCAATGGGCACAGGGCTATAGTTTAAATGCCTCTTTTCTGTCTCCCCTTTTTTTAAAATGGGGGAAATAAATTTGGGGGTCTTTCCCTACCCCCAGGGATTTTTCCCAGTTTTCCCGGGTGTTTTGAAGATTGTGGTAAATGGTACGCACAACATATCTGCTCCCCCTTTTAAGGACCCCCCGGGGGGATGGTTTTTTACGGTCCCCTTTCCTTTGAGGTATCGATGTCCCCCTTTGCATTTTTTTCACCTCCCCCATCTGTTTTGTATGGGGTTTTCCCAAAACCCGTTTTGGGGTATTCCCTTTTTGGTGTCCCCATCTGGTCTTTCCCCCCAGAGTCCTTTCCCGTCTTATTGTAAAAACTTCCTTAAATCCCCGGGTTGAGCTCCTCACTACCCCTTTATCGTTTTTGGGGAAATTCTCCAACCTTCCTTTCCCCAGCCTTATCACCTGGTCCTTGGGGCTGTTGTCTTCCTCCAATGTTTGGGTATACAGCAGTTTTTGGGGCAGATTTTGGGGGCTTCGATGCTATGTTTGTTTTCTATACTTTGCTGGGGCCCCCTCCTTATCTGCGCATACTCGTTTTTGGGGTCTTCAATAATTTTCCTTGTTTTCCCCGGGGGCCTATGCCTTCCCGTACCTTTTTCCCTTCTCGTTGCCCCTTTGTTTTTCCTCCCTACAAAAAATTTGGGGAAACCAAGGACTCGTTTTTTGGGCTTCCATTTTTTCTGTTTCCCTTTGGGGAAAAAAAATTTCCTCTGCCCCTTTCACTTTTTTCCACATATTCCATCATTCGTTTTCTGGGGTTTTTCCCACCATTTCTTTTGTCCCACTGAAACCCCCTGCAGGAAGTTTCCCCATACCTGTGTAGCCCCCCTTTTATAGTTTTTTCCTGTCCCCCCTTCCCTTTCCCGGTACCCTTTTCCCTTGTAACTCTACTATATATCAAAACTCAGAAAAAACAAGATCGCTAGCTCCAAGGGGGGCCCCTTTAAGTGATGTCCTCAATGTCAACTGCTCCCGGGTGAAACACAAGATCCAATTCTTGCTGGGTTTATCCTCCCCCCTCTCTTGGGGTTTTGTCCCTGACCCGTTGATGCATGAGGTTTTCAAGAAACCCCATCCAACATCCCTTGGGCCCCTTTTCCGTTTTGGGGGCCCCCATGTGGTCCATGTTTTCCCATCGATCTCCCCGGGTTTAAAACGCCCCTTACCAGTAACTTTGCTCTGCTTTGGTGAGTCTTCTTGGGCCCCCTCGCCGTGTGGGCCCCCCATCACCCTGTTGTTTTTTCGTACTCCTCTCTTGGGCCCCCTGCCCGTTCGGGTGGGTTAAAACATCACTCCCCTTACTACTTTATGTTTCCGGGGCTGAATTTACCCACAATTTTATCCCTTTCTCCAAACATGTCCATGGGCCCTTTCCCTTTCCTCAAAACCCCAAATTTGGGGTTTTATTTACATGTAACCCCCCTCCCCCTTACTCCTTTTATCTTTTTCCCCAGGATTGTATCCCCGTTGGGGGAAAATTTTGTCTGTTATTTTCTCAGCGAGTTTTGTTTTTGTGACTGCTTGAAAAACTGGGGATTTTTTTACTATTCTTTTATTCACTCCTCATTTTTAAATTTGTTATTCCTCCGCTTTTTTGTTTCCAAAACCCTTTGTTTCCCTTTTTTATTTATTGTTGGGCAAAGCAAATATAAAGGGGGGTTGGGGGGGCGAAGCCTTGGGGGGGCCTAAATGGGGCTGTGGTGTAGTGGGGGGTTTTTGTTGGGGGTGGGGTCAATTGGGCCCCCAAGGGACAGCTGTTGGGTTAGGTTTTTGATATGGGGGTTTTGGGGGCAGAGGGAACAGGAGTGGGTTGTAGAAAAAATGCCCCAGTTGCGTTGGGAAATTTTTCCCGGGGGGAGGCTTTTGGTGGAGATTCTGTGGGGGGTGTTTTCCCTTCCTCCTGTGGGCTGGGTCCGCCATTTTCTTGCTTCTCGTTCCTCCTTTCGTCACCCCTCCCCCCCCCCCCAAAGTGTGTCCCTTTTTTTTTTCTTGGGGTTCGTCGCGGGCGAGGTATAAAACCCCTGGTACCCCCTTTGTCCCCCAGTCTTTCCTTTTTTTTCCTTTTTGCAAAATCCTGGTTTGAATGATTCTTCCTTTAAAGTTTCTCTGAAGGCCGTATCCTTCCACTCGCAAACCACCCAAATTTTTCTTTAAAAAATTTTCACCTGGGTCCCCCTTCCCTCCCCTATTTTTTTCATGATGCCTTCAATCCCTTTTTTCCCCCTCCCGTTTTTTTTTTCTTCAAAGTTGGGGCCCCCTTTGGGTTCTTTGGGCCCTACAAAAAAAATGACCTCGCCCCTTTCCTCCTTCCCCCCTAAATCTCCATCCCGCTTCCCCTGAGGCATTTTATTTTCCCTTTCCCTTGGGCTGGGTTTTTGCCTTCGTCCCTGTCATATCTGAAACTTCATTCTCAGTGAAATGGGCTTTAATTTTACCCCGCTGTCCCCCTTTCTTTTCTGCAGTTTGGGTGTTAGAATCTCTGCCCTATAACAAAAACCCCCTTGGGCTTCGGACCCCTTCCCCTTGATCTTAGTGTGCTCATCTTTTTTTTCCCCTGGGCCCCCCGTGGGGGCTGATGGGCCTTCGGTAGGGAAAAACTCCGTTGTTGCTTACCCTCCCCCGTTCCCGCGCCGGCTTTGAATTTTCCTTTATTGTCTTCAAGGCTTTCGTTTGATCTCAGTGTTCTCATCGTCTTTTCCCTGGCCCCACGTGGGGTTTAAAAGGGCCTTTAAGTTTCGGCATTGGGCTCCGTTGTTGCTTTTTCCCCTCCCTTTTTCTGGGGGGCCCACTTTAATTTTTCCCGATTCACATCTGAAATTGTATTTGTCTCTCTAATTTTGGTTTTAGGCTTTTCGGGTTTCTCTTCTAACACTGTATCCTAGCTTTTTCTGCAAGGGCCTGTACTTCCCATTCCTGCACTCTTTAACTATCCCCCTCCCCCATTTTTTTACCAAGCTCTTTCATCTTCCTTCCCCCCCTTTCCTCCCTTTTTTGGAGCTCTAACCCCCCCAGTCCCTTTTCCCCCTGGGTTTGTCTTAAATAGATCTCTTTTTTTTCCGTCCTCTAAAGGGCCCCCCATATTTTTTTTTTTTTTTTTTTTTTTTTTTTTTTTTCCACAGACAGAAGGCTAGAGGGGGGAGGGGGTGTTGGGGGGGGGAAAAGAAAGGGGAGAAAAAGAGGAAGGAAAAAGGAAAAAGGAAGGGGGAAAAGAAAGGGGAAAAAAGGGGAGGAAAAGGAGGAGAAATTTTTAAAAAAGGGAAAAGAAAGAGAAAGGGGTTTTTTTAAAAAAGGGGGGGGTTGGGGGGGGGAGGGATTAAAAACCCCAAGGGGGGGAGAGAGGGAAAAGTGAGGGGGGAGAGAAAGGGTAGAGAGAGGGGGAAAGAGAGGGAGAGGGAAAGGGAGAGAAAGAGAGAGAGAGGGGGGAAAAGGGGGCGAGGGAAAAAGGGTAAGAGAGAGGGGAAAAAGGAGAGATGGAGAGAGAAACCTATAGAGAGAGAGGAGGGTTTAGAGATTTGGGGGTTTTGAGGGGGTGTGTGTGTGTGTTGTGTGGGAGTGTGTCCTTTTGCAGTGGGAAAAACTGGCCCCAACCCCTTTTTGACCCGACAACCCTTTCCCGGGGCCCCGACCCTGTACGGTCTTTCAATTTGCCCTTTAAAACTTGTCCCACCTACCTTCCCACCCCTCGTCAACCCCCATTTCTTATGTCATGCATTTCTATTTTTTAAATTTTGGTTTAAAAAAACTTGCAGGGGTGGGGTGACCAGTATCAAACCAGTATGCAACCAGCCCGGGGCCCCAAAATGCAAAACCCCAACTAGGGGGAATAAAAATTGCAGTGACAGTTTTCCCAAAACTACTTTATTTACGAAGTAGTACGTAGGGCCCTTTTTTCCCCCCTTTTTTGGGGATCCTTTTAACCCTTTATGATTTTAACCCTATATTCTTTTGTACATCCCGCTTCCCAATTCACTCTTTACTGATGATAGATACACTTCACTTATATACACCTTTACTTCATTTTATAAATGGCACACAAATTGGCGTGACGCACTTATCAGGCCAAACCCCTTTCCAAAGTGGCCCAAAACGCCCAAGACCCCCCCAAAGGTTTGCGCTTTTTAAATAAATTTTTAAGATTTCAGCTTTCCTTCACTTTCTTTTAAATAATAACTTTTAAAATTTTCACTCGTAGTAAATTTTTCACTGGGCTTCCCCTAACCCCTGATTACTTCTAGCCCGATATTACACTTTTTTCAATGCTTTAAAGGTTCTCGGGGCCTTTTTACCCACGTCTTCACCCCATGGCCCACGCGTCTGTGTGTGTGGGGTGTGTGTGTGTGTGTGTGGGGTGTGTTGGGGTGTGTGTGATTTGTGTGTGTATGTGTATGTGCATTTGGTGTTTTGTTTCTCCCCCCTATTTTTGGTTGCAGGGGTCGGGTCATAGCTTTCCCGTCCCAGTGTTTGTGTTTTGTGTGTAAGTAATGTTGTATGTGTGTGTTGGGGTGTTGTGTGTTGGGGGTGTGGGTTGTGTGGGGCGTGTGTGGTTTTGTGTGTGTGTGTGGTGTGGGGTGTGTTGGGGTGTGTGTGTGGGGTCTATTGTTTCTTCCTGGTGCTCCCCCTCTTTGGGGGAGGTGTGGTGGGGTATGGGGTGTGTTCATGTGTGTGTGGGAGTTATGAGGGGGAACAAAGTGATGGAGAGTAAAGGATGGGAGTGGGGAGGGAGGTTGGGGGGTGTATAGTTGTAATGTGACCGTTTACACAGCTGTGTTTGTGTGTGTGGATGCACTGTCAGTCGTGTGTATGTGTATTGTTATTGTCTATCGGTGTGTGTGTGTTCCCAGAAATAATGCTCCTCACTTCTAAGTATCCATACTACTAATAAAATACCAATAATAATACTAATAATTATAAAACTTATCAATGCTACTAACAAAATCTATACTACTAATAAAATACCAATAGTAATAATAGTAATTCTAAAACTTAGCCTCTCTCAGCTTCTACAAGTGTCTACACATGTGTTAGTGTGTGTGTGTGCATGTGTTTGATGGTTAATCCTCGCTACCTACCTGTTAAGCAGAAATGTGGGATAGCTGGGGGCTTGAGCCTGGTCTAAGGGAAAAGGTAAAAGTTACACACATCTCAAGCCCAAACCGGCCACCCAGGGCTATCCCAGTCAAAATAGAAAGCGCTAAACCAGTGTGTGTTACTTCAATGGGTTGGTTAACAGAGGGCTAGGCAAAAATCCCAATTAGGAAAATATATCTATTTAATCACCATAACATAACATAACAGAAAAACCTTAATTCTAAACGCCCAACTGAGGGTACACACAGCTGGCTGGAGGTTCAGCCACCAACCACTAGGCTTCCGTCAGCATCAGGCCGTCATTACACTACAAACCTCATTTCTTACTTCATCACTCATCCCACAGCACCCTGACCATGTCAGAGCCTGGGTGAACATACAGGTAAGCCATATGAAAGCCTATGGCTTGAGTTGGATAAACAAAATGAGTGTACAACTACAAACTTATCTTAAATACACAGCATCTCCAACGCCAGCCTCTACACACCATGCTCGCGTCACGTGACTCCCTCAAATCACCTTACTCCGCATACCCAAACATCCTTGGAAAAAAATCATTAACAGAATTTCTTTATAATTACAGTTAGAGTACTTTACAGTACCCCCAAATGCACATTATAAATTATAAAATTATTCTTTACAATTATAACATTCATATTATTATGGCACACTTCTCCACTATATGTACATTACGATGTCATGCAGAACCCTGCATAACACCCCCACCCCCAGACCATAGGTTTCACTCTGTTAGAGGGGTCCCTACGGACACCGCTAGGCAAAAAGAAGAAGAAAAAAAAAAAAGAAAATAAGCCCCACATTAAGGTCTGAGGCAACTGGGAAAATGATAACTGGGGAATGACCACCATACAATCACGGTCTTTTGGTACTACAAATATGCCATATTTACAAACTGAGGTACTAGATTGCAGACATATGAAACTCATCGAACATAAAAGTGATCAAGTTCTATGCCCAACGAGCTCACAGTCACACTCTTAGACAGCTGTTTTAGGAAAAGGTACCATTACAACACAGCGCTGGCCAGGTGCTGGCGTTGATGCATTTTACCTAAATTACATCAAGCAAACTTATAAACGAGCAAGTAAACTTTGTACAAAAGTGCCCCTGAGGAATGCCGTTTTATGAAGTAACACCAAAGTTCAGTATGTTGCAAGGTAGACCAAACTGTAGGTGCCACCAAAAAAAAACTTTTAAACAGTAAGTACATTTTCCAGGAGTTCAAAGAAAAGAAAAACATATGTTACATGTTAAATTCTGTGGAGAAAACAACATCACATTATCACTCCATCGCACAGCAATCATTTATAAACAAAATGTTCTCCATGACACACCTCTGTGAAATCAGGAGAGCACAGGAGAGGGGAAAATACAGCCCCCTAAAACACAGGTGGAAGGCACATAAAATCTTGTTGGTGGGACAGCAGCCTTAAAACCCTGGATCATCACTGAGACCCCAAAAGGTGGACCTCCCCAGCCGCAACCTGCATGTCAGTCCAAGGACCCTAAGTCCCCCCAGCGGGTGATCCAAAAAGGAAAATTTGAAAAAAGTCTGGAGAACCAAAACACCTCAGATCAAAAGACATGACCCAAACAGTGAGGGCAATCACCGCCAGCCCACATTCACTAAAACGTTAGGTCCAACAGTCCCTATACCAACATAAAACAGAGGCGAGGCATTCCAGCCAACACCTAAAAAACGTAGCATACCTTACCTAGGCATGCCTTTGTGTGACTACCCCCCTAAATCACACCACCAGGGAATCCTGATACCTCCACTCCAGCTCAACAGCTGCCCTTCTCCTGTTGGGTGGTCCAGAGTTCCCAACCACTCGTTCTACCGCAAATTACCAAATCACTGCAAAAATAAGAATATATAAGTATCTATACGCTACATCGTGCACTTTAAACACAAGACAAGTATTAGCAACCACATTCACTGCTCGGCTTCACATAATGAATCACAAGATAAGAGTTGAGAAACAGGCCCCAACCTTGTAAGTCTCTGATTGTGGTGCTCATTAAGTGAAGGAAACGTACAGGAATATGGGTTCACTATACACTTTTAGGGTAACTGATTTAGATATAAGCACCTCAAAATGTTGCACTGCCACACTAAGGCAAAAGCCTCCTTTTCTATGGAATGTATAACTTCTCTGGTGCCTGCTACTTTTTTGGCTGAGAGCGCCGAGTGGCATTACTCTCCTGCTCCTACCCCTGCAACAGACTGCCCAACCTCTGTATCATTTTGCAAAACCCGGGTGGTAACTCAGGATTACACATAAAAGATCTTAAGGTTAATGGCATACAATAGGTAACATGGACAGAGATATTAAAGTTTACAAATACGGGTGTGTCCTTGCACACATGGTCGGGGAACAGATGACGCACCACTGTTCATTCACACAATTTGCATGTAGTTCTAAAGAGGAGACAAAACCTTATTTTTTTAACTGTACCTGGCGGCCAGTCAGTGCACGTTTTTCAGGTATCACCTAGTAGTTAGACCAGTAAAAAACTACGTCCACCGACCCTCGCTGGATACAAACACAGTCCCTAGAAATAAACACTTCACTTCCTTCAAGGAACCTTTTTAATTTTTCACTCCAGCTTAACATCATGCCAGCCTGCTGATATTTCACAAAATCGGAAACCTCTACCTCATGGGGTTTAACATTGCCCCATTATTCAGCATCCCAAAACTCTTATCGCTAAGGTGCACCATGGCTTAGCCAACACTTCAACCAGTCTTTTCAGAAGATCCAAATACTTCCACAATCCTTACAATATTTCCTGCCTTCCATTATCTTTCTCAGGGACATTATCCATCATCATTTTGAAGTCATCCACACAGTTCCATCATTGCCCTTCCCAGGACCCGGTTTCCAATGCCAAACCCATCTCTCAGCTTCCAGAATTGTGTAGCCCCACTCATAGTCCCCGTCGTCCCTGGGCGGACTGGCAGACTGGGTGCACTAGTGCCATCGACCTCATAATAGCCAAGAATTTTCTGAAACCGAGAAAAAACACGCTGGGAATCATCACCATCTTCAAGTAGCACATGACTTAATGATTCCAGAGTGCTGCCCACCACACGGTAAATGAAAGGGAGGGGAAATTCCCTCCCTCCCAGTCCATCTGGTACTGGGGAAAACAAATATGCATTGCCCTGAGAGACTGAAAACATGGAGCTTTTCTTGACTCCTAGGATGATTATACATTGGTAAATTTAACCTCAAAGTAGGCCTCTCAAAACTACATGACATTTCAAAAATAAGACTTCAGGTGATTTGTGCAAAGCCCTAAGAGACAAAAATGGTTTCACCAGAAATCTCAATACCACACACACAAAATATTCAGAAAGGGTATAGACTCTGGTATCCTGTTATAAAAGGGAATTTTATTAATAAACACTGATTATTTAGCTCTCCCATCTTAACACTGAAATGCCGTTCCTTCAGAATCTGTAAAAAAAAAACTGACAAAGACACTTTAATTAGTTCCTGCCGCGCACGTACGCACAGTCCTCTTAAAAAGAGTCTGCCTCAGTGATCAACACTGCAAAATAAACACTTGGTAAATTTGAACCCACATCCTCCGCACAACTGATACATGAATATGTTTCCGGAGGTCACACCTTCCCGGGCCTCACTCAGCTGCTGCAGAGTCAGGGGATTTTTTCCACATCAGCACCAAGACCACTTCTCAACCAGTACCGGTTGATCCGGTTCATCACTGCACAAGTCTATCCGCAGACAGACTCAATGAACAGCTCCCCATGCCCAAACCATCACCACAGTGTGCAGATGGGCACAGGGAGCACAGATCCTGCTTGTTCCCCCTGTAGACCGAAAGCACATTGAAAAAATTTTCAGTACCGTTGCTCCAATTTGGGGTCCATTACCACTTGTAAAGCAGGGTCCTGCAAACCAAACATTCTCACTTTTGAGAGTCACACAACGTTGTTGCTAGTAGAAGGTCAACTCCTGCAAAAGGTACATCTTCTGCAATACGCTACAGGTATACCCAGACTGGTACTCAGACTCTAACCCATAACCTGTGCACTGAGTCCAGACAGGGACTCATTTATCCCTTTAGAAAAATGTCCAATCCGGTGTAGGTGTCATCCGACACGGCCATACACCCCAGCGAAGCAAGGTGTATGTACTACAAGTGTCCCTCAAAGACATAAACACCAGTGACCCTACCTTCATTTTGGTGTAAGGCCCACAGTAGACATTACTTGAATAGAACTCATCCGAGGGGTCAAAAACAGCTTGGTCATTCTTTTGGAATACCTTGGGCAAGACTGGCACCGCAAGCCACATCATGTATAATCGGTGTATTTAACTGGAATGCATCTGCCGCAGCCTGGTCCCTAAGCATCATTCGACAAATGGGCTGCAGGTGGCCCTGTTTATTGCCAATATGTACAGTGATAAGGTTTAAATGGCCCCCCGTGCCCATTTGACCTAGATTGGATCCCTTGGTTCATAGGAACTGGGCTCGTCCCACCTGTTCCTGTAGTCCAGGACCTGTGACAGCTGACTTAAAACCTCCTCGAGTGGGTAACTGAAAATTAGGGTTATTAAAACCTTGTGGTTATTAGGCAGAAAAAAGGACAGATAGAAAAATAGAAAGATAAAATCAAACAAAAAAAAAAGGTGGGCGGGAAAAAATGCATAAACTTCTGAAATTCTTATTCCTATTGTGGGTGGAGAAAACTTACCATATTAGTATGTGGGGTGTGGTAACTGCGACCCACTTTTTTGGTTAGCTAAAAATCTGTCACCCAGCTCCAAAGCATTATTAAAATCATCAAGATCCATCTCCTCAAGATAGCCTTCAGGTCAGAAGGAACATTTCCAGAAAAGATCCTCTAACAAAATTAAGGTAATTACACCTTCATAATGCCTACCACCCCCTAGATCGACACCACCTATTTAGAAGTGACCACTCCTTACGCAAATTCCACCAAAGACTGCCCTGACTGAAACATTATTCCTCTGAATTTGCTGCCTGTACCTTTCCGGCAACATTTGATAAGCCAGTAAACCTACATCTTTTAGCTTATGATAACAGAAAAGGCAGATTCCTTCTAAAGACTAATAGCCTGTAACCCTTTACCAACTAATTGGGTTCTTGCTAAAGTCGCCCATTCTTTTCCGGCCAAACTGGATTGTGGCCGTACTTTTCAATAAACAGAAAAAACTGGTCTGGGTCTTTCTCTAGCATTTTGGGCACAAATTTTATGGCTTTATCCAAATGAAAAACATCTACCCTTGTGTCTGTTTCTGGGTTAGAAGCAAACTGCCTCTCTTTTGCTCTTTCTTTGAGCCCTACGCTCCCTCTAAGGCTCTCTGTTCCCTGATCTTTGTACGCTCACTCCTTAACCGTACCCTTTTCTTCTGCAACTAGGGTTAATTTCATTTTGTAAATTCTACTTCCTTATCCAGGTCCCTATCATGGGGATTTGATTCAATGTCACCTTCCAATATGCAGTCATCCCAAATTTTCACCATGTCAGCCCATTTGGAAATAATAGCACCAAATCTTACTACCAGCCACAGAACTTACGCTATAAAATAATAAAGCCACCACAGCACGGTACATATACTGACGTAGTTTTTTTATGTTTTTTTTTGTATATATTCACAAGGATTGTCATTGACCCCTCAAATTAAACAGGATTGCACACAAAAAAAAAAAACTGGCAGAAAAAAATAAGAGCTTACTGGCACCTGCAAAAGTAAATTATTCCCAGAAATTTTAGGTGAGCATAACCCCGCTAAAAATTCAGCAAGATTGTACCTGCAAGGTAAATTATGCACAAAATATCAAGTATTAATAACACCCTAAAAATCAACAATAGTGTACCGAAAGGTAAATATTCACAGGGTATTAATTAATAATAACACCCTAAACCAGCAATATTTATACAGAAAGATAAATTATTCACAGGTATTAAATAATAATAACTTCCCTAAAAACCAGCAATGTTGCCACACAAAAGTAAATATGCACAGGTATTATTAATAATAACACCCTAAAAACCAGCAATGTTCCACACAAGGTAAATAATTATTTTAGTGAAGTGTTATAGTGAAGCTTCCTCTTACCAACCTAGTAAAGAATGATTATTGACCTTTCAGGTTGCAAACTTGAATTACCACATAAAATTTGATAATTCTCCCATATACAGCCCCCATGTTTATGCAAAAAAGTGGATAACTGGGGGCTTGAGCCTGGTCTAAGGGCAAAGTAAAAGTTACACACCGCCCAAGCCCAAACCGCACCCAGGGCTACCCATCAAAACAGAAAGTGCTAAACCAAATGTGTTACTTCAATGGGTTGGTTAACAGAGGGCTAGCAAAAATCCCAATTAGGAAAATATATCTATTTAATCACCAAAACATAACATGAACAGCAAAACCTTAATTTCTAAACGCCCAAATGCAGGAACACACAGCTGGCTGGAGGTCAGCCACCGTAACACTAGCTTCCCGTCTGCGTCAGGCCGTCTTACACTACAAAACCTCATTTCTTACTCATCCTCCTCCCACAGTCACCCTGACCATGTCAGAGCCTGGGTGAACATAGCAGGTAAGCCATATGAAAGCCTATTGCTTGCGTTGGATAAACAAAATGAGTGCACAACTACAAACTATCTAAATACACAGCATCTCCGACGGGCAGCCTCAACACACCATCCCTTACCGTCACGTGACCCTCCCCAAACCACCTTACACTGCATACCCAAACATCCTTGGAAAATAAATCATTAACAGAATTTCTTTATAATTACAGTTAGAGTACTTTACAGTACCCCCAAATGCACATTATAAATTATAAAATTATTCTTTACAACTATAATATTCATATTATTATGGCACACTTCTCCACTATATGTACATTACGATGTCATGCAGAACCCTGCATAACACTACCCACCTCCCTTTTCTCATGCACTCATCACTCCTATTTCCACCTTATCTATGTTGTTTCTACTCTAATTCTGGTAATAGCTTGCAGGAGTGAGTGACCAGTATCTAACAGTGTGCAGAGATCAGAATCTGACAACATGCAACCACAGTAAGTGAGAAGGACTTGCACTGGTAGTGTTCCGATGACAAGTTGCCAGTTGCTGATCTGTTGTCGTACACATAGGCTTTCTAACACTATTTTGAAAATCCTTCACCCATGATAGTTATATCCATTTATGCTTGTATATCCCGCGCTCCTCAGGTGTTTTCAGTTTTCACTTTTGGTAGAATACACTTCACATTCGGTAATCTACACTTTTTATTTATAATGGCACACAACCTATTTTGACGTCACCGCTTCAAGAAGGCCTACTCCTGCCACCTTCCTTAGTTATATATTTTTTTCTTTTCTCCCTTTACTTATTAACTTTTTCACTCTCACTGTACGCTGCCCCCCATTTAACTTGTTAACCAACCTCTCGTAATTCTTGAATACCTTCTTTCACACTCGCTTTGATCTTTGTATATTTGTAACCGTGTGGCAATGGGTGCCTACTAGGCCCCCATTGTGTACTCACCTATTTGTACTCACCTATTTGTGGTTGCAGGGGTCGAGTCATAGCTCCTGGCCCTGCCTCTTCACTGATTGCTACTAGGTCCTCTCTCTCCCTGCTCCATGAGCTTTATCATACCTCACCTTAAAACTATGTATGGTTCCCACCTCCACTACATCACTTTCTAGGCTATTCCATGGCTTGACTACTCTATGACTGAAGAAATACTTCCTAACATCCCTTTGATTCATCTGAGTCTTCAACTTCCAATTGTGACCTCCTGTGTCTGTGTCCCTTCTCTGGAACATCCCGTCTTTGTCCACCTCGTCTATTCTGCACAGTATTTTATATGTCGTTATCATGTCTCCCCTGACCCTCCTTGCCTCCAGTGTCGTCAGGCCGATTTCCCTAAAACCTTTCTTCGTAGGACAATCCCCGTAGCTCTGGACTAGTCTTGTTGCAAACCTTTGCACTTTCTCTAATTTCTTGACGTGCTTGACTAGGTGTGGATTCCAAACTGGTGCTGCATACTCCAGTATGGGCCTTACGTAAATGGTATACAGAGTCTTGAACGAATCCTTACTGAGGTATCGGAACGCTATCCGTATTTTTGCCAGGCGTCCGTATGCTGCAGCAGTTATCTGATTGGTGTGAGCCTCGGGAGATATGCTCGGTGTTATACTCACCCCAAGATCTTTTTCCTTGAGTGAGGTTTGCAGACTTTGGCCGTCTAAACTATATTGTGTCTGCGGTCTTCTTTGTCCTTCCCAATCTTCATGACTTTGCAGTTGGCAGGGTTAAACTCAAGGAGCCAGTGTCTGGACCAGGCTTGTAGACTGTCCAGGTCTCTTTGTACTCCTGCCTGATCCTCATCCGATTTGATTCTTCTCATTAACTTCACATCGTCTGCAAACAAGGACACTTCTGAGTCTATCCCTTCCGTTATGTTATTCACATATACCAAGAACAGCACAGGGCCTAGACTGACCCCTGTGGAACCCCGCTTGTCACAGGCGCCCACTCTGACACCTCGTCACGTACCATGACTCGTTGTTGCCTCCCTGTCAGGTATTCTCTGATCCATTGCAGTGCGTTTCCTGTTATGTGTGCCTGATCCTCTAGCTTTTGCAGTAACCTCTTGTGAGGAACTCTGCCGAAGGCCTTCTTGCAGTCCAAAAAAATGCAGTCGATCCACCCCTCTCTCTCTTGTCTCACTTCTGTCACCTTGTCATAAAACTCTAGCAGGTTTGTGACACAGGATTTTCCTTCCCTGAAACCATGCTGGTTGTCAATTACACACTTGTTTCTTTCCAGGTGCTCCACCACTCTCCTCCTGATGATCTTCTCCATGACCTTGCATACTATACACGTTAGTGATACAGGTCTGTAGTTTAGTTCCTCATGTCTCTCTCCCTTTTTAAAAATTGGGACTACATTTGCCATCTTCCATACCTCAGGGAGTTGCCCAGTTTCAAATGATGTGTTGAAGATCTTTGTTAACGGTACACACAATATCTCTGCTCCCTCTTTAAGGACACACGGAGAGATGTTGTCTGGTCCCACCACCTTTGAGGTGTTTGTGTGTGTACTCATCTAATTGTGGTTGCAGGGGTCGAGACTCAGCTCCTGGCCCCGCCTCTTCACTGATCACTACTGGGTCCTCTCTCTCTCTGCTTCCTGAGCTTTGTCATACCTCTTCTTAAAACTATGTATGGTTCCTGCCTCCACTACTTCACTTGCTAGGCTATTCCACTTGCTGACAACTCTATGACTGAAGAAATACTTCCTAACGTCCCTGTGACTCGTCTGAGTCTTCAGCTTCCAGTTGTGACCCCCTTGTCCCTGTCCCATCTCTGGAACATCCTATCTCTGTCCACCTTGTCTATCCCCGCAGTATCTTGTATGTCGTTATCATGTCTCCCCTGACCCTTCTGTCCTCCAGTGCCGTCAGTCCGATTTCACTTAACCTTTACTCGTACGACATTCCTTGAACTCTGGACTAGCCTTGTTGCAAACCTTTTGTACTATTCTCTAACTTCTTGACTTGCTTGACCAGGGGGTGGGTTCCAGAATGGTGCTGCATACTCCAGTATGGCCTAACATACACAGTGTACAGACTCTTGAACGATTCCTTATTAAGGTATCGGAACCTATCTCAGGTTTGCCAGGCGCCCGAATGCTGCAGGGTTATTTGGTTGATGTGTGCCTCCGATGATGTGCTCGGTGTTATGGTCACCCCAAGGTCTTCTCCTGAGTGAGGTCTGTAGTCTTTGTCCACCTAGCCTATACTCTGTCCCGCAGTCTTCTTTGCCCCTCCCCAATCTTCATGACTTTGCATTTGGCTGGATAGAATTCGAGAGCGTTACTGGACCACATGTCCTCCTTCCAGGTCTCTTTGCAGTCCTGCCTCATCCCGTCAATTTAATTTTTCTCTCAACTTCACGTCATCTGCGAACAGGGACACTTCAAGTCTATTCCTTCCATATTCGTTCACA
>NC_069427.1:49565720-49604778 GCF_026875155.1 Cherax quadricarinatus
CAGTTAAAGGACAAAAGGGTGGAGAACTCACAAGAAATGACAGGAGGTATGTGGGGAGCTGAACAGGAGATTTAAGGAAGTTTTTACAGTAGAGACAGGAAGGGCTGTGGGAAGACAGCACGAAGGGAAATCAAGAGGGAATATTCCAACAAGTGTTGGATGACATACGAACAATTGAGGAGGAGGTGAGAAGCTCTTAAGTGACCTTGACACATCAAAGGCGATGGGACTGGACAACATCTCCCCATGGATCCTTAGAGAAGGAGCAGAGATGCTGTGCGTGCCTCTAATTACAATTTTCAACACATCCCTTGAAAACTGGGCAAGTACCTGAGAAATGGAAGACAGCTAATGTAGTCCCCATATTTAAGAAAGGAAACAAAAACGAGGCACTAAACTACAGACCTGTGTCTCTGACATGTATTGTGCGCAAAGTCATGGAGAAGTTTTATCAGGAGGAGAGGGGTTTCGAACACCTGGAAAGGAACAAGATTATAAATGAAAACCAGCATGGGTTCATGGAAGGCAAATCTTGTATCACAAACCTCCTGGAGTTTTATGACAAGGTAACAGAAGACACGAGAGAGAGGGGGTGGGTAGATTGCGTTTTCCTAGACTGCAGGAAGGCCTTTGACACAGTTCAGGAGGATCAGGGCGCATTTAAAAGGGAGGGCACTGCAATGGATAAGGGAATACCTGACAGGGAGGCAGCAACGAGTCATGGTACGTGAAGAGGTATCACAGTGGGCGCCTGTTATGAGCAGGGTCCCACAGGGGTCAGTTCGAGGACCAGTGCTTTTTTGATATATGTGAACGACATGATGGAAGGAATAGATTTTGAAGTGTCCCTGTTCGCAGATGACGTGAAGTTGATGAGAAGAATTAAATCTGACGAGGATGAGGCAGGACTGCAAAAGAGACCTGGACAGGTGGACATGTGGTCCAGTAACTGGCTTCTCGAATTCAATCCAGCCAAATGCAAAGTCATGAAGATTGGGAGGGGCAAAGAAGACTGCAGACAGAGTATAGGCTAGGTGGACAAAGACTACAGACCTCACTCAGGGAGAAAAGACCTTGGGGTGACCATAACACCGAGCACATCATCGGAGGCACACATCAACCAAATAACCGCTGCAGCATACGGGCGCCTGGCAAACCTGAGAATAGCGTTCCGATACCTTAATAAGGAATCGTTCAAGAGACTGTACACTGTGTATGTTAGGCCCATACTGGAGTATGCAGCACCAGTCTGGAACCCACACCTGGTCAAGCAAGTCAAGAAGTTAGTGAAAGTACAAAGGTTTGCAACAAGGCTAGTCCCAGAGTTCAAGGGAATGTCGTACGAGTAAAGGTTAAGTGAAATCGGACTGACGACACTGGAGGACAGAAGGGTCAAGGGAGACATGATAACGACATACAAGATACTGCGGGGAATAGACAAGGTGGACAGAGATAGGATGTTCCAGAGATGGGACACAGGGACAAGGGGTCACAACTGGAAGCTGAAGACTCAGACGAGTCACAGGGACGTTAGGAAGTATTTCTTCAGTCATAGAGTTGTCAGCAAGTGGAATAGCCTAGCAAGTGAAGTAGTGGAGGCAGGAACCATACATAGTTTTAAGAAGAGGTATGACAAAGCTCAGGAAGCAGAGAGAGAGAGGACCCAGTAGTGATCAGTGAAGAGGCGGGGCCAGGAGCTGAGTCTCGACCCTTGCAACCACAATTAGATGAGTACACACACAAACACCTCAAAGGTGGTGGGACCAGACAACATCTCTCCGTGTGTCCTTAAAGAGGGAGCAGAGATATTGCGTGTACCGTTAACAAAGATCTTGAACACATCATTTGAAACTGGGCAACTCCCTGAGGTATGGAAGATGGCAAATGTAGTCCCAATTTTTAAAAAGGGAGACAGACATGAGGAACTAAACTACAGACCTGTATCACTAACGTGTATAGTATGCAAGGTCATGGAGAAGATCATCAGGAGGAGAGTGGTGGAGCACCTGGAAAGAAACAAGTGTATAATTGACAACCAGCATGGTTTCAGGGAAGGAAAATCCTGTGTCACAAACCTGCTGGAGTTTTATGACAAGGTGACAGAAGTGAGACAAGAGAGAGAGGGGTGGATCGACTGCATTTTTTTGGACTGCAAGAAGGCCATCGGCAGAGTTCCTCACAAGAGGTTACTGCAAAAGCTAGAGGATCAGGCACACATAACAGGAAAGGCACTGCAATGGATCAGAGAATACCTGACAGGGAGGCAACAACGAGTCATGGTACGTGACGAGGTGTCAGAGTGGGCGCCTGTGACAAGCGGGGTTCCACAGGGGTCAGTCCTAGGACCTGTGCTGTTCTTGGTATATGTGAATAACATAACGGAAGGGATAGACTCAGAAGTGTCCTTGTTTGCGGACGATGTGAAGTTAATGAGAAGAATCAAATCGGATGAGGATCAGGCAGGAGTACAAAGAGACCTGGATAGTCTACAAGCCTGGTCCAGCAACTGGCTCCTTGAGTTTAACCCTGCCAACTGCAAAGTCATGAAGATTGGAAAGGACAAAGAAGACCGCAGACACAATATAGTTTAGACGGCCAAAGTCTGCAAACCTCACTCAAGGAAAAAGATCTTGGGGTGAGTATAACACCGAGCATATCTCCCGAGGCGCACACCAATCAGATAACTGCTGCAGCATACGGGCGCCTGGCAAACCTACGGATAGCGTTCCGATACCTCAGTAAGGATTCGTTCAAGACTCTGTATACCATTTACGTCAGGCCCATACTGGAGTATGCAGCACCAGTTTGGAATCCACACCTAGTCAAGCACGTCAAGAAATTAGAGAAAGTGCAAAGGTTTGCAACAAGACTAGTCCCAGAGCTACGGGGATTGTCCTACGAAGAAAGGTTGAGGGAAATCGGCCTGACGACACTGGAGGCAAGGAGGGTCAGGGGAGACATGATAACGACATATAAAATACTGCACGGAATAGACGAGGTGGACAAAGACGGGATGTTCCAGAGAAGGGACACAGACACAAGAGGTCACAATTGGAAGTTGAAGACTCAGATGAATCAAAGGGATGTTAGGAAGTATTTCTTCAGTCATAGAGTAGTCAAGCCATGGAATAGCCTGGAAAGTGATGTAGTGGAGGTGGGAACCATACATAGTTTTAAGGTGAGGTATGATAAAGCTCATGGAGCAGGGAGAGAGAGGACCTAGTAGCAATCAGTGAAGAGGCAGGGCCGGAGTTGAATGACCCTGCAACCAAAAAATGGGTGAGTCAAAAAGGTGAGTACACGGGGGGGCCTGTAGGCCCCCATTGCCCACGGTTAAAATATACAAAGATCAAGCGAGTGTGAAAGAAGGTATTCAAGAATTCGAGGGGTTTGGGTTAACAATTTTAAATGGGGGGAGCAACGGGTGGGTAAAAAAGTTAATAAGTAAAGGAAAAAAAGAAAAAAAATATATAACTAAGGAAGGGTTGGCGGAGTGGGCCCTTCTTGAAGCGGGAGTCAATAGGTTGTGTGGCCTTATAAATAAAAAGTTTTAATTCCCGAATGTGAAGTGTATTCTCCCAAAAAGTGAAAACTAAAAAAACATGAGGAGCGCGGATATACAGCATAAATGGATAAAACTATTTTGGGGAAGGTTTTTCAAAATAGTGTTGGGAAACCTAGGTACGACAACAGTCAGAAACTGGCAATTGTCATCGCACACTGCCAGGCACGTCCTTCTCACTTCTGTGGTTCATGTTGCAGTTCTGGTTTGCACACTGTTAGATACTGGTCCTCACCCCTGCAAGCTATTCAGAATTAGAGTAAAAAAAGATAGATAAGGTGGAAAATAGGATGATGAGTGCTGAGAAAAGGGAGGGGGGTTTTAGTGTTATGAGGGTTTGCATGAATGAATGTACATATAGGGATAGTGTGCCATAATAATATAATATTATAGTTGTAAAGAAAAATTTTTAAAATTGATAAGTGATTTGGGGGTACTGTAAAGTACTCTAACTGAAATTTATAAAAAAAATTTGTTAAGATTTTTTTTCCAAGGTGTTTGGGTACGGGGAGTAGCGGGTTTTGGGGGGAAAAAGTCACGTGCGTTAGCATGGGGGTAGAGGTGGCGTGGGAGTGTGTGTATTTAAGAAAAGTTTGTGTTGCACTTTTTTTTATCCAATAAAGCCATAGGTTTCATATGGCTTACCGTTGTTCAACCAGGCTTGACATGGTCGGGTGCTGTGGGAGGAGTGATGAAGTAAAAAATGTGTTTGTGTGTAATGCGGCCGACGCTGACGGAAGCTAGTGGTTGGTGGCTGAACCCCCAGCCAGCTGGGGTTTTCCCTCAGTTGGACTTTTTAGAATTAAGGTTTTCCCTGTTATGTTATTTTTTGGTGATTAAATAGATTATTTTCCAAATTTTGGTTTTTGTACCCCTCTTTTAAACCAACCCTTGAAGTAAAAACACTGGTTTAGCGTTTCTTTTTTGGGGACTGGGATACCCCTGGGTGGGGTTTTGGGCTTTGAGAGGTGTGTAATTTTACCTTTGCCCTTAACCGGGCTCAAGCCCCCAGCTACCCCACTTTTTTGGTAAATGGGGGCCCTGTATATGGGAAAATTATAAAATTTTATGTGGAAATTTGTTTGCCCCCGGGGGGTTTCAAAAATCATTCTTTACTGGGGGGTCGAGGAAGCTTACTTAACACTCACACTAAAATAATAATTTACCTTTGTGTGCAATATTGGGGTTTTTAGGGTGTTATTTTAATTAATACCCTGGGAAAAATTTTTCCTTTCTGTATAATTTTGCGGGGTTTTGGGTGTTTTATTAATTAATACTTATAAATCATTTATTTCTGTCCCATATTGTTTTTTTTAGGGTGTTTTTAAATTTTGTATTTTGTGCAAAATTTTTCCCCTGCGGTACAATCTTGCTGATTTTGGGGGTTTTTTTAAACCCTAAATTTCTGGAAAATAATTTACCTTTGAGGTGCAGTACCTCTTTTTTTTTTTTTTTGCCAGGTTTTTTTTTTTTTTTTGTGTGCCCCTGTTTAATTTGGGGAGTCACATGACAACTTTTTGTGAATATCTACTTCAGTATATGTACCTTGCTGTGTGCTTTATTATTTTTATCAGTAAGTTTGTGGCGGGTAGTAAGATTTGGTGCTATTTTTTCCCCAAAATGGCGACATGGTGAAAGTTCGAGGATGACATGATTTGGAAGGTGACTTAAATCACATCCCCTTATAGGGACCGGTAAAAGTAGAAAATTTTACAAATGAAATTAGCCCTAGTTGCAAAAGAAAAGGAAGGGTTTTTAAAGATTGAGCGCACAAAGCCCAGGAACAGAGGCCTTAGAGGAGCTTGGGCTCGGGGAAGAGAAAAAGAGAGGCAGCTTGCTCCCCCCCAGACAAGACCAGGGTAGATTTTTTTCATTTGGATAAAGCCAAAAAATTTGGCCCAAAATTCCTAGAGAAAGACCAGACAGTTTTTTTCTGTTTTTGAAAGTAGGGCCCAAACCCCAAATTTTGGCCCGGGGAAAAGGAATGGGGACTTTAGCAAGAACCAATTTAGTTGGTAAAGGGTTACGGTATTAGTCTTTAAAAGGATCTCCCTTTTCTGATTATTATAAGCAAAAAGGGGTTTTTTATGGCTTATCAAATGTTGCGGAAAGGTACAGGCAGAAAATTAAAGGGGACTAAAGTTTCATGGGGCAGTCTTTGGGGAATATGGTAAGGAAAAAGAGTCATTTAAATATTGGTGTCGCTAAAAGGGGGCGGGTGGTAGGGAAATTTTATGAGGGTGTAATTCCTTAAATTTTTGTTAGAGGATTTTTTGAGAAATGTTCCTCCGCCTTAAGGCATATTTGAGGAGGGGGGACTTGGATTTTAATAATGTTTTTGAGCTGGGGACGTTTTTTTTAGCAAACCCAAAAAATTTTGGTAGTGTTCCCACCCCCCACTACAAATAATGGTAGTTTTCCCACCCCCAATGGGAAAATAAGACATTTCAGAAGTTTAAGCCACCTTATCAGCCTAATAACAACAAGAGTTTTAAAAACCCCTAATTTTCCGTCCCCACTCGGGAGGTTTTAAGTAGCTGTCCAGGTCCAGGACAAAAGGGAACGGTGGGGGGCCCCCAGTTCCCAAAACCAAGGGGATCCAATCTAGGTCAAAATGGGCGGGGGCCCTTTTAAAGCCTTTCACTTTTACATTTGCAATAAACAGGGCCCCCGCGCCATTTTGTCGAAAGATGTTAGGGACCAGGCGGGGCAGAGTTCTCCGTAAAACACGATTCCATGATGGGCTTGCATTGCGTCTTGCCCAAGTACCCAAAGAAGCCCAGCAGTTTTTGACCTCGGATGAAGAAGTCTACTGTGGCCTTACACCAAAATAAAGGTGGGTCAAAGGTGTTATGTTTTTGAGGACCTTGTAGCACATCACCTTGCTTCGCAGGGGGGTTTTCCCAGTGTCGGAGACCCTACACCGGATTGGACATTTTTTTTTAAAGGGGGATAACTGGAGTCCCTTTGGACCCCAGTGCACAGGTTTATGGGTAGAGTTGCGTCCCAGTCTGGGTACCTCCCCTGTAGGTATTGCAGAAGTGTATTTTTTGCAGGAGTTGCCCCTTCTACTAGGCAAAACTTTGTGAGACCCCTCAAAAAGTGGGGAAATGTTTGGTTTTGCGGCCCCGCTTTACAAGGTGGTAATGCCCCAATTGGAGCAACGGTACCTAAAAAATTTTTAAAATGTGCTTTCGGAAAAACAGGGGAACAAGGCAGGAGCTGTGCCTCCCTGTGACCCTTCTGCAACGTGGGATGGTTTGGGCTGGGGACCCTGTTCATTGAGTCTGACCTGCAGGAGCTCTGAGCAGTGATGAACCGGCTCAACCGGAACTCGGTTGGGAAGTGGTCTTGGGGCTGGGTGGGGAAAAACCCCCTGACTCTGCAGCAGCTGAGTGAGGCCCCGGGGAAGGTTGTGACCTCCGGGAAGGGAGGATGTGGGTTTCCCCCCCAAATTTTCCAGTGTTTATTTGCAGAGTTGATCAAATGAGCAAGCCTTTTTAGGGGACTGTCTTATGTGGCTGCAGCAGAAAAATTAAAATGTCTTTGTCAGTATTTTTTACAGATTCTGAAGGAACGGCATTTCAGTGGTTAAGACGGGAGAGCTAAAAAAACGTGGGTTTTTTTTTAATAAAATTCCTTTCTAAAAGGTTACCCGAGTCTATACCCTTTTTGAATAATTTTGTGTGTGTTGTTTTGGAAATTTTTGGTGAAACTTTTTTTTCTCTTAGTTTTTGATAAATACCAGAAGTCATATTTTTGAAATGTCATGGTTTTGAGAGGCCCACTTAGGTTAAATTTACCAATGTATATATCCTGGGTAAAGAAAGCCCTGGTTTTCCCAGTCCTTTAGGGCTGCATATTTTTTTCCCCATACCCGAAAACTGGGAGGAGGGAAATTTCCCCTCCCTTTCATTACCGTGTGGGGAAGCACTTGGAATCATTAAGGCATTTGTAGTGAGGTGGTGATGTTTCCCCAGCGGTGTTTTTTCTCGGTTTCAGAAAAAATTTTTGGGTAAAATGAGGTCGATGGCACGTGCCCCAGTCTGCCAGTCCCCCCAGGATGACGTGGGATATGGGTGGTGCAACATCTGGGAAATGGGGAGAGGGATTGGCATTGGAACCGGGTCCTGGGAAGGCAATGATGGAACTGTGTGGTGACTTTAAAAAGAGATGGATAAAGTCCCCGAGAAAAAAATAATGTAAACAGGAAAATTGAAGAGTTGTGGAGATTTGGATCTTCTGAAAGACTGGTTTAAGGTTGGCTAGCCATGGGCACCTTAGTGAAAGAGTTTTGGGTGCTGAAAAGGGCCCGTTAACCCCCTGGAAGGTTGGGTTTCCGAATTTTAAATGTCAGCAGGTCTGGCATGTGTAACGGGGGGGAAATAGGGTTCTTTAAGGAAGTGAAGTGTTTTTTTCTAGGACTGTTTTTGTATCCAGCGAGAGTCGGTGGACGTTGTTTTTTTCTGGTCTCCACTAGGGAACCTTGAAAAAACGTGCATGACTGCCGCCCTGTACGTTAAAAAATAAGGTTTTGTCTCCTCTTTATGAATAATGAAATTTTTTGTGAATGAACAGTGGGGGGTCATTGCTTCCCACGAATGTGTGCCAAGGACACACCCCTATTTTTAAAATTTAATATCTTGTCCGTACCTTTTTTTATGCCCTTAACCCTCAAGATTTTTATGTGTAACCTGAGTTACCCCCCCCGGGTTTTTCAAAATGATCGAGGTTTGGGGCATCTTGGCAGGGTAGAGCAGGAGAAAAAAGCCCCCGGTGCTTTCAGCAAAAAGAGAGGGGACAAAGAAGTAATACCCCCATGAAAAGGAGGTTTTTGCTTTAGTGTTGGCAGTTGCAAAATTTTGAGGTGCAATTTCTAAAACGTTTACCCCCTTTTAAAGTGTATAAAAGACCCTATTCCCTTTTCGTTTTCCTTTACTTAATGAGGAAAACCCCATCGAGACTTACGGGTGGGGGCCCTTTTTTCTCCACCCCTTTTTAAACTGGGATTCGTTTTTTTGAGGGAGGGGGAATGTGGGGTTGTAATCCTTGTTTGTGTTTAAAGGCACAGTTGTTTTAAAAATTTCTTATTTTCTTATTTTCAGGATTTGCCGGTAGATAGTAGTGGAACCCCTGGACCACCCCAAAGGAGAAGGGCGGTTTTAGCTGGAGCTGGAGGTACAGGGTTTTCCCCCAGTGTTGTGTTTTAGGGGGTAGTCACATCAAAGACCATGTGGGAAAAGGGATGCTACGTTTTTTTTAGGTGTTTGGGGAATGCCCGCCTTGTTTTTTTGTTGGTATAGGGATGTTGGGCCTAATGTTTTGTGAAAAGTGGGGCTGGCGGTGTGCCCTCCACGTTTGGGTCAGTCTTTTGATCCGGGTGTTTTGGTTCTCCAGGATCTTTTTCAATTTTTCCTTTTTTGGATCACCCCCGGGGGGGGCTCCAAGGGGCCTTGGAAAGACATGTAGGTTTCGGCCTGGGGGGTCCACCTTTTCGGGGTCTTCAGGTGACTCCAGGGTTTTACGGCTGCGTCCCACCAAAAAAGATTTAGTGCCTATCCCCCCGTTGTTTTTAGGGGCTGAGATTTTCCCCTCTCTGTGCTCTCCTGATTCTCGCAGAGGTGTGCATGGGGAACCAGTTTTTGTTACTAAAAATTTCGTGAGGGGGAGTGTAATGTGATGTTGTTTTTTCGTTGAATTAAAATGTAAAAATGTTTTTCTTTTCTTTGAACCCTGGAAAAAGTACTTTTTGTTTTAAAAATTTTTTGGTGGCACCTACGTTTGGTCGCCTTGCAAATACTGAAATTTGGTGTTACTTCAAAAAAATGGCATTCCCCAGGGGGGATTTTGTACAAAGTTTTTTTGCTTGTTTTTAAAGTTTGCTTGATGTAAAATTTTGTAAAATGCACCAAAACCAGGCCTGGCCAGCGCTGTGTTGTAATGGTTCCTTTTTTAAAACAGCGTCTAAAAGTGTGACTGGAGCTCGTTTGGGCATAGAAATTGATCACTTTTATGTTCGACGAGTTTCATATGTCTGCACTTAGTACCTCGTTTGTAAATATTGCAATTTGTAGTACCAAAAGACCGTGATTGTAGGTGGTCATTCCCATTTATCATTTTTCATTGCCCCAGACCTTAATGTGGGGCTTATTTTTTTTTTTTTTTTCTTTTTTTTAAACGGTGTCCCTTGGGACCCCGTAAGGTGAGACCTTGGTCTGGAGGTGGGGGGGTGTTTTGCAGGGTTCTGCATGACATCGATGTACTATTAGTGGGGAAAATGTGCATAATAATATGAATATTGTAGTTTTAAGGAAAAATTTTTTAAATTTAATGTGCTTTTTGGGGGTTTCTGTAAGTACTCTAACTATAATTTTAAAGAATGGAGTTGTGATTTTTTTTTTCCAAAGGGTGTTTTTGGGGACGCAGGTAAGCGTGGGGGAGGAGGTCACGTGACGTTAGCATGGGGGGTTTTAAGTGGCGTCGGAGATGCTGTATATTTTAAGTTAAGTTTGCATAATCATATTTTGTTTATCCAATTAAGCCCTAGGCTTTCATAGGCTTACTGTAGTTAACCCCGGAGTGACATGGTCAGGGTGCTGTGGGAGAGTGATGAAATAAGAAAGAGGGTTTTTGTGCCCTGACGGCCTGACGCTGAGAAGCCTTGTGTTATGGTGGTGAACCTCCAGCCCGGGTGTCCCTTTATTTTGGGGGTGTAGAATTAAGGTTTTTATGTTAGGTGATTAATAGATTTTTTCCTAATTGGGATTTTGCCCAAACCTTGTTAACCAACCCTTGAAGTAACACTTTTGGTTTAGGCTTTCTGTTTTTTTTTGGGATAGGGCCCCCGGGGGCCTGTTTTTTGCCTGGGGTGGTGTGAAAATTTTACCTTTACCCTTAGACCCGGCCCAAACCCCCCGGATCCCACCTTTCTGCGTAACATTCCCCCTCTCACTTTCACCCCCATCCCAAAATTTCTCGAAATCAAAGTCTCCATCTCCTCGGATCAAGTTTTTTGGATCCCCCCTATGGGGTTTTCGAAATTCTCCAATTCCTCGGATCAAGTTTTTGGAATACCCCCTCTGGGGGTAAGCATGCTTACTACAGGTCTAAACAAGTCAAATGAAGGGTGTTTACTCGGCGGTCAGTGACGTCACGCGCACACAGGTTGAATCTTGTCGACCCTTTTAGTTAATAAGGGGACATAGTAGTGACGTCACGCACACACAGGTTGAAACTTGTCGATCCTTTTAGTTCATTAAAGTTAATAAGGGGACATAGTACCTACATCATAGGGAAAACATTTTCATCATCAGAAAGACACATTTCAGGATAACACTAATACACAATATTTTTTTTCAGTATTTATTTATTATACAAGCAATACATCACTCTATTCTCCTACGTTTAGATGGTGGAATATCAGGGTGTCCATAAGCCAAGGATTCATTAGTATTCAAATGATATCTTTTATCATCAAAGGCTGACAAACCTCTCTTATTAATTCTTACCGTACATATTTCACCTTTTACATTACTTATAGACTTACACGTGAATAATTCTCTATCTACATTTGATAAAACATTCTTATATCTTGCATGTGTTAATAATGGCATAAATTGCGAAGGAATACCCTTGGCTCTGCTGACAGTAGTTGATCTTCCAGCAATCTTGACAGAATACGTTTTAGCTTTCAGGGCTATCAACTCGCTAATATGGTTATCACACATTTCAGATTTCAATAACCCAGCTCCCCTTTTCTACTATATCATTATAAGGGATGATCAGGGCTGAAATTTGAAAAAATCCATATAACCTAACAATGGTTCATTTTAACTCAGTGTACAAATCTTTACATTTCAAGCTAAAAATATAGGAGTCAGTATCGGTATAAAGAAGTCTTACATCATCACCATAATGTTGTTTTAATATAGGAGTCAGTATCGGTATAAAGAAGTCTTACATCATCACCATAATGTTGTTTTAATATAGGAGTCAGTATCGGTATAAAGAAGTCTTACATCATCACCATAATGTTGTTTTAAAACTTTATACCAAAAATGATACAATTTCTTTTTAGCTATCTCAAGAATTTGAAAACCGAGATAAAGTGGTTGCTTAACTTCTAATATATCTTTATTGAATGTGCAAATCACTCTATCTTGATTTAAATGTGTGATATTTTTTAACAAAGGATCTTTACTCGCTCTAATAAATGCTTTCTCATTATTGATATATCTATATTTCTCAGCATACTTTGTAATATTCAACAATGATTTCCCATATATGGCGTTATTAGTTAATTTGAAGGCTTTTGACTTGTTTAGGACATCTTGTAGCTGTTCTCTGTGCAATATTAGTTGTTTATGAAAGGTTCTAAAAATTTTGTTGTGTATATTCTTTATATTGTATGAACCTTTTTCCCAAACCTCTAACCAAATTCAGTAATAACTGTAAAATTCTAGACTGTTTAAATAATTTTTCTGAGGTAAATGACTGCCCACTAATTTCCCTTTAGATTTGGGGATCTTTCTCCCTTCATTTTTCAATATAGATTCACAAAAAGGAGATAACATCTCTTCTGATATTTCATATGTGTAATATTAAAGGAAGTTCATCAGTGAGTCTAGCTACCTGGGGGGGATATGTGTTGGTATCACATTCTATCTAATATCCCTTTTGACCTTCACAGGAAACATTACTTAACCCCAACATCGAGGATAGCATTTTCTCGTCATTCGATAATTTTCTGATACCATTCTGTGGAAGAGCTTCAACCATCGCACTAGCATACAAGGATTTAAATCTAGATATAGAATTTATGAGTGCCATTCCACTCTCAACATAAAAATTTTAGGGTTAATTAGGGGATTATCTGCTTTAGAATATGATTAATTGCGCAGGTAAAACCAACCTCTGAGATTCCTTTTAATCAAGTCATTAATTCATGGGATATTTCATATCTAATCTTACATTATTTTTTCAACAGGAATGCATCCCAACTGATGATGGTAAACTTATAAAAATTACTAACGTCTAACTTATAAATATCTTTGAGTGTTTTACGCCACTCCTGAGAATCGGCTAACAAACCAACATCTGTCTTGAGATTTTAACATCAAGTAATCCCCTAAAGTCTTACATTTACCCAACTCAAACATTTTTCAATGCATGTTCTTAATCTTCTTGGCTGATAGCACTTTTTCTCAAAGAATTAAAAAATAAATCTTTACTCGGTAATTTTGTTTCATCGAGCTTCTTTAAACTATCAATATAATCATAACACAAAATTTGTTTTCCTTTACATAATAAAGGTAGGTAGTAGGTTTGGTAGACAGCAACCACCCAGGGAAGTACTCCCGTCCTGCCAGATGACTGTGAAACAAAACCTGTAATTGTTTTGCATGATGGTTAGGATTGCTGGTTTCTTTTTCTGTTCTATAAACACGCTAAGAAACAGGGATATCTTGCTACTCCTACTACACTTTGGTCACACTTCACAGACACGCACATGCATTTTATATATATACATACATTAGGTTTTTCTCCTTTTTCTAAATAGCTCTTGTTTTTTTTTATTTCTTCTATTGTCCATGGGGAAGTGGAAAAGAATCTTTCCTCCGTAAGCCAGGGCGTGTCGTATGAGGCGACTAAAATGCCGGGAGCAATGGGCTAGTAACCCCTTCTCCTGTATACAATTACTAAAAAGAGAAGAAGAAAAACTTTATAAACTGGGTTGCTTAAATGTGCGTGGATGTAGTGCGGATGACAAGAAACAGATGATTGCTGATGTTATGAATGAAAAGAAGTTGGATGTCCTGGCCCTAAGCGAAAAAAAAGCTGAAGGGGGTAGGAGAGTTTCATTTGGGGGGAAATAAATGGGATTAAATCTGGAGTATCTGAGAGAGTTAGAGCAAAGGAAGGGGTAGAGTAATTTTTAAATGATCAGTTATGGAAAAAGAAAGAGAATATGAATGTGTAAATTCAAGAATTATGTGGATTAAAGTAAAGGTTGGATGCGAGAAGTGGGTCATAATAAGCGTGTATGCACCTGGAGAAAGAGAGGAATGCAGAGGAGAGAGAGAGATTTTGGGAGTGTTAAGTGAATGTATAGGAGGCTTTGAACCAAGTGAGAGAGTAATTGTGGTAGGGGACCCTGAATGCTAAAGTAGGAGAAACTTTTAGAGAGGGTGTGGTAGGTAAGTTTGGGGTTGCCAGGTGTAAATGATAATGGGAAGCCCTTTGTTTGAATTTGTTTTAGAAAGGGGTTTAGTTATAGGTAATACATATTTTAAGAAAAAGAGGATAAATAAGTATACACGATATGATTAGGGCGAAATGACAGTAGTTGTTGGATTATGTATTGGTAGATAAAGACTGTTGAGTAGACTTAGGATGTACATGTTTATAGAGGGGCCACAGATATATCAGATCACTTTCTAGTTGTAGCTACACTGAGAGTAAAAGGTAGATGGGATAAAAGGAGAATAGAAGCATCAGGGAAGAGAGAGGTGAAGGGTTTATAAACTAAAGAGGAGGCAGTTAGGGTAAGATATAACAGCTATTGGGGGATAGATGGGCTAATGAGAGCATAGGCAATGGGGTCGAAGAGGTATGGGGTAGGTTTAAAAATGTAGTGTTAGAGTCTTCAGCAGAAGTTTGTGGTTACAGGAAAGTGGGTGCAGGAGGGAAGAGGAGCGATTGGTGGAATGATGATGTAAAGAGAGTTTGTAAGGGGAGAAAAAGTTTGCATATGAGAAGTTTTTACAAAATAGAAGTGTGCAAGGAGGGAAGAGTATATGGAGGAAAAAGAGAGAGGTTAGAGAGTGGTGAAGCAATGTAAAAAGAGAGCAAATGGAGAGTGGGTGAGATGTTATCAACAAATTTTGTTTTAAATAAGAAAAAGTTTTGGAGTGAGATTAACAAGTTAAGAAAGCCTAGAGAACAAATGGATTTGTCAGTTAAAAATAGGAGAGGAGAGTTATTAAATGGAGAGTTTTGAGGTATTTGGGAAGATGGAAGGAATATTTTGGGAATTGTTAAATGGGTTTTATGAAGTAGGGAAGCTGTGATTTTCGTTTTATAGGGCAAGGAGGAATAACATTTGTAGGAGTGGGGGAAGAGCCCGTTGTGAGTGTGGGGGAAGTTCGTGGAGGCAGAGGTAAAATGAAAGGGGGGTAAGGCAGCGGGATTGATGGGATAAAGATAGAATGTTTAAAAACAGGTGGGGATTATAGTTTTGGAGTGGTTGGTGCAATTGTTTAATAAATGTATGGAAGAGGGTAAGGTACCTAGGGATTGGCAGAGAGCATGCATAGTTCCTTTGTTTAAAGGCAAAGGGGATAAAGAGAGTGCAAAAATTATAGGGGGATAAGTCTGTTGAGTGTACCTGGTAAAGTGTATGGTTTGAGTTATAATTGAAAGAATTAAGAGTAAGACGGAGAATGGATAGCAGATGAACAAGGGGCTTTAGGAAGGTAGGGGGTGTGTGGACCAGGTGGTTTACAGTTTAAACATATAAGTGAACAGTATTTAGATAAGGCTAAAGAGGTCTTTGTGGCATTTATGGATTTGGAAAAGGCGTATGACAGGGTGGATAGGGGGGCAATGTGGGGAGTGTTGCAAGTGTATGGTGTAGGAGGTAGGTTACTGAAAGCAGTGAAAAGGGTTTTTACGAGGATAGTGAGGCTCAAGTTGAGTATGTAGGAAGAGGGAAATTTTTTTTAGTAAAAGTAGGCCTTAGACAAGGATGTGTGATGTCACCGTGGTTGTTTAATTTATTATAGTGGGGTTGTAAGAGAAGTAAATGCGAGGGTCTTGGCAAGAGGCGTGGAGTTAAAAGATAAAGAATCACACACAAAGTGGGAGTTGTCACAGTGCTCTTTGCTGATTTACACTGTGCTTTGGGAGATTCTGAAGAGAAGTTGCAGTGATTGGTGGATGAATTTGTTAGGGTGTGCAAAAGAAGAAAATTAAAGGTGAAAACAGGAAAGAGTAGGTTATGAGGATAACAAAAGAATTAGGGGATGAAAGAAATTGAATATCAGATTGGGGGAAGAGAGTATGGAGGAGGTGAACGTATTCAGATTTTGGGAGTGGACGTTTTCAGCGGATGGGTTATGAAAGATGAGGTGAATCATAGAATTGATGGGGGAAAAAAGAGTGAGTGGTGCACTTAGGAGTCTGTGGAGGGCAAAGAACTTTGTCCTTGGAGGCAAAGAGGGGAATGTATGAGGTATGTTTTACAACGCTCTTATATGGGTGTGAAGCGTGGGTGATGAATGTTGCAGCGAGGAGAAAGGCTGGAGGCAGTGGAGATGTCATGTCTGAGGGCAATGTGTGGTGTGTATAATGCAGAGAATTGTAGTTTGGAAGTTAGGGGAGGTGCGGGATTACCCAAAATGTTGTCCAGAGGGCTGAGGAAGGGTTTGTTGAGGTGGTTCGGACATGTAGAGAGAATGGAGCGAAACAGAAAGACTTCAAGGTTTTATCAGTCTGTTGTGGAAGGAAGGCGGGGTAGGGGGGCGGCCAAGGAAGGGTTGGAGGGGGGGTAAAGGAGGTTTGTGTGCGAGGGGCTTGGACTTCCAGCAGGGGATGCTTGAGCGTGTTTGATAGGAGTGAATGGAGACAATGGTTTTAATACTTGACGTGCTGTTGGAGTGTGAGCAAAGTAACATTTATGAAGGGATTCAGGGAAACCGGCAGGCCGGACTTGAGTCCTGGAGATGGGAAGTACAGTGCCTGCACTCTGAAGGAGGGGTGTTAATGTTGCAGTTTAAAAACTGTAGTGTAAGCACCCTTCTGGCAAGACAGTGATGGAGTGAATGATGGTGACAGTTTTTCTTTTTCGGGCCTCCCTGCCTTGGTGGGAATCGGCCGGTGTGATAAAAAAAAAAAAAAAAAAAAAAAAAATAAAGGTAAGACATCTCGAGGCACATCTTTCAGAATAGTCTCTGTATATTTCAGGGATTTACCTGCCTTGATATGTTGTTTCTGCTAACTGGAAGAGATCCATTCATAAAAGGACAGTGATCTGAAAACGTAACCTTACCTATGGTCTACTTTTCAAGAATTTGATCCTTGGTTCGAATGATTTTCAACGTGTATATTTATCAACAATCAATTCCTTTAAAGATTATTCCGAAAATCATACGATCATTGTTATGACAATAAAAAGCAATAATGTTCTCTCTTGGTCTTTACACTGCATTTTACAAACGTGCACATAGGCTTACAATTTAATTTGAAATTTAAAGTATCGGTCATGGGTTTATGTTTGTCTTGGGGTTTTTGAAGGTGTTACCACTTAATTCACAAGTGTTCTGAGAATCATGCCTCATCTTATCCTCCTCTGACATATGGATTTCATGATAGGTCTTCTATACTTTATTTTATTCCAGTCACCACTAACATTTAAAGTGAAAGGATTAACACATCTCCCCCTTATAACTTCTTTATACACACTATTTCTCCTTTGCGATCAAATATAAATAACAATAGAAATGGCTTTATGACGAGACTCAATTTTATCTGCCGGGAGATGGTGTCTAATGCACATTTCGAAATCAAATACACCGATATATTCGTTGGAATGCGTATGACTAAAATTTTCAAAGTGATAATGTTGTTCCTTCCGGGAGGGAATACGAGATGATTGATTTACATCATCTTCGTGGATATCTAACTCTTCCTGTGTATCAACTTCATTCAACAACTATGACAGTGCTTCTTACACTTTTTTCTGACATTATCTGTTCTAACATACCCGTCAAAATTTTGAATTAAAACCAAATGACTTTCTTCAACAATAACGCGCACATAATGTCCATATCTTTTCTTATTCCCCTTACGAACATAGCCAGTAATTGTCCTATCTTGATCCTTTTCTTAATTGATAAACATAATAATGACACTTTTTTTCTTCTCTAATATACCTAACCTTATACGCGTAAATGGGAAATCATCTATAGAAGATTTGAATGATTTAGACAACCTCTCTTAGTATTAACTGCTCTGGAATATGATACCATGGCATGCTTCTTTTTATAACATTGATAGGCGGAAAAAGCACGCAGTACACATATCCCCTTCATTAAATCATAGGATTAAATACTTATTGGTTACCCTCGCTGTTTCTCGGATAGCCATATATGCCCCACTTGCACGCTGAATTTCTACTTTAACATATTCGATACTGAAAGATTCGATTTGATCTATGATCCAGCCAGGACCTCCTGATCTTGCACTCTGATTCATATTTTCATAATATCGTTCCCACCATCGTTCAAATACTCAGGATTTTCTCTTCACTTACTAACTCAAACGCTAAATTTATCGAATTGTCCATTTTGATCCATCACCCGATATGTTTTGACCGTAATGTCCTTGTAACTATAATTGGGTGGATCTGAGCGACATTGCTATGAGGCGATCTATCATACATATCTCGCATCTGTTTCTATAAATTACTCCTAAAAAATGTAAATCATTCTTAATCTCTGTTATAGTTGAAGGAAACTATATTTCGTCACTGTATGTCTACCTCTAATAGTCTGGAATATGTTAATAACTTCTGGGGTTCAGTCTTCATATTATGCGTGTCAGACACGTCATGCGATGGTAGAAGTACCCGCCTCGCATTGTGTGGTACCAACCTAGCCACTCTCACACCAAGCTGTGCGACATTCTATCGGGTTTTTATTTCCTGCAGAGGAAAAAAAAAGTATATCCAATTCATTTAACCCAATAATTTTAGATTTCATGACTAGAACAAAAATCTTTTCTGAGTGACTAGCACATTTTCACAACAAAAAAGACACAATTGGCTACATACCTGTTTCTATAGCCTTCTTCCATAAAGATCTACACGTGCCCATTCATTATCAGTTGCAATAACTTTCATTGCGTTGTACACGCCTTTCTCGTTACCAACGAACGCCTCCTTTAATCGATATCTTCTCTTCACCAATGCTTCAAGTATTTCGAATATATGTTATCCCCTGTTAGAATTTCATTATTAACACACTAACCCAGTAAAAATTTCACTCCGTATGCTTCAACAAAAAATTAACCCAAATTTCACTCGTATGCTTCACAAAAATTAAAAACATGTAAAAACAAAGAATTTTCTAAGTACAAACTTACCTTTCTCCCTTGATGTGCGGTTGGAAAAGATGAGGTCTTAACTTAAATGAGAGGAATACTGTGGGAGGATGAGGTCAGTGGCTTGACGGATGGAAACAATCCTCGCTCTGAGAGGTCATTGTGCTTTTATACCTTACCCAAAAGTATTGCATCATGATCTTTGTACACCCCTCACCCTCCGACGCCACCATGTAATGCGGCTCACACCCAAGGTAGAAAAATACACGCTCTTCTCCTTACCGAATCACCTGCGTCAACTCAGGTCAGTCAGACGGCCATGTTAATGGTTTCCAACACAAGGTAGAAAAATCACAACCTGGGGTTCAGCTCAGGACAGACAGACGGCATGTAATGCGATTCACCACCCATGGTTAGAAATATTTACTTGATTTCCGAATAGAAAAACACTTTCCTCGCTCTGACGAGATCATAAGCTTTATGGGCCACCCCTTCCCCCCGACGCACTGTGTAATGCGTTATCACACCCAAGGGTAGAAAATCACACCCGCGGCAATACACAGGTCAGTCAGACGGATGGTTATGCGATTACACCACGGTAGGAATTAACATTGCGGCAACTCAGGTCAGTCAGCCGGCCACCCTAAATTAACTAATTTCGATGAAGGCAGTCCGCTCCCACATTAAAACTGCGTTCCCCTTATTGAACTAAAAGTATTATATATCTTGAAAAAAATACCCATTTAATTCTTTCAGTTGTACAAGTCACCTATCTATGGTAAACTCCCTTTTTAGTTCTTTCAACTTTAAGAGAGGAAGCTTTTAGATCATTTTAAAAAATAATAAGGGGAAGAGTTGAACTTGTCAACATAACATATGCTGGTCGTTGATATATTTCGTTATCCATCAAGGGATTTATCATTGCCGGGTGATTTCGATTAGTGGCAAATCTTATTTCTCATCAAAATTAATAAAGTTTATACATGAGAATTTTCATAAACATTATAATTAAGGAGGGGTGACATCACATCCTTTAGAACACGATTCAGAGATATCTCATAAATTAACATTAAGTAAAGATATTATCGACCCGCAGAATGTCATTGCATCACCTGATGAAAATACAATAATTATTGTTGATGATCTATTTTTAAAAGCTGGTAACAGTGAAATTATTCTCGAATGTTTTACTAAAGGTAGACATCATAATATAAGCATTATTCTGATTACTCAAAATATATTTCACGGAGGACGATATAGTCGTACCATGGCTTTAAACGCCACGCATTTTGCTTTATTTAAAATGAGGGATCTTGGACAAGTAGAGATTCTGGGGCGACAAGTGTTCGGAAAAAATAAGGAATTTGTAAATATATATAAATCTGCTATAAAACGATCACCCTTTGGTTATTTATTCATAGACCTTGCATTAAATACACCAGAAGCATTACAGTTGCGAACCAATGTGTTACGGCAGGATTCCTACGAAATTGTATACCAATGGAGCGAGCAAAATTAATTGAAAAGGTTTATAGAGATCCTGGTTCTGCGGGATCATTCTCTGGTGTAAACAGTTTATATACAGCTGTAAAAAAGATTGATCCGTCCATAACCTTGAAAGAGGTCAGAAATTTCTTAAATTCAGAAAGATCATATACTTTATACGTTCTTAAACCTAAGAAGTTTCCTCGTAGGAAAATAATTGCTCCTAAACCCAGAGTGATATTAACCTGTGATTTGGGTGATATGTCTAAATTATCCAGATATAATGATGGATATAAATACATTCTCGTGTGTATCGATGTTTTTTCAAGATATTTACAAGCAGTACTCATGAAAAAGAAAGACGGACCGAGCACTTTACATGCATTACAAAACATATTGGAGAATGAAAAGGCGAAGAATATATCGAGATTATTTACAGATAAAGGCAGGGAGTTTCTAAATAAACAGGTACAGAATTATCTCCAGAGTAAGCATATAAAGTTATATCATGTATTTTCGAAAGAAACAAAAGCTTCCATTGCAGAGAGAGGCTTGCAAACGTTGAAACGTAAATTATACAAGTATATGACAAGTGCCAATACATTTAATTATTCAAAAGTGTTAAATGAATTAGTAGATGCGTATAATTCAACTCCACACTCGGGGATTGGCGGTAAAACCCCATTGCAAGTCCATGGTATTACGACATTGAATGATATAAGGAATCAGTTTCGGATAAATTATAAAAATGGAAGATCCAATAAGAAACGAATCAGTAAGAAATTGGCTGTTGGAGACACAACAAGAGTGACTCTTAGCAGATCATCCGCGTTTAACCGAGGGTTTCACACACAAAATACAGAGGAAATATTTAAAATATATAGAATTAATAATTCTCAACCTATAACAACATATCATTTGAAAGATTTGAAAGGTGAAAAGATTAAAGGAACATTTTATCGCGAAGAATTGACCCCAGTCATACCACCTCCAGAATATATTATCGACAGAGTATTGAAACGAAAAAAAATTGGTGGAATTACGCATTATTTGGTATCTTATAAAGGTTATGATTCCACTTTTAATTCGTGGGTCAAAGAAGGAGATTTGTTGAAGGTACAATGAAAAAATCATTATTAGAAAAATTTAAAGAATTAATTACATTACTTAATAGTCTCCCACGCAATCACGGAAGAGTTTATTACAACAGTTTAAGAAAACACACATAAGTTGTATCAGTGAGATTTTCAAGAATTTGATTAAGAATAAAATACCATTAGACCCTAAAATATTTAAAAAGTACAAGAACGAGATTAAATCACTAGCTTGTAAGAAAATCGGTTTTCAGCGTAAAAGAAATATTTGTGATTAGAGTGGAAATCTTCTAGTATATATTACCTCTGCAGTAATATTATTTCGAGATTGTTTAATAATCATGAAAGAATTTTATCTTGTACCAACTTCAGTTATGAATCGGAAACCTCTCGAGTTAGTAAAATCGGGAGGTGATGAGAATTTAGAAGGAGGTGGGGTGGTGCATGCTTGAAGCGTGGTGTTAAACGCAAGTTTAACTGCTATCCCGTCAGGCAGTCAACCCACCTGCTCTCACCTCGGTGAAACCTCAGAAAACCCCAGATTTGTCAAGATTCATGCACATAAGAGTGAGTGCGAGAAATATAGAATATGTGAAATCAATGTTGGTATTATTGCAAAGAAATCCTTTGGTGAGTTGGGATGAGAATGGTGACCTTCTTACCCCCATTACTGGACGTAATATTATTGAAATATTAAATGTTTTATCAGAAAACAATGTGAAATCAGCGAGAAGAATCGATTCTGATTACTTAACAGAAATAAAGCATTTATTAAATATAACAGGTATACATTTTGATTTTGTGAGGAATACAAAAGTGAGAAAACAATTATTACATAAAGGAGGCGGTGTAAGGAGAGAAACATCGTGGATATCATATTAGGTGAGTATATAAACTCTGTGATGTTATGTTTTTACTCAGTGTGTGTTATAAGAGTGTGGAGATGGCTGAACGTCTTCTATACGTCTGTAGCGATTCAAGTCTGATTTATTTCCCGCCAATACACCTTCGGCTTTCATTAATAAATATATGACCCATTATATTAGATAATAAAATTGATTATGAGGTTGCTCTGAAAAATAAATTTACCCCAAGACGCATTATATACCGCAAAAGAATTTGAAGATATGTATTACATATGAGAAATCTACAGTAAATAAATATATCATAAAATTGATATGAGCAAAATTATTGGAGGTGATATGACAAGGATTTTAGAGGCAATAAATGAGGATATTAATGTAAATCTGCTAATAGCAGTTAAACATATAACGGGTATTATCATCCCCAAAAACTCAATTGTGTTCACATATCATCCAGGAATAAACAGAGTGGTTATTAACTTGAAAAAAAAATTATATCTACCTTCTGATATTACAGGTTATGTGGGGTTGGAATTTGATAAAGAAGGAAGCGATATGTTAGGGTTCTCAGGTAATGAAATTTTGTATGTCTTTACCAATAAAAAAGAGATTATTTTAACGAGTCTGGTGTGAAGGCGGTAAACCCACCCGATCCTGAATCAGGTATTAATTATATGTTAATATATAGTGATTTGATTGATCCCATTAATTTTGGCGATCAGTTGGTATCTCTTTTGGGAGTAGTTGATATTAATACATTAAGATCTAATTATGACCCACAATGTACAAACCACTTAATAAAAAGATAATTGATCAAGTGAGTATTAAGCTCGCTGATCAGAAAGGAAGGTTAATTCAATATAATGACAAGTGTTCTACTGTATGTGTACTACATTTAAGACCTATAAAACGAGAGTGAATGATCAAGTTGAGTTAATATTGAACGAACCGTCAAGATGAGAACCAGTTTCTCCCCTTCTTCAAGTGGAATCATTCCTGAAACTCTTTGATACTCGAGGGTTGAAAGGGGAGGTTTAGATGAGTAACATATTTATATAAAGCTAGAGTGAGGGTGCGAGGATTATTGTCAATTCGTCGGAGTGGATGGCCATCAAAGCAATACCAATGTCATTATTGAATACCTTGCTCCGGAGTTATTACAATACGGACAAAATGTGTTGAACGATGTTAATAATTGGGGTATTGGCAATGAAGAAATTCTGCGAGAATAGAGGTGTAGAACATGAGGATGTCGGAACAGAAGTTAATTATCTCGAGGAAGTAAAAAAGGATTGGTTTGAAAATACGATTGAAATTTAATAATGAAAAAGAAGTGAATAATTTTATTAATTTTAGTTATATTGTTAACTGTCCATAATGCTTAGTAATGTCCCGGCAGGAGCTTATACTACAACCAGGGGTCTCAACGCCCCCGTCCTCCACTATTCACAATCCATAACAGATGGATTCCCAAAATTACCAGACATACCATTATTGAATCCTCAATATCAGTAGGACGCTCCTGTGAATATTACCAGTAAATCAAGGGTCTATAAATTTCTCGAATTTAGAAATACAAAGTTCAGAAGGACATTTTTTTTAGATTTAACGAGTTTGGCCCTTTGGAAATGAACACAAATCTAACAAAGGAGGATGAGTGCACTGGGAGAACGGAGATATATATAACAAAGGAGATAGGAGTGCACTGAGAGGGAGACGGAGATAAATATAACAAAGGAGGATGGTAGTGCACTGGGGAGACAGGAGATAAATTATAACAAAAGGAGGATGGAGTGCAACTGGGAGACGGAGATAAATATAACAAAGGAGGATGGGAGTGCACTGGAGACGGAGATACAATAATAACAAAGGAGGATGGGGAGTGCAACTGGGGAGAAACGGAGAAACATATAACAAAGGTATGATTGGGAGTGCACTGGGAGACTGAGATAAATATAACAAAGGAGGATGGGAGTGCACTGGGAATCGGAGATTAAATGATAACAAAGGTAGGATGGGAGTGCACTGGGAGACTGTGTTTGTATCTCAATGGAACAACTTATAAGAATCGAAATCCATTTTTATTAGTATACGGTATATAAACTGCTTATTCATTTATATTATCCCCATCAAAATTAGATACATGGGAAGAATGCATCTTCGTAATAAAGACAACAGCAAGTAATTACTATTACAACAGCTGCTTTAGATGATATTAGAAAGACGAAGGTAAATTAACATGAAGTGAATACTTGTTTCCCCCTTGATGCAGGATGTGAGGTAGTTTTGACGCGAATCCAGTCCTGGATAGTGTCGAATGGTCGATTTTGAGACAATGAATTGCATTCACCCGCATGGGCATATTATGACTCCATTAAGCGGAAACATATAAATATAATATTAATTCCATTAAATTATGGATCGAAAAAGTTATTCCGTATGACAAAACATTAATTGCATTGAATCAAGCTAGAGAGGTAAACTCGCAGAGGTTGAAATCAGCCAAGAAGACGTTATTTAAATCATATATTTCTGGCTTCTAATCAAACACAATTGATCGCAGATAATCTTTTGGGGACAAGTCAGATGTTTATTATTATAGTTGATATGATGACATATGGATGGAGGATATAATATTTTAATTCGCAAAATATTTTTTCAACATAAATTTGAATCATATTCGGGGATACAATTAATTCAGAAATGATTTCTTAATATTGACTGTAAGTTCCCTACACAATGCGAGAAATGTTATATTACTGCTATCTTGAAATCTCATGGTCTTTGGAGACTGATCACCCTGATTACATATAAGAGTTTTCTCGCAAGGCGCGAACTATATTGTGTTAAACTGAGAAGTGATCAGGTCAAGAATGCTATGATCTTTCGAGACAAAGAATGGTAATTTGAGAATATATATGATCTTTTTAAACCGAAAGATGAGAATAGAATTTGTCCTGATGTTTTGGTGAAACTCATGCGATTTAAATATAAATGAAAATAGAACAGTAAATTGCATACACGAGTATAGACCATGAATTGTGAAGAGATAAATATTGCCTTGAAACATCATACGGATAGATATGCCCTCGTATTTTGGGATTTATGGGCCGCAAATAATATAAAATGAAGTTATTATGAGATAAAAGATAAGCCGGTAATTTTCCGAGTAGCATGTAATGGATATATTGAACGACTCAAGGAGAAGAAAATATTGTCATAATAACAAATATATATGTAGAAAATTTTATATACAAGAGAATTTCATATCCGGTATTAATCAAGGATTCGAACATGAAAAATCATTAGGTGTGCGGCTATATGTCTATATATTTTTGTTGTATAAGTTAACAAATTATAGCGTAAAGAAAATTATAACATAATTTATTTAAAATTTAATAGGAAAAGAAATAAATTAAAGAATGAATCAATTATTTTGAAATATCCATATGGGCATTTTCAGTATACCCTCATGTTCAAGTGTATTTGCTATAATCAACGTGGAATTGAAAATCGTGTAGAAATATTTGAGAATTGTCGTACTAGCGGTAGAGCCTGAGGCGTTTAACAGCGGACCAAGGTCATACAACTCTGGTATAGAAATGACGCATGCTGGTCATGTTTGGATCTACTGTAATTCTAAGAACAAGGTCGTGGACAAGGATGAAACCAATTCAGTATGCCCCGTGGAGGAGTCTAACAATGGAGAGGGAAGACAGTATCCCTGTGTATGTTGGATTAATCAACATCTCCTCCTGGCGGTAAATGGTAAGGATTTTGTTCATTAACCAAGTGATCTGTTGTAATAGTGAAAAATCTTTATTCTTTTTACACATCAAGGATTTTAGGAACTGTATGCATTAACCAGCATAAAAGTGTTTGTAAACTTTAAAATATGCAATTAAAGGTGCACCTTAATCTTCTAACCTGGCGGATTTTTTTTTTCTGTTGCCAGATGTGAATATAATGCGATTGTTGGACTTATTCGCGCAAATCCAAATCCGACAGGAGCAAATGATTTTTCGATTGATAGTTTGTTATGGGGGAGGAGCTAGATCCACCTCACCTCTTACACACTCATATGGAGATGCAGCTGTCAGTCCCCCCTACCTAACGTTTGAGATCACGTCTTCCCCTGGCCTCAATAGTGATGTTTAAATGTACCTCCTAAACTCACGGAGTGAAGTTGACGACATTTATCCAGATATTGTAACTCCTACCCACGTCGAGAATCGACCTCTCCCCAGTCTCCATGTGGATGCCGCTACATGTAGGCCACTAATAATAATATGTAATGAAGAGATAATATGAGAGGAGACATGTTCCATAGTTGTTAATGTGATTAAATGTGTATAGACAGTGAGGATGGAATATTTCCATACAAATTCCCAACCTAGTTCAGTGTTTGTTGGAGGATTCCCCATCTTCCCGCCATAAATTTATCCACCGACTTCCTACCATCATCTCCCCAGATAAGTTTATTAATATATCAACTGACGACGAAGATGATCTAAACAAAATGCAGCAGAATTTCTCCAAAGAGAAAAAGAATTACTCTATGTTGATTTTCTCAATGATTTGTATCTTTTTTCAATTAATTTTTTTTGTTGGATGTATATGCAATGGCTTTGGTTGTAAAAAAAATAGAATGAAAATATTTGTGTGTTAGGTGTTATCCTGCATTTAAGTTAATGTCTGCTCCGACAAGATTCAAGAGCCTGTGTGTGTGTGGTCATCAAACACGTGACTCAATGTACATAGGGGGAAGTCGTCAAGATTCAGCCTGTGCATGTGAGTGATCTCGGACTCACGACCGCCGAGTGAAACACAGGTGGGGTATGTCACACTTGTTTAGACATGTAGGTAAGAGAAAGTAACCGATGCCCCATAGGGGGAGTTCATTTGAAAATGCTTACCTGAAAGTCGAGAAAAACTTGATCCGAAGAATTGGAGCAAGGGAATTTGGGATGCAAGTGGGAGGTCCATTTTTTGATATGCTTACCCCCAGACTGGAAGCCGATAAAAACTTGAGTCCAAGGAAACAGAGGAGGAAATTTTGAGGATAGGGGGTTGAAAGTGGGAAGTTCGCATTTTGAAAAGCTACCACCCAAAGGGGGAAATCCAACTCAAAACTTATCCAAGAATGGAGTCTTGTATTATCGAGAAAAACTTAGATCCAAGGAAGTAAGCAGAAAATTAGGGATGAGGGTGAAAGTGGGAGTCCATTGTGAATACTTCCTCCCAGAGGGGGAATCCAAAAACTTTTTTTTTTTTTTTTGAATTCGAGAGAGGGAGTCTTTGTATTATCGAGAAAAACTTGATCCAGGAAGTAGAGCAGGAAAAATATTGGGAGTGGGGGTGAAAGTGGGATTCCATTTTGATGCTACACCCCAGAGGGGGGAATCGCAAAAACTTGGATTCGAGGAAGGCACAAGAAAATAAAAAAAAAAATAAAATAATTGTAGGGATGGGGGATGAAAGTGGGAGGGGGAACCTCAAAAAACTTGATCCAAGGAGATGGAGAGCACAAGAAATTAAAAAAAAAATTGGAAAAAATTCGGGTAGCGTAGGGCAATCTGGACACGCTGCAGTAGGCACTGCAAGAAGGCGTGGGTGGGCACGAGGGCATGGCACATGGGGGGCGTTGGTGTGGGGGTTTAAGGCGTGTATGGGGTTGAGGGCGAGGTGGTCGAGGTTGAGGGGTCAAGGTGAGGTCAATGTCGCTGGTCAGTGTGGACGGGCTGGTGCTCGGGAGGGCGCACGGGCATGCGGGCATGAAGGAGAATGCTCAGGAGGGACCACTCAGCCACAGGGAGACCGCTCACCGCAGACATTTTTCAGGAGGACCGATCAGGAGGACGCGCTCAGAGGAAGGGACTGTCAAGAGGTAGGGACCGCTCAGGCCGCATTCAACACTACCTCATGTGTTGCAAGACGTATGGGGTTAAAAGAATAAAGAAACTAACAGTGTGTAGTTGTCACAGTTGCCTTTTTGCTGGATGACACTGTGCTTTTGGAGATTCTGAAGAGAAGTTGCAGAGGTTTGGTGGACGAGTTTGGAATGTAAGTGAAGAAGAGAAAGGTGATGAGATAAAAATTTTAGGCAATGAAGTTAAAATCAGTAATTGAAAGCAGGAGTGATGGAAGAAGCGAATGTATTCAGATTTTGGGAGTGAACGATTTTAGCAGATGGATCAATGAAAGACGTGTATAGCTAAAAATGATGAGGGGAAAAAAGGTGAGTGGAGCAACTAAGTCTTCGGAGACAAAGAATTATCCATGGAAGCAAAGAGGGAATGTATTAGAGTATAGTGGTACTATGCTTTTATTTGGGTGTTGAAGCCATGGGTGTGAATGTTGCAACAGGAAGGGTGGATGCAGTGGGAGAGTCGTGTCCGAAGGCAATGTGCGGTGTAATATACTGCAAGATCCGTAAGCTTGGAGATTATGAGGTGTGAGTTTTCTTAAGTTTATCCAATGGCAGAGGAAGTGTTTGAGCAGTTGAAGATGGAAACAAAATAAAATGGAGTGTCAGGGTAGGGGGTTGTCCTAAGAAAGGTTGGAGGGAGGCTTCCAGCAAATGTGTTGCGCATGTTATATAGGAGTCAGTGAAATGAATGGTTTTTTATGAGGGCTGGACCTGCTGTTGGAATGTGAACAAAATACCATTTATGAAGGAATCTCAGGGAAGCTGGCTAGCAACTTGAGGCCGCGGAGATGGAAAGTACACTGCTGCACTCTGAAGGAGGGGCTTGATTTTTTTTTTTTTATTATCACACTGGCTCATTCTCGCCAAGCAGGGTGGCCCGAAAAAGAAAAAACGTTCGTCCATCATTTTACTCCATCACTGTCCTTGCCAGAAGGGTGCTTACACTACAGTTTTAAACTGCAACATTAACAACCCCCTTCTTCAGAGTCAGGCACTGTACTTCCCATCTCCGACTCAAGTCCGACCTGCCTGTTTTCCCCTGATCCTCCTTCATAATGTTTACTTTGCTCACACTCCACAGCAAGTCAAGTATTAAAAGTCATTTGTCTCCATTCACTCCTATCAAACACGCTCATGCATGCCTGCTTGAAGTCCAAGCCCCTCGCACACAAAACCTCCTTTACCACCCACTCCCTCCACCTTTCCCTAGGCCGACACCTACCCGCCTTCCTTCCACTACGACTGATACAACTCTTGAAGCACTCTGTTTCTCTCTAATTCTTTCTTACATGCCTGAACCACCTCAAAAACCCTTCCTTAGCCTTTTGCCCCTCTGGACAACAGTTTTGGTAATCCTGCACCTCCTCCTAACTTTCCAAACTATACGAATTCACTGCATTATATTCACATCATACACATTGCCCTCAACATGACATCTCCACTGCCTCCAAGTCTTTTTTCTCCTCGATGCAACATTCATCACCCATTGCTTCACACCCATATAAGAGCGTTGGTAAAACTAACTCTCATACATTCCCCTCTTTGCCTCCAAGGACAAAGTTCTTTGTCTCCCAGACTCCTAAGTAATCCACTCACCCCTTTTACCCCTCATCAATTCTATGAATCACCGTCATCTTTCATAGACCCATCCGCTGACTCTTCCACTCCCAATACTAAATACATTCAACCTCCTCCATACTCTCTCCCTCACAATCTGATTATCCAATCTTTCAATCACCTAATCTTTTGTTATCCTCATACCTCAACTCTTACCTGTATTCACTTTTAATTTTCTTCTTTTGACACACCCTAACCAAATTCATCCACCAATCTCCTGCAACTTCTCTTCAGAATCGTCCGCAAGAGCACAGTGTCATCAGCAAAGAAGCACTGTGACAACTCCCACATTATGTGTGATTCTTTATCTTTTAACTCTACGCATCTTGCCAAGAACCCTCCGGCATTTACTTCTCTTACAACCCCATCTATAAATTATTTAACCAACCACGGTTACATCACACAGCCTTCTAAGCCCTACTTTTACTGGAAATAATTTCCCTTTTTTTTCCTACATTCTCTAACTTGAGCCTCACTATCCTCTGAAAAACTCTTCACTCTGCTTTCCTAACCTAACCTCCTAACACCATACACCTGCAACATCTTCCACAGTTTGCCCCCCTATCCACCCTGTCATACTCCTTTTCCAATCCATAAATGCCACAAAGAACCTCTTTAGCCTTATCTAAATACAGTTCACTTTAATGTTTTTACACTGTAAACACCTGATCCACACACCCCCTACCTTTCTAAATCCTCCTTGTTCATCTGCTATCCTATTCTCCCGTATACGCTTAATTCTTTCAATAATAACTCTACCATACACTTTACCAGTATACTCACAGACTTATCCCCCTATAATTTTTGCACTATCTTTTGTCCCCTTTGCCTTTATACAAAGGAACTATGCCTTGCTCCTCTTCTGGCCAATCCCTAGGTACCTTACACCTCTTTCCCATACATTTATACTAAATGTAATGGATAATGTTGAAGTTTATTAACTGTAGTGTGGGCATGATTCTGACAAGACAGTGATGGAATGAATGATGATGAAAGTGTTTCTTTTTTTGGGCCACTCTGCAACTGGGTGGGAAACACCGATGTGTTTATAAAAAAAGGTTTTTTGTACGATTATGTCAAATTTGACATATGATGCAGAACTAAATGCTCACCTTACACAAACGCACAGTGTGAGAGCCCAGCAGTCTTCCTTGGATATACTTAGTTATGCTTAATGTAAGTTTTATTTTAAGACTAAAAATGCTGAGTTTATAAGAAATTTTGGAAGTTAGTTGATTAATTATATATGAGGTACATCAAAGTTTTGTTGATTTCTCTATAAGGATTACACTCTGAGTTTTACCAGAATTTGGTTATTGTGTGGTTTACATGTAGTAAAAATAATAATTACAGAGTGTACCACTAAACACCTAGCATGGCTAGGCATTTCGGGCAGTCCTTAAATTAAATCTTAATTTAAAATATATCAAAATTATGAGGTAATTGGTTTTAAGGCTAAGTGACTAAATATAATTTTGTGAGTTTAGCAATGTGGAATGTTTTTTGATTGGCACCAGTACATAGTTTTCAGTATTGGAGTAACACAGGCCAACTATGACTAGTTAAGATTCATTATTTTGTGATTGAGATTGATAATTCTGTTTTATGGTCAAATGGGTGGTGAGTGTAAGTGTAAGAACCACCAGGTGGTATTCGTGTAATTAGTTGCAGGTGTATCAGGAGATAAGATGTTTTTCTGATGGTAGTTTTTGAAGGGTGATGAATGTGTCTCAGTTCTAGAGTACTCATAGGTGTTCCAGATTTTTTAGGGCCTTTGACATACATTGAATTCATGTAAAAGGTTAGTCGGACACGGGAATGGTCCATGAGAGAATGTTTGTGGTCTGGTGTTATGCCTGTTGGTTTCTGTCGCAACTATCAAGAAAGCTGTTTTAGGGAGATTGAGTTTCCGCGCGCGGAGCAAAAAAAAATTCGAAAATAATATGAAAACTGAGTTATTGTTACCCAAAAAATAGCTGAACTTTCTGGCTACACTCTGGTATAATGATTATCCTTGAAACGATGTTTCTAAAAGGAATTACTGCCCATTAATAACAGGCATTGTGACAAGTGCTGACGCAACATGTTTGCGTAAGAAGCGCTGACTCAGCTTTGTTGACGTTTTTGTTACGTTTCTTCCCCGTGTTTATTTTATCTTTCTTATATCCTTTATGTCTAATATCATACAAATTCACCATCTTAGATCATTCCAGAGTGGCGGAAGATATAATATGGTCACGGCACCAATCGGGAACACCCTGGGAATAGTGCACAAAATGGCCGGACACCACCAGCCAACAAAATATTCCTTACCCAAGCTAATATCAATTATAATGCTTATTTATCTATCCATAATTGATTCTATTAATGATATAATGCAATATAATAATAGCATATAAACATAAAAAGTAAACCTCAAAAAAAATATATATAGCATAATATGACGCCCCAAGGAATAAATTTCTATCGATATTTCCCCTGAAGGTGAAGAGAGGGTCCGACCTCTCTCATCAGTGATGAGAGAAAACGGATTTACAATGATTAACTGTAATAAACACTCGTAGGCCGTGGAAAAAGTGTAAAATAAAGCGAATTTTTCGGGGAAAAAAATTGTTCCCGGGCAGCGGGGGTGCCGCGCGCTGCGGCCTATATCTCGAAAGTAACTTATTTACCTATTTAGGGGAACAGCAGCTTTATTTATGATTGAATTGACTTTATTTCTCACAACAAACATGGGAGAATGATGTTTTACGGGGTAGCGTTCGTGTTTCCGAACTATCCAAAATATTTTTAGATTTATGTGGACAACAAGGCCGACTTTATTTTTTTTTAGCAAGAAGATAAGGTTTATTTTAGAATTCTCATCGATAAGTGTTGGAATTAGAGTTGTTCTAGCAGCAGCAAGTGTCAAAACCACTTGTCCAAGTACCACTGACAAACTGTGCCCTGCCAAATGCATTTTTTCGTAAATTTTGCATATTTCATTTCCTTTTTGGCCGATATGATTGAAACTTCAGCACAGCATACTCGATATAACCTTCTAATAGTACACCAAAAATGAACGTAATCGGTCCATAAAAAAAAGGTCGTTAAAATTCTGACCGAATGCTCCCTTTAGGTCAAGGTTAACATTGAAATTTAAGGTCCTGTAGATGTAGATTGCACAGTAGTAAGTGTGGATGTACTGAACAGGGAGTAAGTTTAGATCTATGACGAGTGAGGGGGTGTGTTGCCAGGGATGGGATTTAGTGATTATTCTTACTGCGGCTTTTTGTTGGGTTATTATTGGCTTTAGGTGTGTTGCTGCAGTTGAACCCCAAGCACAGATAGCATAGGTGAGGTATGGATATATAAGTGAATGGTATAGTGTGAGAAGGGCAGTTTGCGGCACATAGTATCGTATCTTGGAGAGGATCCCAACCGTTTTGGATACTTTTTTGGTTATGTGTTGGATATGGATACTGAAGTTCAGGTTGTTGTCGAGGTATAGGCCTAGGAATTTGCCTTCATTATGCCAGGCAATTAGAGTGTTGTCGATCTTAATGTTAATTTGTGCATCTCCTGCTCTGCTACCAAACATAATGTAGTAGGTTTTGTCAGTGTTAAGCGTAAGTTTATTGGCTGTCATCCAAGTCGATATTTTGATCAGCTCCTCATTAACAATGGTGTTGAGGGTGGCAAGATTAGGGTGAGAGATGACATAAGTCGTGTCGTCAGCAAAGAGAATGGGGTTCAGGTGTTGATATGTTTGGAAGATCATTGATGTATATGAGGAAGAGCAGGGAACCTAGGACACTTCCCTGCAGAACTCCAGTATCAAGTGGCTGTGTTGTTGATGCTGTGTCTTTAATGGTGACATACTGATACCTATTAGTAAGGTAAGATTTGAAATATGCAAGCGCATGTCCTCTTATACCATAATGGTCAAGTTTGTGGAGTAGGATGCCGTGGTCTACTGTGTCAAAAGCTTTTCTTAGGTCAATAAAAATTCCCAGTGGATATTCCTTATTTTCCAATGCTGTGTAAAGCAGATCTAGCATTTTTATGATTGCATCGTTAGTGCTTTTATTTTTCCTGAATCCAAATTGGCAGGGGTTGAGTATGTTTTGTGCCATTATAAATAAATATAGTCTCCTGTGCACGAGTTTCTCAAAGATTTTGGATAGCAATGGTAAGTTTGATATTGGCCTATAGTTGTTTAAATCTGTAGGGTCACCACCTTTATGTATTGGTGTAACCCTCGCCGTCTTGAGTAGTTTCGGGAAGGTGCTAGTTTCTAGTGACTTGTTAAAAAGTAATGAGAAAGCATGCGAGAGGACATGGGCCGCTCTCTTGTACAATAATGGTGGGACATGAGACAGATTCCCTGAGTTATTTTTAAGTGACTTTATAATCTCGGTGACTTCCATGGACTCAGTTGGAGCAAGATAGAAGGAATTTGGGAAATTCCCATCTAGGTAGTCCCCAGTATGGGCATTGGTGCGTGGGATTTTATTGGCGAGATTAGAACCTATGGTTGAGAAGAAGTCGTTTATCTTGTTAGCTGTGTCAGTGGGATGCAGTGGTGTTTCATTAGGTTTAGTTAGGGCAATATTCTTGGTTTTTTTTCAGTTTGTGGGTCCCTAGAATCTGAGAGTGTTTTCCAGGTCTTTTTTATATCTCCTCTAGTGTCTGTGAATCTACTGGAGTAGTATAGTTGTTTGGCTTTCTTAATTACTTTGGTGAGAACTGATGAATAGTGTTTAAGAATATCTTTGTGTATTAAGCCCTGTCTATATTGCTTTTCATATTGGTGTTTCTTGTCAATGGATTTCAGAATGGTGCTGGTTAGCAATGGGCAACCAGGCCGTTTGTTTGTGATCTGTTTCGTTTTTATAGGACAATGTTTGTTGTATAGTCTAAGTAATTTGTTAAGAAAAATGTCTGTCCAGTCATCAATACCATTGGCCTTGGAGAATTCTGTAGGCCAGTCAACAGTCTCTAGGTCAGCTGTGAACTTCCTTATTGAGGCCTCATCTTGGAGTCTAAATGAAACTTTGTTGTATTCAAGTGGTGGTTTACTAATGTTTGTCAAGAGGAAGGTTGGGTAGTGGTCTGTAGTGCTATCTGTGATTATCCCTGATTTAAGGGGGGCTAGTATATTGGTCCATATGTGGTCTATTATGGTTGCACTTGTTTCAGTGAGCCTGGTTGGTTTAGTTATTGATGGTATGAGAAGTGTGTTGTTCATATTGTTGATGAAATCAGTTACAGGCTGATCATCTAGTAGGCCAAGGTTGATGCTGAAGTCTCCAGCTAAGAGAAGGTGGTGCTTATTCATTTGTCTGTTTGTTATTAGTGCCTTTAATTTCTCACTGAAATTTGGGATGTTTGTGTGGGGTATCCGGTAAATGGCACCGATTGTTATAGGCTTCTTAAGGTTTTTTACAGTAAAATTAGCAAAAATGTATTCTCCATATTCATCACTAAAGCAAGTGGTGCTAATACAAGATAATTGGTTAGAGTAATAGATTGCAATACCACCCCCAAATTTGTATGGTCTGCAGTTGTGAATTGCTGTGTATCCTGGTAGAGGGTAGATATCTATTGTGTCCTGCTTAAGCCAGGTCTCAGTAAGAATAATGCAGGAGAAGGGTGTCTTTAGTGATTCAAGGAGTGCCAGGAGGTCATCATAGTGTTTGCTTAAGGACCTGATGTAGTAAAGTACTGATAGACTTTTAGCATTGTTTAGGATAGTGCTGGCTTGTGATGCTGTGTAATAAAGGCAGTTACTTTCCAATAGGCTTTGATTGGGTGTCAGATTATGGAGGTTTAGATCAAGGTCAATGTGATCAATCATCTTCTAGGTTTAAATTATGGTTATTTATATCCTGAGTTGTGGGTTGAGTTTTAGTACTGATATCTGTAGTGGTGGGAAGTTTGGACAAGTATATAGCTAGAGTATTTTGGTCATGTGGAGTATAGTCACTAATACACATAATGAAGTTGATGTTGTCTATGTGTTGTGCTGGAATGAACTAAAGTGCAACTAGGTATAAACTAATAATATAAAAATACAAATTAAAAATAGCACAAGACTCTCACTTGTAATTGCACTCAGGTCCAATATAATGACTTTGGTATAGTCTATGTACATAAGAATATAAGAAAGGAGGAACACTGCAGCAGGCCTGTTGGCCCATACTAGGCAGGTCCTTTACAATTCATCCCACTAACAAACATTTGACCAACCCAACTTTCAATGCCCCCGATATTGCAATACTAAATAACCCCCCCCCAAAGACTTATAATTTTAAATACCCCAAAAATTTTAAAAAAAAGGGGAAGTTCCCCCAAAAAATTTTTAAAAATATTTTATTTTTCTAAAAAAATTTTTAAAAAAAAATATTTTTTGGGGTTTTTTTTGGGGGGAAAAAATTTTCCTTTTTTTTTCCCCCAAATTTTTTAAAATTTAAACAGGGGGTTTTCTTTGGGGGAAAAGTTTTTAAAAAGTTAATTTGGGAAATTTAATTTTTAAATTTTTTTTAAAATTTCCCCCAAGTTTTTGATTTTAATATAAAAATTTTCCCATCTTAATAGGCCCAAAATTTTTTAAATAAAGGGGGAAAAAAAAATTTGGGGAAAATTTGCGGGTAAGAAGAAACCCGGGGGGGAGGAAAGGGGGAAAAAAATGGGGCCCAAATATTTTAAAAAGGAGTTTTAAAAACCCATTTTTTTCACTTCGATAAAACCCAGAAAATTTTTTTTATTAAAAAAATTAGAGGGGCTTTTAAAAGGGGAAAAAAAAAGTTTTTTTTAACTTATGGCCAATTTAATTTTTTTTTAAAAAATAAGGGTTAGGTAGCTAAAAAAACCCTTTTAACTAATTTAATATTTCCATTTTTGAAAGAGAATTTTTAAAAAATTAAAACCCCAAAATTGTTTTAATAAAATCCCCCAAAATTTGTTCCTTTTTAATACTATTTTTTTTTTTAAAATTTTTTAAAAATAAAAAAACCCCAACTATTTTGGGGGTTGTTACTATACTGGTTTTAACCCCCTTTTCCCTTTGCCCTTGGGACCCAAAAAGTCCCGGCCTTTTTTCCCCCAAGCCTAGTGCATTTTTTTCCCGTTTTTTGGGGGTTATTAATGCCCCCAAAAAAAAAAAAAATTTAAAAAAATGTGGTCCCCCCAAATTTGAAAAATTTAAATTTTAGCAAAAAAGCCCTTTATATGGAGTTTATTAATCAAATATGCTTTCGAGATGGTTTTAAAAAAAAAATAATTACTGAATTTCCAATGGGTTTTGGGTTTTTCAATTTGACGTAAAGACTTGCCCCCTTTTTTAAAAATAGGAATTACATTAGCCATCTTCCACAAAATCGGGACACTACACCTGTTTTGAAGAGATAAATTTAAAAATATTAGTTAATGGTTCACAGACTTCCATTTTGCATTCCTCTTGAACCCTTGAAAAAACCTCATCAGGACCGGTGACTTATTTTGCTTCAGTCGGTCTATCTGCTTCACAACCATTTCACTAGTGACTGTGATGTTACATAATTTATCTTCTTCTGGCCCACTATAAAAATTAATTACCGGAATATTATTAGTGTCTTCCTGTGTAAAAACCGAGAGAAAATAATTATTTAAAATCGAGCACATTTCATCTCTTTGTCAGTAAGATGCCCATTAGTTATTTTAAAGGGGACCTATCTTATCTCTGACTTTTGTTCTATATACCTGGAAAAAAACTTTTTGGGTTAGTTTTAGAATCCCTAGCAACTTTAATTTCATAGTCCCTTTTAGCTTTTCTTATCCCCTTTTTAATGTCCCTCTTAATGTCAATATACTGATTCATAAGATGACCCTCGCCTCTTTTGATACGCCTATAAATTCCTTTCTTATCCCCTAGTAGATATTTCAGCCTATTATTCATCCATTTTGGGTCATTTCTATTTGATCTAATTTCTTTATAAGGGATAAATGTTCTTTGAGCAGCATGTATTGTGTTCAGAAAACTGTCATATTGATAGCTCTCTTCGTTACCCCAGTCAACAGATGATAAGTGTTCTCTAAGCCCATCGTAATCTGCTAAGCGAAAATCTGGGACTGTTACTGAGTTATCCCTTCTATCATACTTCCATTCAATTCTAAATGTAATTGATTTGTGGTCGCTAGCACCCAGTTCCTCTGAAACTTCTAAGTTATTAACAAGGGATTCATTGTTTGCCAGAACTAAGTCAAGCAGGTTATTACCCCTTGTAGGTTCTGTCACAAACTGCTTCAAAAAACAATCCTGAACTACTTCTAAGAAGTCGTATGATTCTAAATTTCCAGTCAAGAAATTCCAATCAATATGACTAAAGTTAAAGTCTCGTAGAATTACTACATTATCGTGCCTTGTGGCCCTAACAATTTCCTCCCATAGTAGTCTTCCTGGTCCCTATCTAAATTTGGGGGACGGTATATCACACCTAAAGTTAATTTTTCATGCCCCTCTGAAAATTCTATCCAAAACAGACTCTGTATGTGGGTTTCTTCAGACTTAATACCCGTTTTTATGCAACAGTTCAAGCGATCTCGGACATACAATGCCACCCCACCCCCCTTCCCGATACTTCTATCTACTTGGAACAATTTGAAACCCTGAATGTGACATTCTGCAGGCATGTCCCGACTTTTTGAATTAAACCACGTCTCAGTAATGGCAAATACATCTATGTTACCTGCACTAGCAACTAGTCTCAACTCGTCCATTTTATTCCTAGCACTGCGACTATTGTGTAATATATACTTAAGGACCCTCCTTTCTCTTTATCATTCCTGCTCCTTTCTGTTATTCCACTAAACCTATTACTGTCCTTGTCAGTTAGTGCCACTGTCTTTCCGATATCCACCTCATTTTGCCTATTACTAGTTCTCCTAGTACTCATATTACTACCCTGAGACTTCACAGTTTTCCCGCAAAAACCCATACACTAACTATTCCTAATTTAAAGACCCCAACACTCCCTCCACTGCGTTGGCCAGCTCCCACCCCCCCCACTAGATAAGTGAACCCATCCCTGGCATACATGTCATTTTTTCTGCCATAGAAGAGGTCCCAGTTGTCAATGAATGTTACCGCATTTTCCTTACAGTATTTGTCCAGCCAGCAATTGACACCAATTGATCTGGACAACCATTCATTTCCAACTCCTCTCTTGGGAAAATGCCAAAATATGACAGGTTTCCCACCCTTTCCCCCTAATTATCTCTATTGCTGAAACCCATATCTGCTAATCAGGTCCTCACTCCTACGCTGCCAAAATCGTTTCCTCCAGCCTGAGACGATAAATTGGGTTGCCCCCCATTTCCTCTCATGGGCCCAGACGGCTAACAATATCCTTATCCCCCCCCCCGGAAAACCACTCTCTGCCTCCCACTC
>NC_069427.1:49605278-49623802 GCF_026875155.1 Cherax quadricarinatus
GGGAAAATATAAACACAAAGCATATAAGTGTCCTTTATTGCAACGTTTCACCCACGCAGTGGGCTTTTTCAAGTCACACACGGATTACCTGGGGTTGGAATGTACGGGAGTATTTATAGTTCAAAAACGTTGAGGTCAGGTGAAGATTTGCTGCATCAGATGATCTACCGGGTGGGGTTGTAGAGTCTTGGGTAGCTAGGCGGGATATTGGACAAGTTGTGAGTAGACCTTCTGCAGTGTTCTATGTTCTTATGTGGGATAGCGATGAAGAAGTTTCTTGGCGAGTGGTTCAGCTATGTTATAGAAGCCATTGTTCTGGTTGAAATTGTTGGTTATAGAGATAAACGATGATTCCAGGATTCTTCTGTATTGAGGTTGTCTTCTGTGGCTATAAGTCTTGAGTTTCTGTAGTAATTAAATGGTTGTGTGAATTGCGATTTTGTACACAGGCATTCCTTGTTATCGTCAGTCCTGCTTGCATATTGGTGTTCTGAAATACGTGTTTGGAGGTCTCTTGATGTTTTCGCCCACGTATAATTTGTTGCAGTCATTACAAGGGGATTATGTATACCCCTGCAGAGGATGGAGGCTTGTCCTGTCATACTACTGGTGATGTCCTTGATGGTCGTGGTTGTGGAGGTAGATACTTGGAATGATGTTTTGGCAAAGATGTTGGAAACATGTTTGGCAATGGAGTTGGTGGAAGGACTATGTATCTCTTCTCGGCAGTGTCTTCTCTGGGTGTGTGAAGATGTTTAATGCTCGCCGTCTGGGCGAAAACATCAAGAGACCTCCAAAACAGTATTTCAGAACACCAATATGCAAGCAGGACTGACGATACAAGGAATGCCTGTGTACAACATCGCAATTCACACAACCATTTAATTAACTACAGAAACTCAAGACTTATAGCCACAGAAGACAACACTCAATACAGAAGAATCCTGGAATCATCGTTTATCTCTATAACCAACAATTTCAACCAGAACAATGGCTTCTATAACATAGCTGAACCACTCGCCAAGAAACTTCTTCATCGCTATCCCACATAAGAACATAGAACACTGCAGAAGGTCTACTCAAACTTGTCCATATCCCCGCCTAGCTACCCAAGACTCTACAACCCCACCCGGTAGATCATCTGATGCAGCAATCTTCACCTGACCTCAACGTTCTGAACTATAAATACTCCCGTACATTCCAACCCCAGGTAGATCCGTGTGTGACTTGAAAAAGCCCACTGCGTGGGTGAAACGTTGTCAATAAAGGATCACATTATACTGCATTTGTGTTTATATTTCCATTGTGTCGGTATTTTATACCATTTATTTCCATCTCTGTGTATGTTGGATTAATCAACATCCTCCTCCTGCGGTAAATGGTAAGTGATTTTGTTCATTAACCAAGTGAATCTTGTTGAAATAGTGAAAAATCTTTTATTCTTTTACACATCAATGATTTTAGAACTGTATGGATTAACCAGCAAAAAAGTTTTGTACTTTAATGCAATTAATGGTGCACCTTATCTTCTAATCTGGATTTTTTTTTTTTTGCAAGATGTGAATATAATGCGGATGTTGGAACTTATTCGGCCAAATCAAAATCCGACAGGAGCAATGATTTTCGAGTTTGTCTTAGGTTTGTTAGGAGCGAGATCCAACACTCACCTCTTACACACCCATTATGGAGATGCTTGCTGCCCCTTCAACGTTGAGATCACTCTTCTCCTGGCATCTTTGGATGTGGAGAATGTACCTCCTACTACGAGTTGATTGTTGACACTTTTATACCGGATCATTGTAACTCATTCCCACGTCGAGATCGGACCTTTCCCCAGGTCTCATGTGTATGCCGCTACATTGTAGCTCTTAATAATAATATGAATGAGGAGATTATTATGGAGGAGAATGGGGCCAGTAGGTCGTTAATGTGATAAAATGGTATAGTGTGAGATGGAATATTTCATGACAAATTCCAAACCTAGTTCTTGTGTTGTTGAGGATTTCCCCATCTTCCCCCATTAATTTTCCACGACTTCCTCACCATTATCCTCCCCAGAAGTTTATTATATATCAGATGACGCGAAGATGATCTAGAACAAAATGCACAGAATTTCTCTTGAGAAAGAATTACTCTATGTTGATTTTAGTCAATATATGTATCTTTTTTTCCTAATTAATTTTTGTTGTTGGATGTATATGAAATGCATTGGATTGTAAAATAAAATAATGATAAATATTTTGTGTGTTTGTGTTATCCTGCATTTTATGTTAATGTCTGTCGACTAGATTCTGCCTGTGTGTGTGTGGTCATCACGTGCTTCAATGACATAGTGGGAAGTCGACAAGATTCAGCCTGTGGCATTGCTGAGGTCAATCACTTGACGTCACTGTCCGCCGGGGTGGTAAACACAGGTGGGGTGATTGTCACACTTGTTTTGACCTGTAGTAGAGAAGTACCAATGCCCCATACTGGGTGAGTTTCATTTGAATGCTTACCTGATTATCGAGAAAAACTTGATCCGTGGAATTGGAAGCGGGATTGGGGATGCAAGTGGGAGTCCATTTTGAATGCTTACCCCCCAGGGGGGAATCCAAAAAAACTTGATCCAAGGAAACAGAGGAGGAAAAATTTGGGATGGGGGTGAAAGTGGGAGTCCATTTAGAATGCTTACCCCCAGTGGGGGGAATCAAAAACTTGATTCGGAGGAGAGCACAAGAAAATAAAAAAAAAATAAAAAAAATTTGGGTATGGGGGTTGAAAGTGGAGGGGGAACCTCAAAAAACTTGATCCAGGAGATGGAGAGCACAAGAAATTAAAAAAAAATCCAAAAAAAATTGGAAAAAATTCGGGTTAGCGGATGAGGCAATCTGGACGACGCTGCAGTAGGCACTGCAGAAGGCGTGGGGTGGGCACGAGGGCACGGCACATGGGGAGCGTTGGTGGGGGTTGAAGGCGTGGTGGGGGTTGAGGGCGAGGTGGTCGAGGTTTGTGGTGGTCATGGGTGAGGTCAATTGTCGCTGGTCTCGGTGTGCGACGGGGCTGGTGCTCGGGAGGGAGCTCGGGCATGCGGGCTGGAAGGAGACTGCTCTGGAGGGACATCAGCCACAGGACCGACTCCAGCCGCAGACCTTTCAGGAGGGACCGCTCAGGAGGGGGGTACCGCTCAGAGGAGGGGACTGATCAGTGGTAGGGGACCGCTCTGCCGCCATTCAGCACTACTTCATGTGTTGGCAAGACACGTATGGGTTAAAAAGATAAAGAATCTAACAGTGTGAGTTGTCACAGTTGTTTTTGCTGATGACACTGTGCTTTTGGGACCATCTGAAGAGAAGTTGCAGAGGTTGGTGGATGAGTTTGGAATGGTATAGTGAAAGAAAGAGGAAAGGTGATGAGGTTAATTCATTTTAGGCAATGAAAGGTTAAATATTCAGATTGAAGCAGGGGTGTATGGAAGAAGCGAATGTATTCAGATATTTGGAGTGAACGAGTGCAGGATGGATCTATGAAACGACGTGTTAATTCATAAAATGATGAGGGGAAAAAAAAGCGTGGAGTGGAGCAAATAAGTTTCGGAGACAAAAGAATGGTATCCATGGAAGCAAAGACGGGGGAAATGTATTTGAGTATAGTGGCTACCTATGCTTTTATTGGGTCTGTGAACGCTTGGGTGGTGAATGTTGCCAACAGGAAAGGGTGGATGCAGTGGTGATGTCGTGTCCGAAGGCAATGTGCGTGTGAATATAATGCTGAGATTCCGTCTTTAGCTTGGAGATTAGGAGGTGTTGAGGTTTTCTTTAAAGTATTATCCAGAGGGCAGAGGAAGGTTGAGGCAGTTGTGAGATGAAACAAAATAAAAGGGATGTAGGGTAGGGGTTTGTCCTAAGAAAGGTTGGAGGGAGGATTCAGCAAATGTGTAGTGATGTTATATAGGAGTCAGTGGAAATGAATGGTTTTATGGACTTGTCCTGCTGTTGGATTGTGAACAAAATACCATTTATTAAGGGATTCAGGGTAAGATGGCTTTGCCGACTTGAGGGCCGGAGATGGCGAAGTACACTGCCTGCATCCTGAAGGAGGGGCGTTGATTTTTTTTTTTTATTATCACAACTGGATCATTCTCGCTTGGAAGGGTGGCCCGAAAAAAGAAACAACGTTCGTCTTCATTGACTCCATCACTGTCTTGCCAGAAGAGGTGCTTTACACTACCAGTTTTTTTAACACTGCAACATTATACTCCCCTTCTTCTGAGGGCAGGCACTGTACTTCCCATCTCCTGGACTCAAGTCCGACCTGCCGGTTTCCCTTATCCCCCTTCATAAATGTTACTTTGGCTCACACTCCATCAGCAAGTCAAAGTATATTAAAAAGTCATTTGTATCCTTCACTCCTATCATACACGCTCATGCATGCCTGTGGAAGTCCAAGCCCCTCGCACACAAAAGCTCCTTTAACACCTCCCTCCAACCTTTCCTAGGCCGACACCTAACCCTGCCTCTCCCTTCCACTTACAGCTGATACACTCTTTAGTCACTCTGTTTCTCTCTATTCTTTCTACATGTCACGAACCACTCAACAACCCTTCCTTACCATCTCTGGACAACAGTTTGGTAATCGTGCACCCTCCTCCTAACTTCCAACTACGAATTCTCTGCATTATTATTTAAATTCTACACATATTGCCCTCAACATGACATCTCCATGCCTTCCAGCCCTTCTCCTCGCTGAACATTCATCACCCATGCTTCACACCCATATAAGAGCGTTGCCTAAAACGATACTCTCATACATTCCCCTCTTTGGCCTCCAGGACAAAGTTCTTTGTCTCCACAGATTCCTAAAGTATACCACTCACCTTTTACCCTCATCAATTCTATGATTCACCTCATCTTTCAGAGACCCATCCGCTGACTCGTCCACTCCCAAATTATTCTGATTACATTCACCTCCTCCATTACTCTCTCCCTCCAATTTGTTATTCCATTCTTTTTCATCCCTAATCTTTTTGTTATCCTCATAACCTTACTCTTTCCTGATTCACTTTTAATTTTCTTCTTAGAACACCCTACCAAATTCATCCAACCAATCTCCGCAATGTTCTCTTCAGGAATCTCCCTAGAGAACAGTGTCTCAGCAAAGAGCCAACTTGTGACTAACATCCCACATTATGTGTGATTCTTATCTTTTAACTTCCACGCCTCTTGCAAGACCTCGCATTTACTTCTCTTACAACCCATATATATATATATTAAACAACCACGGTGACATCACACATCCTTGTCTTAGGCCTATTTTACTGGGAAATAATTTCCCTTTTTCTACATTCTCTAACTGGCCTCACTATCCTCGTAAAAACTCTGCACTGCTTTCAGAAACTACCTCCTACTCCATACACCTGCAACATCTGCCACATTTGCCCCCTATCCTGTTTCATACTACTTTTCCAAATCCATAAATGCCACAATGACTCTTTAGCCTTTATCTATATACTGTTCAACTGATATGTTTCACTGAAACACCTGATCACACACACCCTACCTTTCCGAAATCCTCCTTGTTCATCTGCTATCCTATTATCCGTCTTACTCTTAAATCGTTCAATAATAACTCTACCATACACGTTACCAGGTATATTCAACAGACTTTTAACCCTATAATTTTTGCACTATTCTTTTGTCCCCTTTGCCTTCTATACAAAGGAACTATGCATGCTCTCTGCCAATCCCTAGGTACCTTACCCTTTCCATAAATCTTACTATAATGTATGGTATGTTGCAGATTTTTATACTGTTGTGTGGGCATGATTCTGGACAAGACAGTGATGGAATGAATGATGATGGGAAAGTGTTTCTTTTTTTGGGCCACTCTTGCACTGGTGGGAACAGCCCGATGTGTTTATAAAAATTGGTTTGTTACTTTATGTCAAATTTGACATGATGATGCAGATCTAAATTTATCTCCTTCACTAATGCACGTGTGAGGACCAGCAGATCTTTCTTGGTTATACTTAGTTTGCTTAATGTAAGTTTTATTTTAAGTCTTAAATGGGACTGAGTTTATAAGAAAATTTGGAAGTTAGTTATTGAATATCATATGAGGTACATCAAAGCTTTATTCTTATAAGGAAATTACAATGCTGAGTTTAACAGAAATTTGGTTTTGTTTGTGGTTTTCATGTAGTAAAATAATATTACAGAGTGATACCACTAGAACACCTAGCATGGCTAGACATTCTCGGGCAGTCTTAAATTAAATCTTAAGTTTAAAAAATTTTACAAAATTATGAGGTAAGTTGGTATTATGGCTAAGTGACTTAATACTAGTTTGTGAGTTTAGCTATGTGCATGTTTTTTTTTGGCACAGTACATAAGTTTCTGTATTGGAGTATCACAGGCCTACTTATGACTAGTTAAGATTTCATTTAATTTTGTAGATTGAGATTGATATTTCTGTTTATGGTCAAATGGGTGAGTGAGTGTAAGTGTGAACCACCAGGTGGTATTCGTGTAATTAGTTGACAGGGTGTATCAGGGAGATAAGATGTTTTCTGATGGTAGTTTTGAAGGTGATGAATGTGTCTGAAGTTCTTGTGTTCTCTGGTAGGGTGTCCAGATTTTTTAGGGCCCTTTGAATACATTGAATTTTGTAAAAGGTTTAGTCGGGACACCGGGGAATGTCATTGAGATGTTTGTGTCTGGTGTTGTGCCTGTGGGTTCTGTCGCAACTATCAAGAAAGCGTTTTAGGGGAGATTGAGGTTTCCCGCGCGCGGAGCAAAAAAAAATTCGAAAATATATGAAAACTGAGTTATTGTTACCAAAAAATAGCTGAACTTTCTGGCACACGCTGCGTTTAATTATTATCCTTGTACGATGTTTCTAAAAGGAATTACAGCCATTTATAACAGGCATGGTGACAGTGCTGACGCAACATGTTGCGTAAGAAGCGCTGACTCAGCTTTGTTGACGTTTTTGTTACGTTTTTCCCCGTGTTATTTTTATCGTTTTCTTATATCTTTATGTCTAATATAATACAAATTCACCATCTGAGATCATGCCAGAGTGGGCGGAGATAATATGGTCACGGCACCAATCGGGAACACCTGGGAATAGTGCACAAAATGGCCGACACCTCCAGCCAACAAAATATTCCATACCCACGCTAATATCAATTATAACGCTTATTTATCTATCATAATTGATCTATTATGATATAATGCAATATAATAATAGCATATAAACATAAAAAGTAAACCTCAAAAAAAATATATATAGCATAATATGACGCCCCAAGGAATAAATTTCTATCGATATTTCCCCTGAAGGTGAAGAGAGGGTCCGACCTCTCTCATCAGTGATGAGAGAAAACGGATTTACAATGATTAACTGTAATAAACACTCGTAGGCCGTGGAAAAAGTGTAAAATAAAGCGAATTTTTCGGGGAAAAAAATTGTTCCCGGGCAGCGGGGGTGCCGCGCGCTGCGGCCTATATCTCGAAAGTAACTTATTTACCTATTTAGGGGAACAGCAGTTTTATTTATGATTGAATTGACTTTTTTTTTCCACAAAAAACAGGGAGAATGATTTTTTTACGGGGTGCGTTCGTTTTTCCCGAACTACCAAAAATTTTTTTTAATTTATGGGACAACGGGGCCGACTTTATTTTTTTAGAAGAAGAAAAGGGTTTTTTTTTAGAATTTCATCATAAGTGTTGAATTAAGTTGTTCTAGCGCAGCAAGTGTCAAAACACTTGCCAAGTACCACTGACAAACTGGCCCTCCAAATGCAATTTTTCGAAATTTTTTGCTATTTCATTTCCTTTTTGGCCGTAGTTTGAAACTTCCCAAAAGCTCTCGTATACCTTCAAATAGTCACCAAAAATGAACAAATCGGTCATAAAAAAAGGTCGTTAAAATTCTGAGAATGCCCCCTTTAGGTCAAGGTTAACTTTAAAATTTAAGGCCCTGTAATGAGATTTGCCAGGTAAGGTGGATTACTAAACAGGGAGTAATTAGATCATGACGGTGGGGGGTGTGTTGCCAGGGATGGGATTTAGTGTTTATTCTTCTGCGGCTTTTTGTTGGGTTTTTATTGGCTTTAGGTGTGTTTGAGTTGAACCCCCAAGCACGTAGAAAAGGTGGGGTAGGTATTAAAGTAAATGTAAGTGTGAAAGGGCTTTTTTTGGGGCACATTATCGATCTTGGAGGGATCCCAACCGTTTTGGATATTTTTTTGGTTTTTTTTGGTTGGATACTAAAGTTGGGTTGTTGTCGGGGTATAGGCCTAGGAATTTGCCTTCATTTGCCAGGCAATTAGAGTGTGTCGATTTAATTTTTTGGGGGTTTTTTTTCCTTTTTGCTCCAAACATAATGTAGTGGGTTTTGTCAGTTTTTTTAAGCGTAAGTTTATTGGCTGTCTCCAATCGATATTTTGATCAGCTCTCATTAAAAGGGTTTTGAGGGTGGCAAGTTAGGGTGAGAGATGACATAATCGTGTCGTCAGCAAAGAGAATGGGGTTCAGGGTTGATATGTTTGGGATCATTATGTAATAGGAAAAAGGCAGGGAACCTAGGACATTTCCCCGCAGAACTCCAGTATCAAGTGGTGTGTTGTTGATGCGGTTTTTTAATGGTGGACATACGATCTTTGAAGGTAAGATTTAAAATATGCAAGCGCAGTCCTTTACCATAATGGTAAATTTTTGTGGAGTAGGATCCGTGGTCTACTGTGTAAAAAAGCTTTTCTTGGGGTCAAAAAAAATTTCCCCGTGGATTTTCCTTTTATTTCCAATGCTGTGTAAAGCAATCTAGCATTTTTATTTTGCATTTTAGTGCTTTTTTTTTTCCTGAACCCAAATTGGCGGGGGTTGAGTTTTTTTGTCCATTTAAAAAAATTAGTCCCCTGTGCCGAGTTTCTCAAAGATTTTGGATAAAAAGGTAAGTTTGATTTTGGCCCTTAGTTGTTTAAATCTGTGGGGGCCCCACCTTTTGTATTGGGTAACCCTCCCCGCTTGGTAGTTTGGGGAAGGTGTAGTTTCTAGTGACTTGTTAAAAAGTAATGAGAAAGCAGCGAAGGACATGGGCCGCTCTCTTGTACAATAATGGGGGGACATGAGACAATTCCCTGAGTTATTTTTAAGGACTTTTTAATCCGGGGGACTTCCTGGGCTCAGTTGGAGCAAAATAGAAGGAATTTGGGGAAAATTCCCCTCTAGGTATCCCCCGTTGGGCAAATTTGGGGTGGGATTTTTTTGGCGAGATTTGAACCTTGGGTTTAGAAGAATCGTTTATTTGTTTGCTGTGTCATGGGATGAGTGGTGTTTTATTAGGTTTGTTAGGGCAAAAAACTTGGCCAGGGGGTTAGAATTGAGAGTGTTTTAGGTTTTTTTTAAAATTTTAGGTTCTGTGAATTTATGGAGTAGTAAGTTGGGGGTTTTTTAATTAGGTAAACTATGAATAAAGGTTTAAAAAAAAACTTTTTATTAAAACCCCCCCCCCTCTTTTCTTTTTCATTGGGTGTTTTTGTCATATTTCAGTGGGGCTGGTTACTGGGAAAGGGGTTTTTTGTTCTTTTCTTTTTTATAGGGAATTTTTTGTTTATGTCTAATTTTTAAATTTGTTAGAAAAATGTCTGTAGCATCAAACCAGGCCTTGGGGAATTTTGTTTTATAACAGTTTGGTCAGTGTGAAAATTCCTTATTAGGCCCTTTTTGGGGTTAATAAACTTTGGTTGATTCAAGGGTTTTACTAATGTTTGTCAAGGGCAAGGTTGGGTGTGGTCTGTAGGTACTGTGATTATCCCTGATTTAAGGAGGGCTGTATATTGGGCCTATGTGGTCATTTTGGTTGCACTTGTTTTGTGAGCCTGGTTGGTTTAGTTATTTATGGTATGAGAAGTGTGTTGTTTTAAAATTTTTGATGAAATCATTACAGGCTGATATTAGTGGCCAAGGTTGAGGAAGTTCCAGCTAAGAGAAGGGGGTCTTATTCATTTGTCTGTTTGTTTTTAGTGACTTTTAATTTTCATGAAAATTTTGGGGTGTTTGTGTGGGGTATCGGGAAATGGCACCGTTGTTTTAGGGTTCTTAAAGGTTTTTTCAGTAAAATTTGCAAAAATGTATTTTCCTATTCACACTAAAGCAAAGGGGGTAATACAAAATAATTGGTTAGAGTTAATTGCAATCCACCCAACTTGGGTTTTGGCTCAGTTGTGAAATTTTGTGATCCCGGTAGAGGGGAGATATCTATTGTGTCCCGCTTAAGCCGGTTCAGTAAGAATAATGCGGAGAAGGGTTCTTTAGTGATTCAAGGGGTGCTAGGGGCAAAAGTGTTTGCTTAAGGACCTGATGTAGTAAAGTACGATAGACTTTTGCAAAATTTTTTAGGATGTGCTGGTTGTGATGCTGTGTAATAAAGGGAGTTACTTTCCAAGGGGTTTGTTGTGTGCAGATTATGGGGGTTTAGTCGGTAATGTATCATCATCTTTTAGGTTTAAAATTTGGTTATTTTATCCTGATTTTTTTGGGGAGTTTTGTATGATTCTGTAGTGGTAGAAGTTTGGACAAGTATTAGCTAGGGGAGGGGTGGGTTTTCTTTCTAACTCAGTTGAGGGGGTTGTTAGGGCTTTAAACAGGATTATTTTGAGGTATGGGTTTAAAATGTTAATAATGAGTTGGATATATTGACTTATGCTTGTATTAAGAAAACTTTATATAACTGTCATGGAGTAACTCTGGGTAATGATAATTTCAGAAATTGTGTAAAAACAAAGATGAATATGAAAAATGTGCAGAAGAAAAAACTATGATGGTATTTATGCTAACAGTCGAAGTGCAAGAATAAAATTAATGAACTACGTTTGGTAGCATGTGCTGGGAACTTTGATATCATTGCATTAACTGAAACGTGGTATGATTTAAAGAGTCGGGATATGACTACTGAGTGTAATATTCAGGGATTTAAGTTATTCAATGTGGATAGATGTAATGGGAAGGGGGGAGGAGTTGCATTGTATGTTCGTGAAAATATTAATTGTTGCATAAAAAAAGGTTATAAAAATAGATGGAGCAGTAACAGAGTCTGTTTGGGTAGAGTTCGTGGAGGGTCAAAGAAAAACTAATTCTAGGTGTAATATACCGACCTCCAGGCTTGGATCACGATAGAGGGAGACTTCTTTGGGACGAAATTGTTAGGGCTTCTGGACACAGTAACGTAGTCATAGTAGGGGATTTTAACTTTAGCCAAATTGACTGGAATTCTTTGACAGGTAATCTAGAGTCCAGTGACTTCATTGGAAACAGTTCAGGACTGTTTTCTGAAACAGAGTGTAACTGAACCTACCAGGGGTAATAATTTGCTAGACCTAGTCTTGTCAAATAAGGAAACACTAGTGAATAATCTGGAGATCACTGAAGAGCTTGGCGCAAGTGATCACAAATCCATCACCTTTAGCATTAATTGGGAATGCAAGAATAATGAAATTTACAGTAAAAACCCCCGATTTTCGTTCTGCCGATTATAATGGACTTAGGGAACATCTGTCTAATCTTGATTGGGGTTATCTAGCTAATGATTTTATTGACGATAATCATACTTATGAATATGAAGGGATCTGCTTTTATGATTGTTTTCTTAATAATGTACACAGTGCCCAGAGTATATACATTCCCCAGAGAGAAATTAGGTCTAATAATAACGATCCCAAATGGGGTTAACAGGAGGTTAAAGCATCTATTAGGGGAGAAAAGGGGAATTTATAGGCGCATCAGAAGAGGAGAGGTTAACCTTACTGACCAATATGTTCAGCTTAAAAGAGAAGTAAAAAAGGCGATTAGAAAGGCTAAACGTGACTATGAAATTAGAGTCGCTAATGAATCAAAGACTAATCCAAAGGGGTTCTTTCAAGTGTATAGGACGAAGGTGAAGGAAAAAGTAGGACCTCTGAAATCTGGGAATGGACAGCTGACGGATAAATGAAACTGGAAATGTGTTCCTTATTTAATGACTATTTTTTGTCAGTTTTTACACAGGAAGATGTAAATGAGATTCCAGTAATTAACAATTATTTAGTTCCTGATGAATTTAAGTTAACTAATATTACTGTCACGGGGGACATGGTTATTAAACAGATAGACAAACTGAAACAAAATAAGTCCCCTGGACCCGATGAGTTGTTTTCAAGGGTACTTAAGGAATGCAAGATGGAGCTTAGTCAGCCATTAACGAGTGTATTCAATGCGTCCATCCTTACCAGTGTTGTGCCAGAGATGTGGAAGATGGCCAATGTGGTTCCTATATTCAAATCAGGGGATAAGTCCACTCCTTCAAATTACCGTCCAATAAGCCTGACATCTATAGTGGGCAAGTTATTAGAATCAATTATAGCTGACATTATCAGAAGTCACCTTGAAGAGCATAACTTGATAAATGAATCTCAGCATGGATTCACGAGAGGTCGTTCCTGCCTGACAAACTTACTGACGTTCTTCAATAGAACATTTGAGGCAGTTGACAGTGATAAGGAATATGATATTGTTTATTTGGATTTTAGTAAAGCCTTCGACAGAGTACCTCACAAGAGACTCTTAAGAAAGTGGCAGCTCATGGTATAGGAGGTAAAGTTCTAGCATGGATTGAGGCATGGCTTACCAATAGAAAGCAGAGAGTTAAACCCTTAATGGAGTGAAATCTGAATGGGGATTAGTCACTAGTGGCGTTCCACAAGGATCAGTTTTAGGCCCTCTCTTGTTCATAATTTACATTAATGACCTTGATGAAGAGATTACTAGTGACATGAGTAAGTTTGCTGATGATACAAAGATAGGCCGTATAATTCACTCTGAGGAGGTATCAATGAACTCCAGGACGATTTGAACAAATTAATGTCTTGGTCTGAGAAATGGCAGATGAATTTAATGTGGATAAGTGTAAGGTACTTGCCCTTGGTAATGAAAATAACCCTCGAAGCTATAATCTAGGTGAAGTAGAGCTTGGTCATAAGAATGTGAAAAAGACTTGGAGTCATGGTAAGCAGAAAAAAATCTAAAGCCAAGACAGCAGTTTCCCCAGTGTGCGCAACAAGGCCAACAGATTACTTGGATTTATCTCAAGAAGTATAAGTAACAGAAGTCCAAAAGTTATTTTACAGCTCTATATATCACTAGTGAGGCCTCATTTAGATTATGCTGCTCAGTTTTGGTCCCCTTACTACAGGATGGACATAGACTCATTAGAGAACATACAGAGAAGAATGACTAAAATGATTTACTGTGTAAGGAACCTCCCGTATGGAAGATAGACTTAAAGCCTTAATCTCCACTCTCTGGAGAGGCGTAGAATGAGGGGAGATATCATTGAAGTGTATAAGTGGATGACGGGCATAAACAAGGGAGACATTAATAAAGTACTCAGGGTGTCGAACCAGGTAAGAACCAGGAATAATGGATTTAAGTTGGATAAATTTAGATTTAGAAAGGACATAGGTAAGTACTGGTTTTCTAACAGAGTTGTAGATGCGTGGAACAGTCTTCCCAGTGGGGTGATAGAGGCTAGGACCTTGGGTAGCTTTAAGAAGAGACTGGACAAATATATGGGTGGGAGGGGCTGGGTTTGATTGGTGTTGGGGGGTGCGGGAGTTGTTTCTTGAGTAGCTTTAGATAGAGATCGTTTTGATAAGGACCTGCCTCGTATGGGCCAGTAGGCCTTCTGCAGTGTTCCTACATTCTTATGTTCTTATGTTCTTATGTTCTTATTTTGGTCATGTGGAGTATAGTCACTAATACACATAATGAAGTTGATGTTGTCTATGTGTTGTGCTGGAATGAACTAAAGTGCAACTAGGTATAAACTAATAATATAAAAATACAAATTAAAAATAGCACAAGACTCTCACTTGTAATTGCACTCAGGTCCAATATAATGACTTTGGTATAGTCTATGTACATAAGAATATAAGAAAGGAGGAACACTGCAGCAGGCCTGTTGGCCCATACTAGGCAGGTCCTTTACAATTCATCCCACTAACAAACATTTGACCAACCCAACTTTCAATGCCACCCAAGAAACAAGCTCCGATGTGCAAGTCCCACTCAAATCCAACCCCTCCCACTCATGTACTTATCCAACCTAAATTTGAAACTACCCAAAGTCCTAGCCTCAATAACCCAACTAGGTAGACTGTTCCACTCATCAACTACCCTATTTCCAAACCAATACTTTCCTATGTCCTTTCTAAATCTAAACTTATCTAATTTAAATCCATTACTGCGGGTTCTCTCTTGGAGAGATATCCTCAAGACCTTATTAATATCCCCTTTATTAATACCTATCTTCCACTTATACACTTCGATCAGGTCTCCCCTCATTCTTCGTCTAACAAGTGAATGTAACTTAAGAGTCTTCAATCTTTCTTCATAAGGAAGATTTCTAATGCTATGTATTAATTTAGTCATCTTACGCTGAATGTTTTCTAACGAATTTATGTCCATTCTGTAATATGGAGACCAGAATTGAGCTGCATAATCTAGGTGAGGCCTTACTAATGATGTATAAAGCTGCAGTATGACATCTGGACTTCTGTTGCTTACACTTCTTGATATAAATCCCAGTAATCTATTTGCCTTATTACGAACGCTTAGGCACTGCTGTCTTGGTTTAAGGTTGCTGCTTACCATAACCCCCAAGTTCTTTTCGCAATCTGTATGGCTAAGTTCTACATTATTTAACTTATAAGTACTAGGGTTATGGGCACTCCCAAGCTTCAGAACCTTGCATTTATCTACATTGAACTGCATCTGCCACTTTTCTGACCAAGAGTAGAGTTTGTCTAAATCCTCCTAAAGTTCCCTAACATCTACGTTTGAATCAATTATCCTACCTATCTTCATGTCATCGGCGAATTTGCTCATATCACTAGTAATTCCTTCATCAAGATCATTGATATATATTATAAACAACAACGGGCCCAAGACTGATCCCTGTGGAACGCCACTTGTTACTGATCCCCACTCGGATTTAACCCCATTTATGGACACTCTCTGCTTCCTGTCTGTGAGCCATGATTCGATCCACGAGAGCACTTTTCCCCCAATGCCATGAGCTGCTACTTTCTTCAACAGTCTTTGGTGCGGAACTCTATCAAATGCCTTACTAAAATCTAAGTAAATAATATCAAATTCATTATCGTGGTCAACAGCCTCAAAAGCTTTACTGAAGAAAGTTAATAAATTAGTTAGACAAGACCGGCCTCTTGTGAATCCATGCTGAGTATCATTAATCAAGCTATGCTTATCGAGATGGCTTCTTATAATTTGAGCAATAATTGACTCTAGTAATTTGCCTACAATTGAGGTCAGGCTTATTGGGCGGTAATTTGACGGTAACGACTTGTCCCCTGTTTTAAAAATAGGAATTACATTAGCCATCTTCCACATATCAGACACTACACCTGTTTGAAGAGATAAATTAAAAATATTAGTTAATGGTTCACAGACTTCCATTTTGCATTCCTCTTGAACCCTTGAAAAAACCTCATCAGGACCCGGTGACTTATTTTGCTTCAGTCGGTCTATCTGCTTCACAACCATTTCACTAGTGACTGTGATGTTACATAATTTATCTTCTTCTGGCCACTATAAAAATTAATTACCGGAATATTATTAGTGTCTTCCTGTGTAAAAACCGAGAGAAAATAATTATTTAAAATCGAGCACATTTCATTCTCTTTGTCAGTAAGATGCCCATAGTTATTTTTAAAGGGGACCTATCTTATCTCTGACTTTTGTTCTATATACCTGGAAAAAACTTTTTGGGTTAGTTTTAGAATCCCTAGCAACTTTAATTTCATAGTCCCTTTTAGCTTTTTCTTATCCCCTTTTTAATGTCCCTCTTAATGTCAATATACTGATTCATAAGATGACCCTCGCCTCTTTTGATACGCCTATAAATTCCTTTCTTATGCCCTAGTAGATATTTCAGCCTATTATTCATCCATTTTGGGTCATTTCTATTTGATCTAATTTCTTTATAAGGGATATAAATGTTCTTTGAGCAGCATATATTGTGTTCAGAAAACTGTCATATTGATAGCTCTCTTCGTTACCCCAGTCAACAGATGATAAGTGTTCTCTAAGCCCATCGTAATCTGCTAAGCGAAAATCTGGGACTGTTACTGAGTTATCCCTTCTATCATACTTCCATTCAATTCTAAATGTAATTGATTTGTGGTCGCTAGCACCCAGTTCCTCTGAAACTTCTAAGTTATTAACAAGGGATTCATTGTTTGCCAGAACTAAGTCAAGCAGGTTATTACCCCTTGTAGGTTCTGTCACAAACTGCTTCAAAAAACAATCCTGAACTACTTCTAAGAAGTCGTATGATTCTAAATTTCCAGTCAAGAAATTCCAATCAATATGACTAAAGTTAAAGTCTCGTAGAATTACTACATTATCGTGCCTTGTGGCCCTAACAATTTCCTCCCATAGTAGTCTTCCCTGGTCCCTATCTAAATTTGGGGGACGGTATATCACACCTAAAGTTAATTTTTCATGCCCCTCTGAAAATTCTATCCAAACAGACTCTGTATGTGTTACTTCAGACTTAATACCCGTTTTTATGCAACAGTTCAAGCGATCTCGGACATACAATGCCACCCCACCCCCCTTCCCGATACTTCTATCTACTTGGAACAATTTGAAACCTGAATGTGACATTCTGCAGGCATTGTCCCGACTTTTTGAATTAAACCACGTCTCAGTAATGGCAAATACATCTATGTTACCTGCACTAGCAACTAGTCTCAACTCGTCCATTTTATTCCTAGCACTGCGACTATTTGTGTAATATATACTTAAGGACCCTCCTTTCTCTTTATCATTCCTGCTCCTTTCTGTTATTCCACTAAACCTATTACTGTCCTTGTCAGTTAGTGCCACTGTCTTTCCGATATCCACCTCATTTTGCCTATTACTAGTTCTCCTAGTACTCATATTACTACCCTGAGACTTCACAGTTTTCCCGCAAAAACCCATACCACTAACTATTCCTAATTTAAAGACCTAACAGCTCCCTCCACTGCGTTGGCCAGTGCTCCCACCCCACACCTAGATAAGTGAACCCCATCCCTGGCATACATGTCATTTCTGCCATAGAAGAGGTCCCAGTTGTCAATGAATGTTACCGCATTTTCCTTACAGTATTTGTCCAGCCAGCAATTGACACCAATTGATCTGGACAACCATTCATTTCCAACTCCTCTCCTTGGCAAAATGCCACATATGACAGGTTTCCCACCCTTCCTGCTAATTATCTCTATTGCTGACCTATATCTGCTAATCAGGTCCTCACTCTACGTCTGCCAACATCGTTGCCTCCAGCACTGAGACAGATAATAGGATTGCTCCCATTACCTCTCATGATGTCATCCAGACGGCTAACAATATCCTTCATCCCCGCCCCAGGAAAACACACTCTCTGCCTCCTACTCCTGTCCTTCAAGCAGAATGCCCTATCCATGTACCTAATCTGGCTATCCCCAACAACAACAATGTTTTTACCTTCCTTTGCGTCGTCCGTCGTGATGCTCCGAGTAGTCGACTCACATTCGCCAGGTAGCATTACACCACTTGTAGAATTCGTCAAGACGTTCTCGATGGTCTTCGTTGGGGTTTCTAGGGATGTCTCACTCACGTCTGCCAATGCTTCTTTGGTGCTCGTTGTGGCATTCCCAGTAGAACACTCACATTCGTCGGGTAGCACCGACGTAGTCTTCTGGTTTCTCGTTGTTTCTGCCTCTCCAACCGTTTTCTTGATCTTCAGCTTGGTTCCATGTTGCCCGGCCACTGACCAAGCTCCCCTCTTAACCTGGGGACTCACAACAGGAGGATTACTACGAATCCTCTTGTTCTCCTCATGTATTGAGCTAGAATGAGCTGTATTACAACTAGGTTTAATCTAATAATATAAAAATACAAATTAAAAATAGCACCAGACTCTCACTAGTAATTACACTATGGTCTAATATAATGAATTTGGTATTGACTATGTATTGAGCTAGAATGAGCTATAGTACAACTGAGCTTAATCTAATGATATAAAAAAGGCACAAGACTCTCAGTTGTAATTGCACTAAGGTGTTATATAAGTTGTTTACAAGAATTAGAGTATAACTAGATTTAAATTGACAAGATAAAATATACAAGTTAAGGTAGCAAAAGAATAAAAAATGTAGAAAAAAAATATATGAGGTAGTTGGTACTAGTTAGCAAAAGATAGTTAAGGGCCTTGAATAATAATATAATTGAAATATACACTAATTGCACACACAATATAGTCACTAGGATATGAAAACAATCTTAGAGTAGGACTTATAATATAAACTTATATATATAAAATACAATTGAAATGGTACTTGCAATTGTACTAGAGTCTGTATAGGTTGTTGACAAGATCAAGAGTATAACTAGACTTAAATTGACAAAATAAAATTCACAATTAAAAAACCAAAAGAAAAAATAGTAAAAATAACAAAA
>NC_069427.1:49624302-49649686 GCF_026875155.1 Cherax quadricarinatus
TTGAACAAGTTTTGAAGAATTCTTTGTAACAAGACCCCATGCTGCTGCAGTGTCTGGCAGTTGTGATGAAGGGTTTTTGAAAAACCGACAAGTTGAAGATTGAGACACTTATGCAGCTTTATGGGAATTTTTATTCAGGAAACGTTTCGCCACACAGTGGCTTCATCAGTCCAATACAAAGAGGAAGGCGTAAGGAGAGGAGGAGTATGAGGTAATCAGTCCCTCAGCCTGGAATCGATGTGTTCAGTCCATCAATCTTGTAGGATGTACAGCTTTGGGCCGAAGACGTGGCTTATATACTGTAGTGAGGTGAGGAGAAGCGGCGGAGGCGGGGTTCATAGTGGTACCATCCACTAGTCGAAGTAGGTCTTCGTCCAAAGGTTGAACAAGTGTTGAAGAATTCTTTGTAACAAGATCCCATGCTGCTGCAGTGTCTGGCAGTTGTGATGAATGGTTTGAAAAACCGACAAGATTAAGATTGAGACACTTATGCAGCATATGGGAATCTTTATTCCCGAAACGTTTCGCCACACAGTGGCTTCATCAAAACAATACAAAGAGGAAGGCGTAAGGAGAGGAGGAGTATGAGGTAATCATCCTCTGCCTGGAAATCGATGTGTTCAGTCCATCAATTTTTGTAGAATGACAGCATAGGCCGTAGGACGTGGCTTATAACTGTAGTGAGGTGAGGAGAAGCAGGCGGAGGCGGGGTCATAGTGGTACCATCCACTAGTCGAAGTAGGTCTTCGTCCAAAGGTTGAACAAGTGTTGAAGAATTCTTTTTAAACAAGATCCCATGCTGCTGCAGTGTCTGACATTGTGATGAATGTTTGAGTATATAAGCCACGTCTACGGCCCTATGCTGTACATTCTACAAGATTTATGGACTGAACACATCGACTCCCGGCTGAGGGACTGATTACCTCATACTCCTCCTCTCCCTTTCGCCTTTCCCCTTTGTATTTGGGCTGATGAAGCCACTGCGTGGCGAAACGTTTCCTGAATAAAGATTTCCCCTATGCGCAAAAAGTGTCTCAATCTCAACTTGTCGGTTTTTCAAATCATTCATCACAGCTGTCAGACACTGCAGCAGCATGGGGTCTTGTTACAAAGAATTCTTCAACCTTGTTCAACCTTTGGACGAAGACCTACTTCGACTTGTGGATGGTACCACTATGACCCCGCGTCCGCCTGCTTCTCCTCACCTCACTACAGTATATAAGCCACGTCTACGGCCCTATGCTGTACATTCTACAAGATTGATGGACTGAACACATCGACTCCAGGCTGAGGGACTGATTACCTCATGCTCCTCCTCTCCTTACGCCTTCCTCTTTGTATTGGACTGATGAAGCCACTGTGTGGCGAAACGTTTCCTGAATAAAGATTCCCATATGCTGCATAAGTGTCTCAATCTTCAACATCCATCATGCACCCACCCCTTACACATTTTACATAAAGTGCCTTTTCTGTTTTTCATGCGTACTTTAGTACAGAGTATGCACCTGTTTGGTAGTGTTTGAGATAATAATGGCTGTATTGTCTCACATTGACCTATGTATGCATTACTATGGAGTTAAGGTTATCATTCCTAGCTACTAGACCGTCATTATCACCGTCATTTAAATGTCTGTTTTGCCTCTGCACAATAGTTTGAGGTCCTGGATTAATTTGGATATCACCACTTAAGAGCGCTACAATAAGAGCTGTGTGCCACTGTTTTTGTTTGGGAATGCAGTGTTGCCATATCTTGCGGCGATAGTGACATTTACTTTTCTGGTAGGATGACAACTGTTGGGCTTTTACTGTCCAGGGCGCTGTTACTCCATTTACCTTTTCCAGCCCCCATGACTGATTTCTTTCTTCATGGAATTGTAGAAGAAAGATAAATATAATTATGGCAGCCTGTACCCCCCTAATGCCTGCCATTTTCACTCTTCGCTCTTTTACTCATATACAATAATATTTCTCTTTTCCAGTCACCTAGTTCACCCTAGTGTCTGCTTTAGCAATCACCACTGAATTACTAGTAAATTTTCTTCTTCAAAACCCTCTTCACTGCTCACTTTCACTTAACTTCACAAACCCCTTTCAGTTAACCCCTTATTACACACTCCCCTTCCCGTCTCACTTCACAGTCCGGTTTCACCTATTAACTTCTAACTCCTTTCCATTTTGGTAGACCAGAAACGTTTAATCAATGGTTTTATCCTTCCAATTACCCCTCAATTCCATTTATCGGGGGTTGTGTCGTGTTGTTGACTGCCTGACCTGGTCTGCTGACTCGGCCATTTTTAAAACACTGAGGGAAGTAAACGCCACCTACAACCTGACTTTCCTTGAGTTTATAGATATATTTGGGGGTTTTCTGCTATGATTCTCTCACTGTACACTGGTCAGCTGAATATAGGTCAGCTACTAAAACATTAATCTTGACTGTTTAACTTCTTTCCCACGACTGGCACTGAGGGATAACCGGAGTTTTGTATTGTTGATTTGACGATGTCTCCTGTGTTTCCCTCTCGTTAGCACTGGTACAGGTGACATGATGGTGGTACAGATATGATGCTACTGTCAGTACAGATGAACGTCAGTAAAGATGAGAATTTCACTTCACTTGTTGTACGTCTGGCAGTAGCTGGTGTTTAAATGCCGTCAGCCATGTTTAAAAGCTCAATTCTTTCCCTCGTTTGGCACTGAGGAAAAAAGCCCTACAGACCTGTCATTTCCTTGGTGTTTTGTTGATCAAGTTTTCTGCCATGTTGTCTTTCCGGCGAATACTGGTGCAGTTGATATGCAGGTCAGTTATTTCAATGTAGTGGAAAACGTCTCATGTCCGGTTCACGTCTGGCAGCAGGTCTGGTACTTGAATGCCGGTCCCTTTTTTTGTCATATTTAGTCCATTTCGTTGTCGTCATCGTCAGTTTTCATGTCACCATAGGTTCCTTGCATGTTGTTGCAGCAGTACTTGCAATTTGGCTTATTACTGGAGTTCGGATAGGCCCAGGGGACGGCTTGCTGCTTGCTGCGGCTGCGTCAAGTATAAGATTACTGAAAGCAGTGAAAAGCTTTTGCGAGGATAGTGAGGCTCAAGTTAGAGTATGTAGGAAAGAGGGAGATTATTTCCCAGTAAAAGTAGGCCTTAGACAAGGATGTGGGAATGCCACGGTGGTTGTTCAGTACATTTATAGATGGGGTTGTAAGAGAAGTAAATGCGAGTGTCTTGGCAAGAGGCGTGGAGTTAAAAGATAAAGAATCACACATAAAGTGGGAGTTGTTACAATTGCTTTTTGCTGATGACACTGTGCTCTTGGGAGGTTCTGAAGAGAAGTTGCAGAGGTTGGTGGATGAATTTGGTAGGGTATGTAAAAGAAGAAAATTGAAAGTGAATACAGGGAAGAGTAAGGTTATGAGGGTAAGAAAAAGGTTACGTGAAGAAAAATTGGATGTCAGATTTGAGGGAGAGCGTATGGAGGTGAATGTATTCCGATATTTGGGAGTGGACGCGTCAGGGATGGGTCTATGAAGTGAGGGAATCACAAAATTTGATGAGGGGAAAAGGGAGGAGCGGTGCCTTGGGGAGTCTGTGGAGACAAAGAACTTTGTCCTTGGAAGAAAAGGGGGGAAAGTAGGGGAAGTATAGTTTTACCAACGCTTTTATATTGTGAAGCATGGTGAGAATGTTGCAGCGGGAGAGGTGGGGGTAGTGGAGATGTCATTTGGGGCAATGTGGGGTGTGAATGAAATGCAGAGAATTCAAAGTTTAAAGTTAGGAGGGGGGGGGATTCCAAAATTTTTTGACAGGGGGCTGGGGAAAGGGTTTGTTGAGGTGGTTTTCGGAAAAGTAGAAAAGGGGAACGAAACAGAATTACTTAAAGAGTGTATCAAATCTGTAATGGAAGGAAGGGCGGGATGGGGTCGGCCTGGGAAAAGTTGGGGGGGGGTTGGGGGAAAAATTTTTCTCCGGGGAGGAGGGTACAGCCCCCTTCAGGCCCTTTCACCCCTTTCAGCCCTGGGGGGCCCGCCCTCCGAAGGGGCAAATATTTTTTTTGCCAGCGAGTAATTGTTTGCAATGCAGTACGATATGCGACGGGTCAAGCAAACCCTGCTCCTGCAGTCCTTGTTGCAAAGTGTGCTTAAAAAAGACATTCATTTTACCTTAGCAAGACAATGGACAATCCTGCCCCACTTTATTACCATATAAAGAAGTGGACTTTTTGTCTATGCTTAAAAAGAAAATTTTAAACATTTGTTTTGCTTCACGAGGAAGTGGAAGGAAGCAAAGTCTACCCTTTTCCTTTGCGCAAAGGGGAAATAACGGCGGGGGGTCGTGGCTCTTCAATTACTTTTGACTCTAGAGAGGACCGACGCCAGGATAACCACCAAAAAACACTGAAAGTGGGTTAGTGTGAACAAAGTTCTCACAAAACACAATGAACATTACAGAAGTGTATCAGCTCTTTTGATAAGATTGTGAACAATAAAGAAAAATTTTTGGGGAAACATAGGTCCCATGTGCTATTCATAGACTATGGAAGCGGGGACATCCGGGGGACCTTCCCAGCTTCTATCAAGTAAACCCGATATCTGTCGAAGGTGTGAAAACACCATAGCTCAAGCTAAAAGAGCGGTGGGTTTAAAAATTTTTGTGTACGGGGGACTGCGCAGTTCTTGAGTTCAAGGAGTTTTTTAAATAAAACCTTAGGGGCAGTAAGGTGCGGACTTTTGGTCCAAACTACGTAATTTATCAGCAATCATGAAGAAATATGTGACATAACCCCCCCCTAGGGGTAATTTATAATCTTAAAAATTTAAATTTTTACAGCCCTTTGAGAGATCTTCACCTTCACAAAAACCCCGTCTGAGGGGGGGCTGTGCAGGCGATGATTTTTCTTTCATTTCATACAAACTCTTAAAACCAAACGGTAACCCCCATTTCTCAACAATTGGTCTGCTGAACCGGAAAAAGGCCCACGTGGCCCCAATATTTGTATACAGTTACAAATCCCAAGGCCCTTAGAAAACTGTAAAAACTATGTTTTACAATAAAAAATAGTAAAAATGAGTCCCTCCAGCCCAAATCAAGAGAATGGGGGGCCAAAAAAAACGGGCGCTACCCAGCGTTACTCAAAGAAAACGGGAGGGGGGTGCTCACCCAAAAAGAAAACGGGGGATGGCACCCTGCACCCACTGCCCCAAAACTCGAAGAAGGCTACTAAGACAACAAAAAACCCAAAATGACTTGGGTTTCCCCTGAGTGTTATACACATAGTGTTTTTAAGTTTTAAGACGAAATTAAGAACAAGATTGTGTTAAAGTTTTTTTCTTTTAATATAACTGTTATATTAAAGGAATTATATAAAAAGTGTAAGCTTTCAAATAAAATTTTAAACAGTGCATTTATAATGTGTAAGAAAAGTTCAGTGTGATTTACAGTTATACATGACTTTTTTGGGTGTATATAAATGAATGTATAACATCGTATTAACGTTTAATTCGGGGTCAGGCGACACAGCAAACCAAGCCAAAAACCCCACCAAATTACTCGTACCCTTTTTGGTCATTGCCCCTGGGGAAAAGCTTAGTGGGTCAGTATGTCGATCGATTATTGCTGATTTAAAGCAAAAACAAAAACTAAATGTTTATTGCAGTACATGTTTTTATAAACACCAAAGTGTGGTGCTAGAATTTTCAGTATACCTTAAAATGGCTTGTTTGAAAATCAGTTTCCATCTTTACAGACAAGATTCCCAAAATTAGAAAATCAATTTCAGTCTGTTGGATTAACCAAGATACAAACATGTTTTTTGATGATTTGAGGTAAAATTTGAATTTTTTACCAACGCGGGAAATAATTAATTCAGACTATCCACTTTATGAAAATAATTTTTTGAATCAGATCCTTCTGAGGAAAAAAATTAAAAAGTTTTGGATAATTTAGAACAAAAATTAAGGGGGACAGGTAAGGCTATCTGCCGCAAAACTCTGTCACAGAAACCTACTGTAATAGGGGCAAACACCTTTTTCCCCGTAACAACAACAGTTCCCATTACCAAGCTTCCCTACATTGTCATTACCTATTTCCAAGGTCATAATTACGAAGAATTTTTTAGTTGTTTTCAGTCTAAGAAAATTTCACGAATACATGATGAATTGCTAAGTTCAATTATCTTAAATGTCTTGTGAAAGGAAACCCGGAACTGTTTAAGTCTTTTCCCCGGGGGCAAAGGCTTTTATAAAATACCTTACGTGTTTTGGCAACAATTATTTTGAGTGACAAGGCTAAGTTAGACAAGCAGTCAAAAATTTAAAAAGTTTGAAGCCCCCCAAACATTTTTTTCAATTTAAGGGCATTTAAATCACATTAGACATGTCTCAGTCTCTAGGGTAAATATGACCTAAGAAAAAGTGTTTGGTTTATCAGTGGTTTGTACAAGAAAAGTTGTCACCACAAAACTTTAAACGATTAAATATTATGTTCAAAAAACCTATTCAATTGTGGGGAAAATTAACAATGGTTTACAAAAAATTTTTTTCAGCAGAAGCAACAACAAGCCCGAAAAATTCAAAAATCCAGTGGATAAAAAACCTTCAACTCCCACTAAACCACAGAATGGGAAATCCCATATAGGCTTTTAAACAAGCTGTGAAAATAAAAAAAAAAAAAATTAAAAAAAAAAAATTTACAAAAAAAATTTTAAATACACACAATGGGGGCACGAAAAAACGTTTTTTCATCAGCTAAAAAGATGCATCAATGTTTAGGTGAAAAAAGGGGAGGAAAATGCTCACGAAGAAGGTTTAAATGCAAGGGTATGCATCATACAGCATTATCTCAAATATTTTTCGTAAACCGCAGATTCCACAAATCGGGAAAGTCAACAAGCAACACATTAAATGTGAGAGATAATTTAAAGCAACTGCTCCCCCGAACTCAAATTTTGATTATCTAATAAATTAAAAACAAAACCAGTCTAACACATTTGATAAGGTTCAAAAAGGGTCCTTCATAAAAAACAGTGTGCAGAAACTGAATAAACACCCTATCCAAAATACATTTGGGATATAGCGGTTTTTTTTCCACAATTATGGTAAACAGACTTTAACCTAGCCAAAAATCACTGTTGGTCTGGGAAAACGGAAAAAATACAGTAGAAGTGTGGTAGTAATATTTCCTAAGTCGTGCAGATCCAGGATTAAAAAAAACAGTTGCAGCACTGAAGCAGCTAAGCCCAAATTTAAATTTAATCTTTTGGAAGTGTTTTATTATCACTGTTTTGTCAAAATATAGAAATAACATGATGTTCACGCTGAAAACACAGGGGCACATGATATTGGCCCTTTCCCCCTTAAAAAGGGGAAAGAAGCTGATATTGATTCAGGCAAAAATTACTAGTTACGAGAATAACCGCTGATCATGTACCACACCAAAAAATTATCATTACTGGAAGAAATAAATAAACCAGTTAAAAGTTTTGGGATTTAGATCGATGGTTTTGATGAAATAAACCAAGCCCACAAGAGTTCCAGCTTAAAACCAATATTTGGACACTGTCAAATATGAAGAGGACAGTATTGGTTGGGTACCTGGAAAATTTAAATCCACCACATCTGCCTAGAAATTTACGCAGGGCTCTCGGACAAAGAAAGCAAAAAACAGGGCTCGGGAAAGAACCCCAGAGCTACGACTGTTTTTTAAAATATCATACAAGAACGTTTGGAAAAAAATTCATTGAGAAATAGTCGAAGATAAGTTGAAGCAAAAGCCATTTCTCCCGCCCATGGAGCAGAAAGGATTCTGAAACCACCCACTACGGTTGTAATATTGCAGCGCACGTGCAAATAAATATGTAGCAAGTCTTAATGACTGCGATGCCCGACCCTACTAATGAGAAGTTGGAGACGTGCTTTTGAAAAATTTGCACAAACCCATAGCCTAAACCGGGGGATATTTCCAAGGCTTTCTTTAAAATAGGGAACAAAATAGATAGAGATTATACTCGATTCTTTTGGCCTGAAAATTTCCCCATGATCCTCACAGCCTGGAAAACTTTTCGTTCAAAAAAAGTATTATTTGGGGCAACTCCTCTCCATTCTTACTAGAAGCTACTCTAATACACATTTGAAGAAACGAAAGTCCCTTTAAAAAAATCTTAAAGAAAATTTTCTAGGGAAAATCTTTAAGGTAGTGAATAAAAAGGGATTTGAAATCTTTATACAGAAAGCAACAAGGAAATGAAAGAGCAAAATGCTTTCTAAGGTGTGGAAAAACAGATTCAAAGCAATCAAGGGAACTTTCAAAAAAGTTTCCCTAAGCTGAAAATTCCTAATTGCAACAATTCGGACTTAAATTTGGGAAAACAAAAGGGAAAATACTTTAGTCTCAAAAAGATAAACAATAAATCATGCAGTACACCCCTAAACGTATTTACTGTCGAGGATCAAATGTTTTGATCCTCGGACTCGTCTCACCAATTACCATAAGGGGTTAAAAAAGTTATGAAGATGCATGGAAGCTCAAAATTTGATGGGGTTTGGGAAATTGCCCCTAGAAAGGCAAGCATGGGGGAAATACCAGGGAGTTTTAAAAACTTAAACAAAATTTAAAATTTTTCCCCGACAAATATCAAGAGGGAAACAAGTACACATTACATGTGTTCTGTGATGTTCAACCAAGGTTATGGCCCGAGCCCTGAGTAAGCTAATACTTCAAAAAGGGCCCGGGTAGCACCCTTGAAGGGCAAACGTACCAAATTTGAACGACAGACTCATGTAGGTACAAAATTGCTGCTTCTCAACAAAGCACTTGTCACTCACTATTGAGAAAACCCTGATCTGGGGTGTAATGAAGCGTTCCCATGGTTAAGAAATAATAAGAGGTTGGGCTAGTACAGAACAAGTACAGAAAGAAAAACAGGGATTATCTCTTTCTTTCCCCGTTTTACCCAAAAAGGGAAACCACTGAATGTTGTCACGTGGTGTCCCACTCAGAAATTTGTGGAAAAAAAATTATGGCTCCACGGACCGAACTGGGTCTCTAATGAAAAAAAAATGGCCTCAAAAAAGCTCACATTACCAAAGAAACGTCTGCTTGAACAAGCAGAAATAAGTTGTGAAATACGCAGACCGACAGAAATAGCATTGAGGGGTTAAATACTCATCTTTGGGTTTAAAATGTTAAGAGTTACAGCCTTGTCTTTAATTCATTAAAGGAATAAAACGATTTGAATGTCTTGAACCCTTAAATAAGGGTGGAAAATACAGAAAGAGTTTTTCTACAAATTAAATTTCCCAGAAACACAAGATAAATCCCCCAAAAAAAACCTGTCAGATTAATTCTTTAGGACTTTATCTCGACTAGGAAAATTTTTTTAAAATTCGAAAGAATTTTAAAAACTTCACTCCTAAAGAAGCCATACACCCAAAGTTTGATCCCCAAAATCATTGGGTAACAAACTGTTTTGCAAAACCCCACTAACGTGTTACATGGTGGGGGGAGCTGACACACTTGTCATATACACAATCCTCTGGATACCCAGGGCACAAAGTGTGAAAAAAAAAAAATAAAAAACTGTATTTCTTGTCAACTACGATATGCGAGTATGTCAGTATCCAGGCCACCTCCATTTCCCTCTGAAAAGTTTGTCATGTCATCCTTTAGGGGACGGTTAGATTACACGGCCAATAATTTTTACCAAAACTTACAAAAATTCCCCAAGGTGTTAAAGTGTTTGTTCCTTTTGCTACAACTAGAGCATACATCTGAATAGCCCTTACATTTTTGCTAAACCTTTATCAAATTATTCAGAAGGTTTGCAGCCAGAAGGGCATGTCCAAGACTGATGTTTCAGAAATCAACGAATTTTTTGCTGGGGCGTTTATATAGCAGATTTTTATCAACCAGAAGTACAACAATGCTGAATCAACGCAGTTTTCGTTTGGGATCATTCCTGCTAAATCTCCATGGGATGGCGAATTTTATAAAGAATGATCGGGATTGAAAAACTTGTTTAAGGAAGACTCTTATCGCAAAGAATCGACCAGAAGTCCTAAGTTTTGATAAATTTGGGGAAAAAATTCAAACAGCCTCAATTTTTTTTAGATGATCGGCAAATTTAAAGTGTTTTTAAAACTCTTTACCAAAAGGCAGAAGGGAACCGTTCCTAATGAATGAAAAGAAATCAAAATCCTACTTTTTGAACCTGGGAACTAGACCAAAATTAAAATTAATAAATATTAACCTTGGGAGAAAATTGGCGAGAAAAGAAAATCATTGAGGAAACCCTTATGGGGCTGGGTTTTGAAAATAAAAACCCCTTTAAAAAGGGGGGCAAAAATTTGCAAGATTCCAGGCCCAATGGCCACTTTGGGAAAAAATTGTGCCCATATATTATGCAAATGGATCATCAGGACACTTGAAAAGTTTTGAGAAAGGTGTAGTGAATAACGGGCAATAAATAAAATACCGTTAAATTACACAGTGTTTAAAACAAAAATTAGTGATTCTCCAGAAACCACACAGCTAAAGCTGTTCAAAAAGACAAGCAGCTGGTGGCGAGTGAGAAAATCAAATTAAAAGTTAAAATGATAATAGTTCACCCCAGCGAACCTCTGCCGCCCCCCTTGGGAGAAATTTTCTCCGGGGGGTATCAGCCCCCCTTTAAAACCCCTTCAGCCCTTTCCCTTTAGGGGCCCACCCTCTAAAGGGGGAAAAAATCTTGTTTACTGCTCAGCGAGTAATTGATAGGAAAGCAGTACGGGTATGTGACGTGGCAAGCTACCGCTGCTCCTTGCAGTCCTGTGTTTCAAAGTTAGTTATAAAAAACAGTTCCTCTTTTCCCTTGCAAGCAATTAAGGAAAATCCTGCTCCCACTTTTTTCCCTAGTAAAGATATGGCATTGTTGTCATCTTTTGACAGCAAGATTTTTAAAAAATTTTCTTTGCTTCACGAGGAATGGCAAGGAAGCAAAAGTACTAGGTCAGCTTTTTCCTTTTTGTGAGGATAACGGCGTGGGGGGCTGTGGATCTTTAGATACTTTTACTCACTGAGAGTGACATACGCCAGGATAACCAACAAAAAACATGATCTTGCATTAGTGTAACAAATTCTCACAAAACACAATGAACATTAAAAAGAAAAGTGTAGCTTTTTAGTGATAAATTTGAACAAAAAAGACAAATCTTGTGGAAAATTGTACCCCTGTGGTATTCGTAAACAGGGGAAAACGGGCACCAAGGAACTTCAGCTTCTTTTAATTCCGATATCTGCGAAGGTGTGAAGAACACCTACTCACGTACAAGGCAAGGGGGTTACGAATTTCTTGATACGGGGGGTGCGCAGTTTTTGAGTCGCAAGGAGCTTGACAAACCCAAGTCGGCAGAAGATGCGGACTTTTGAGTCCAAACAAGTACATAATTGTCACAAACATGAATAAAAAGCTGACTAACAACCCCCTAGGGGGAATTTTTTAAACTTACAAAATTTAAATCTTTACAGCCCCTTTAGAGTGACTTTGACACTTCACAAACCTCTCTGCAGGGGGACTGTGCAGGCGATGAGTTGTCTTCAAGTTAAGTACAAACTCTTTAAACTTAACTGTAATCCCATTTCTAAAATATTCGGGCCAGTGTGTTAATAAAAAAAAAAAAAAAAATTCCGGGGCTGTAAGAAACTGAGAAAAATAAAAAACATATTAATTTCCCTTTACAAAATGTGTATTCAAAATTTATGTCAGACTAAACAACAGGAAAAAAATGGACAATATAAATTTAATTATATAATAGCAAAAATATTACGTTTCTTTGTGAATACTAATAAAAACTTTCACAAATAACCGCACATTGGGAAAAAACTTAGACACCTTTGTGTCCAAATTGGAACATTAACTATCAACATTAATGTCCGCCTTACGACAAGTCTGGCTCTCTTACCTTCGTGTGTTTGTGTGTGACTAGGTAATGGTCCAAGTCAGACCATAACGTTGTCATAAGATTCTTTCTCCTATATGCGGGTTATCTGAGTATTGTTCCAGTCACGGTATTTTTGCCCTTTCATCAATACGAAAATATCATAGCATAGGTGGAATCAAAATCCAATCATTCAAACTGTCAGCTCCTGCCATTGCTTACTCAGCCAACAGACTTTCTGACACTGTAAGCTTTCCTGCCATTGCTGGCTCAGCATACGAACGTTCTGACGCTGTAAGCTCCGTGCGCCTGCTGAGTCAGTCTACATACTTTCTGACACTGTAAGATTCCTGCTCCTGCTAATTCGGTTCTACATACCTTGCTCACTTCCTATGTGAGCTGACTCACCCTGCTCATTTCCTGTGTTAGCTGACTCACCCTGCTCACTTCCTGTGTTAGCTGACTCACCCTGCTCACTTCCTGTGTTAGCTGACTCACCCTGCTCACTTCCTGTGTTAGCTGACTCACCCTGCTCACTTCCTGTGTTAACTGACTCAACTTGCTTAATTCCTGTGTTAGCTGACTCACCTTGCTCATTTCCTGTATTAACTGACTCACCTTACTCACTTCCTGTGTTACCTGACTCATATTGCTCACTTCCTGTATTAGCTGACTAACCCTGCTCATTTCCTGTGTTAACTCACTCACCTTGCTCACTTCCTCTGCTACCTGATTCACCTTGCTCACCTCCTGTGTTAACTGACTCACATGGCTCACTTCCTGTGTTACCTGACTCACCCTGTTCACTCCGTGTTAACTGACTCACCTTCCTCACTTCCTGTGTTAGCTGGCTCATTATGCTCGCTTCCTTTATTAGCTGACTCACCCTGCTCACTTCCTGTGTTAACTGCCTCACCCTGCTCACCTCCTGTGTTAGATGACTCATCATGCTCACTTCGTATGTTAACTGACTCACCTTGCTCACTCCTTGTGTTAGCTGACCCACCCTACATACTTCTTCTGTCAGTTGAGTCACTCTGAATACTTCCTGTGTTAGCTGACTCACCCAGCACACTTCCTACATAAGATAACACCATACACACTTTATGTTGCAGTTAACTAATACTACATAATCCAGGGCTCAGTAGGCTGACCCCTGCATACCTCCTTCTTCAGTTACTTTACTGGGCACACCTCCTTCTTCAGTTACTTTACTGGGCACATCACCTGCTTCAGTTACTTTACTGGGCACACTGACTGCTTCAGTTACTTTACTGGGCATACCTCCCACTTCAGTTACTTTACGGGGCACACCTCCTGCTTCAGTTACTTTACTGGGCATACCTCCTTCTTCAGTTACTTTACTGGGCACACCTCCTTATTCAGTTACTTTACTGGGCACACTTCCTGCTTCAGTTACTTTACTGGGTACACCTCATGCTTCAGTTAATTTACTGGGCACACCTGCTTCAGTTACCTTACTGGGCACACTTCCTGCTTCAGTAACTTTACTGGGCACACTTTCTGCTTCAGTAACTTACAGGGCACACTTCCTGCTTCAATTACTTTACTGGGCACACTTCCTGCTTCAGTTACTTTACTGGGCACACTTCCTGCTTCAGTTACTTTAATGGTGTGGAGAAATTTTCTCCAGGAGGGGGGTATCAGCCCCCTTCAGCCCCTTTCAGCCCTGAGGGGCCCAGCTCTCTCTGAAGGGGCAAATATCTTGTTTACTGCTACAGCGAGTAATTGATCCCAGATGCAGTACGAGTATGGGACGTGGTCGCTTCGACCGACGCTCCTTGCAGACTCCTGTGTTGCAACAATGTGTAGTTTAATAAGAGACAGTCCATCTCTTACCTTAGCAGGACAATTAAGGAAAATCCTGCTCCCACTTTATTACCATAGTAAAGATAGTGGACATTGTTGTCTATGCATAAGACAGCAATATTCAAACATTCTGCTTTGCCTCATGGAGGAAGTGGCAAGGAAGCAAAAGTACTATGTCAGCTTTTCCTTTGTGCTATAGTCAGCAGTGACGGCGTGGGGCGTTGTGGAGTCTTCAGATTACTTTTGACTCTACTGAGAGTGACACTGACGCCAGGATAACCAACAAAGAACGATCTGTGCGTTAGTGTGAACAAAGTGTCTCATAAAACACAATAAACACTTAAGAGAAGTGTGATCAGCTTCTTTAGTGATAAGATTGTGAACAATAAAGAAAAATCTTGTGGAACATAGTGTACCAGTGTGCGTATTCCTAGACTATGGAAGACGTGGACATCCAAGGACACTTCAGCTTCTATCAAGTCACTGATATCTGTCGAAGGTGTGAAGAACACCATAGCTCACGCTACAAGAGCAAGGTAGGTTGCGAATTTCTTGTAGTACGGGGGACTGCGCAGTTCTTGAGTCGCAAGGAGTTTGTAATCAACCTATAGTCGGCAGTTAGGTGCGGACTTTTGAGTAGACACAAGTAAGTTTGTCAGCCATCAGTGAATGAAATATGCTGACATAACACCCCCTAGGGGTAAATTATTGTTTACATAATATGATCTATTCCAGCCCGTTGAGAGATGATCATGACAACAATTCAAGACCTCGTCTGCAAGGGCGGCTGTGTAGACGATTTGCTGTCTTTTATCAGCTAAGTGTTCCCTATATTTGAATTTATAAATTATATCTTAGTTGGTAATACCATTTCTCAACATTTTGGTCGTGTTCGAATCGGATGAAGGCCACACTGTGGTCCAGATATGTTGTACTACAGTATACAAATAACCTATGAGCCAAGGTCCTCAGAGAAAAGCTGTAAAACTAGTGTTTTACAATATAAATCAGTATAAATGAGTCCCTCCAGTCTCAATCACAGAGAATGGGCAGCCAAAAGAAAACGGGCGCTCACCCAGCGTTCACCCAAAGAAAACGGGAGCTGGTTGCCTCACCCAACAATAAAACGGGAGATGGCACCCTGCATCCACTGCTCCAATCTCGAAAATCGCTGACTAAGACGACAACAACTCAACTGATGTTCAGTTTGTCTGAGTGTATATACACATAGTGTTTATAATGTTTATAGACAGAAATTAAGAGACAAGATTGTGTTAAAGTTTGTTTCTTATAGATATACCTGTTATATTAAAGGAACTTATATATAAAGTGTAAGCTTTCAAATATATATTAACAGTGACATTTATATATGTGTAAGTAATATTTACGTGTGATTTACAGTTATACACTGACATTTATAGTGTAGAGTGAATGAAGTGTATAACATCGTTATTTACGATTAGTCATCGTTGTCAAGATGACACAGCAAACTCAAGCCATAAACACCAGCCATATGTACTCTGTACCCATCATGGTCATTGACCCTGAGCTTAAGCTTAGTGGGTCAGTAGTGTCTGACTCGATTATTGCTGACTTAAGCATAACAAAACTCAGCTGTTTATAGCAGTACAGTGTTTTTTTAAACACTCTAAGTGTGCTGCTAGAATTTTCAGTATTCCATTAAAATGGCTTGTTTGAAAACTCAGTTTCAGCCTTTACAGACTAAGATTACACAATTAGGAAATCTAATTTCAGTCTGTATAGGATTTGCTCAAGATACAAACATAGATTTTGATGATCTTGAGGTCAAATTTGAATTACTTTACACAACGTCTGGAAATAATTAATTCAGACTATACACATTATGAAAAGAAATTTTTTGAATCAGACCCATCTGAGGATGAAATTAAAAATGTTTTGGATACTTTTAGTAATCAACAATTAAGGTGGACAGGAGTACAGGCTATCTACCGCAAAACTCTGTCACAGAGACCTACTGTAACTAGTGGTCAAACACCTGTTACACCTGTAACAACAACAAGTGTCCCATTACCAAGCTTACCTACATTGTCATTACCTATTTTCAAGGTCGTAATTATGAAGAATTCATTAGTGGTTTTCAACCCATAGTAAATTCACGAACTGACATAGATGAGATTGCTAAGTTCAATTATCTTAAATGTTTTGTGAAGAGAGAACCCTATGAACTGATTAAGTCATTCCCGGTGGTTAAAGGTAATTATCAAATAGCCTTACACTATTTGATCAAGGCTCACAAAGGTCCTTCATAAGAAGATCACTGTTGCAGAAACTGAATAAACAACCCTATGCCAAAATACAGTTAGATATAGCTGGTTTTTTCCGCAATTCTGGTAAACAGACATATGACCTAGCCAGAATCACTGTTGGTCTAGGAAACAGGAAAAATACAGTAGAAGCTGTGGTAGTAGATGATTTGCCTAAGTCTGTGCAGATCCAGGGATTAAAAGAAACAGTTGCAGCACTGAAAGCAGCTAAGGTCAAGTTAGCCTTTCCTGACATACAGACGGACACAATTAGTCCAATTGATTTAATCATTGGAAGTGATTATTATCACTGTTTTGTGCAAAATATAGTAAGTAAACATGATGTTCACTTGCTGAAAACAGCAGGAGGCCACATGATATGTGGTCCCATTCCCTCTCAAAGTGGGAAAGAAACTGATATTGATTCAGTGGAAAATGTACTAGTTACGAGAATAACCGTTGATCATGTACCACAGCAAAAATTATCATTACTGGAAGAAATGAATGAACCAGTTGATAAGTTGTGGGATTTAGATGCGATAGGTATTGATGTAAATAAACCAAGCCCTCAAGAGTCTCAGACTTATAACCAATATTTGGACCCTGTCAAATATAAAGATGGACAGTATTGGGTTAGGTTACCATGGAAATTAAATGCACCACATCTGCCTAGCAATTATCGCATGGCTCTCGGACAAATGAAAGCACAAATACATGAGCTCAAGAAGAATCCAGAGCTACTGACTGTCTATGATAATATCATACAAGAACAGTTGGACAATAAATTCATTGAGGAAGTAGTCGAAGATAAGTTGAAGACAGAAGCTCATTATTTCCCGCACCATGGAGTCAGAAAAGATTCTGAAACCACTCCACTACGTGTTGTATATAACTGCAGCGCACGTGCAAATAAAGATGTAGCAAGTCTTAATGACTGTCTAATGACCGGACCCTCACTAACTGAGAAGCTTTGAGACGTGCTTATGAAATTTCGCACAAACCCATATGCCTACACGGCTGATATTTCCAAGGCTTTCTTAAGAGTAGGACTACAAGAAATAGATAGAGATTATACTCGATTCTTGTGGACTGAAAATCCACATGATCCTCAAAGTCCTGTGAAAACTTAACGTTTCAAATCAGTATTGTTTGGTGCAACATTCTCTCCATTCTTACTAGAAGCTACTCTAAATACACATTTGAAGAAATATGAAAGCCCCTTCAAAGAAATCTTAAAGAAAAGTTTCTATGTGGACAATCTTCAAGGTACTGTAAATAAAGAGGATTTCAAATCCTTATACAGAGAAGCTAACAAGGAGATGAAAGAAGCAAATATGCCTCTAAGGATGTGGAGTACAAATTCAATGCAATTAAGGGAACTTATCAAAGAAGATTTCCCTGAAGCTGAAATTCCTGATTGCAACAATATGCTGGGACTTAATTGGAACACACAGGAAGATACTTTGAGTCTCAAAAGGATAAACAATAAATCATGCAGTACACTCACCAAACGTGGTTAATGTCAGAGGTATCACAATGTTTTGATCCTCTAGGACTAGTCTCACCGATTACCATAAAAGGTTAAATGCTAATGCAAGATGCATGGAAGCTCAAAATTGGATGGGATGAAAACTTGCCTCTAGGAATGAGTCAAGCATGGGATGAAATATCCAAGAAGTTTAAACAACTTCATCAAATTACATTTCCCATACAAATAGGTCAAGAGGGAAACAAGTACAAATTACATGTGTTCTGTGATTCGTCAACCAGAGGTTATGGCGCTGTAGTTTACATGAGTAATGCTGAAGGAAATACACTAATTACTTAAAAGGCCAGGGTAGCACCCTTGAAGGTCAGAACAGTACCACAATTGGAACTGACAGCACTCTATGTAGGAACGAAATTAGCTGTCTATCTCAACAAAGTACTTGATCATCTCACTATTGAAAAAACTGTGATCTGGAGTAATAATGAAGCAGTTCTCCAGTGGTTAAGAAATAATAAGAGTAAGTTGGTCTATGTACAGAACAGAGTAGCAGAAATAAAAGAGATGCGGAGAGTGGATTATAAATTATGGCTACACGGACCGAACTGGCTCTCTAATGAAAATAACAGGCCTCAGCAAGAAGCTCACATTATGCCAGAAGAAACAGTTTGCTTGAACATAGCAGAAATAAGTTGTGTAAATACTGCAGACACAACAGAAATATTCATTGAAGGATCTAAATACTCTTCTTTGGGTAAACTCTTAAGAGTTACAGCTCTTGTCCATAAATTCATTAAAGGAATAAAACCTGATTATGAATATCTTGAACCCATTAAATACTGGATGAAACTAATACAGAAAGATGTTTTCTCTACAGAATATAAATTTCTAGAAACACAAAATAAATCCCCAAAGAAACCTGTTATGATTAATTCTTTAGGACTTTATCTCGACTCAGAAAAGATTATAAGATGTCGAGGAAGAATTCATAATTCTTCACTACCTAAAGAAGCCATACATCCAATATGATCCCCAAGAATCATTGGCTAACAAAACTGATTGTGCAAAACGCCCACAGTAACGTGTTACATGGTGGGGTAGCTGACACACTTTGTCATATACAACAATTCTACTGGATACCTCAAGGTCGACAAAGTGTGAAAAAGCAAATAAAGGACTGTATTACTTGTCGTTACTATGATACGCGAGTATGTCAGTATCCAGGTCCACCTCCATATCCCTCTGAAAGAGATTGTCATGTCACTCCATTTGAGGTGACAGGTGTAGATTACACTGGACCAATAATTTTAACCAAAACAGTTGACAAAATTCACATCAAGGTGTACATCTGTTTGTTCACTTGTGCTACAACTAGAGCAGTACATCTAGAAGTAGCCACTGACATGTCTGCTGAAACCTTTATCAAATTATTCAGGTTTGCAGCCAAAAGGGCATGTCCAAGACTGATGATTTCAGATAATGCAACGAACTTTGTTGCTGGTGCTGCTTATATAAGCAAGATCTTTGATCAACCAGAAGTACAACAGATGCTGAATCAACGCAGTTGTCGTTGGAGATACATTCCTGCTAAATCTCCATGGCACGGCGGATTTTATGAAAGAATGATCGGCATTGTAAAACGTTGTTTAAGGAAGACTCTTCATCGTCAAAGAATCGACTTAGAAGAATTCCGTACAGTTGTGACTGAAATAGAAATAGAGTCAACAACAGACCTCTAACTTATGTTACCGATGATCTGGACAATTTAGAAGTGTTAAGTCCATCTCATTTACTCCATGGCAGAAGGCTCGAACCTGTTCCTCCCATGAATGATAAAGAAATCATAGAGGATCCTACTTATTTCGAACCTGAGCAACTCAGACGTAAATTCAAACACCTTAATAAAGTGATTGAATGTTGGGAGAAAATTTGGCGAGAAGACTATCTCACCTCATTGAGGGAACACTTCTATGGAGCTGGTGTTCCTGAAAATCATAAGTCCTTAAGACCTGGTGACATAGTGATTATTGACAGTGGTGGTCCGAGGTCCCAATGGCCACTTGGAAAAATTGTGACCATATATCCTGATGCAAATGGAATCATCAGGACATTTGATGTTTTGAGCAAAGGTGTAGTGAATAAGCGGACAATAAATAAACTAGTACCGTTAGAATTACACAGTGTTGAAAACAAAATTAGTGATTCTCCAGAAACCACACAGACTAAAGCTGTTCAGAAAAGACAAGCAGCAGTGGTGGCGAGTGAGAAAATCAAATTAATGTTAAGTGATGAATAGTTCACCTGCAGCGAACCACCGCCGCCCCCCAGTGTGGAGAAATTTTCTCCAGGAGGGCGTTATCAGCCCCCTTCAGCCCGTTTCAGCCCCTTTCAGCCCTGAGGGGCCCAGCCCTCTTAGAAGGGGCAAATATCTTGTTTACTGCTTCAGTGAGTAATTGATCCCAGATGCAGTACGAGTATGGGACGTGGTCGCTTCGACCGACGCTCCTTGCAGACTCCTGTGTTGCAATGTGTAGTTTAATAAGAGACAGTCCATCTCTTACCTTAGCAGGACAATTAAGGAAAATCCTGCTCCCACTTTATTACCATAGTAAAGATAGTGGACATTGTTTTCTATGCGTAAGACAGCAAGATTCAAACATTCTGCTTTGCCTCATGGAGGAAGTGGCAAGGAAGCAAAAGTACTATGTCAGCTTTTCCTTTGTGCTATAGTCGGCAGTGATGGCGTGGGGCATTGTGGCGTCTTCAGATTACTTTTGACTCTACTGAGAGTGACACTGACGCCAGGATAACTAACAAAGAACGATCTGTGCTTTAGTGTGAACAAAGTGTCTCATAAAACACAATAAACACTTAAGAGAAGTGTGATCAGCTTCTTTAGTGATAAGATTGTGAACAATAAAGACAAATCTTGTGGAACATAGTGTACCAGTGTGCGTATTCCTTGACTATGGAAGACGTGGACATCCAAGGACACTTCAGCTTCTATCAAGTCACCGATATCTGTCGAAGGTGTGAAGAACACCATAGCTCACGCTACAAGAGCAAGGTAGGTTACGAATTTCTTGTAGTACGGGGGACTGCGCAGTTCTTGAGTCGCAAGGAGATTGTAATCAACCTATAGTCGGCAGTTAGGTGCGGACTTTTGAGTCCACACAAGTAAGTTTGTCAGCCATCAGTGAATGAAATATGCTGACATAACACCCCCTAGGGGTAAATTATTGTTTACATAATATGATCTATTCCAGCCCGTTGAGAGATGATCATGACAACAATTCAAGACCTCGTCTGCAGGGGCGGCTGTGTAGACGATTTGCTGTCTTTTATCAGCTAAGTGTTCCCTATATTTAAATTTATTAATTATATCTTAGTTTGTAATACCATTTCTCAACATTGGGTACACTTCCTGCTTCAGTTACTTTACTGGGCACACTTCCTGCTTCAGTTACTTTACTGGGCACACTTCCCACTTCAGTTACTTTACTGGGCACACTTCCTGCTTCAGTTACTTTACTGGGTACACTTCCTGTTTCAGTTACTTTACTGGGCACACTTCCTGCTTCAGTTACTTTACTGGGCACACTTCGTGTTTCAGTTACTTTACTGGGCACACTTCCTACTTCAGTTACTTTACTGGGCACACTTCGTGTTTCAGTTACTTTACTGGGCACACTTCCTGCTTCAATTACTTTACTGGGCACACCTCCTGCTTCAGTTACTTTACTGAGCACACTTGCTGTGTCAGTTACTTTACTGGGCACACTTCGTGTTTCAGTTACTTTACTGGGCACACTTGCTGTGTCAGTTGACTTACTCTACACACTTATTACTTGAGTTCACTCGTCCTTCCTCCTCTGCCTGGTGATGTTGTCTCTCTCCGTAAGTATAAAATGCAACCTCCTCTAGTCGCTGATAAATAACTTAATTAATAACAGAAAATAAAAGCAAATTACTTTTAATAGCCTGAATAATTAGGCAATATTTTGATTGAGAGTGCGTGGTGATGTGATGTACAATATTTATATATTAGTTGAATTATTATGAATGTTAATATTCACTTAGCTGAGCCTCAGGGAAGGAACTTAATTTTTTTTGTACCGTCTTCCACTGTTTAATCCTGTGGCTTACGACAGTATATTAATTAATTAATCAAGCCTCATATTATACCGTTCATTTTAATTCACATTTCTCAGCGTCTATTTTGGTATTCTTATGATTACGTAATTTTTCTACTTATTAATGATTTGTTTTGTTTATATTTAGTTACTTCAACACATGCTGCGTAAACTTTTAAAACGTTTTTAACAATAATTAAGTAATGAAGTGTGTTCCCTCGACATGTCCACAGGAGGAGTGTGTGGGAAATACCAAGCAATTTTCAAAGGGTGGGAAAGGGAAGGAGGGGGAGGTAAGAGCAGAGATTGTTGGAATAATAAGGTAAAGAGAGTAAGAATTTAACTCATTTTTTTACTGTAGTTTCTAGTTAAGTAAGTTTATTTTGGTACAAATACACATAAGTACAGTTTGTTTCCATTGTAACATATGTGTAAATTGCCCACCAGGATCACTCAAAAAGTTAGTGAGGTATTTCCATTATGAGCAGTAAGAGAGAAAAGTCAGCATATGAGAGACTTATACAAAGTAGAAGTGATATATGAAGGGAGGAATATATGGAGAGAAAAAAGAGAGCTTAAGAGAGTGGTGGATGAATGTAAAAGGAGAGTAAATGAGAGAGTGGGTGAGATGTCAAAAATTTTGCTGAGAATTAAGAAAAGTTTTGGGAAGTGAGATTAATAAGTTGATAAAGCCTAGGAAACGAATGAATCTGACAGATTAAAATAGAAGAGGAGAGTTTTAGATGGGGAATTGGAGGTATTGGGACGATGGAAGGAATATTTCGAGGAACTGTAAATGTTGATTCGAGAGGAAAGCTCCGATTGCAATGCACTGAACAGGAGGTATATCATCTTTTAGGAAGGAGGAAGAACCAGATGTGAGAGTGAAGGAGGTGCGTGAGGCTGGGGGATAAAATAAAAAGGGCAAAGCAGCTGTGATATAATTAGGTTAAAACAAAAAATTTTGAAACAGGTAGGGATATAGTTTTGAAAATGGTTGCTGAGAGCATGCATAGTTCCTTTGTATAAAGGCAAAGGGGACAATAGAGATATAAGAATTATTGGGAAATAAGTCTTTTGATATACCTGAGAAGGTCTATGGTAGAGTTATTAATTGAAAGAAAGGAAGAGCAGGAACGGAGATGGACAATCAGGCTTTAGGAAGGGAAGGGCGTGTAGTCCATGCGCATACAGTAAGCATTTTTAGTTGAATAGTATTCAAAAAGGGTAAAAAAGGTATTCGTTGTATTCATGGATTTGGAAAAAGCATGTGATAGGTTTGGATAGGGGAGCAATGTAGTATATTTTTTCAAGTGTATGGAATAAATGGTAGGTTACTGAAAGCAGTTAAGAGTTTTTACGAAGATGTGAGGTTCAGGACAGAGTATATAGGAGAGAGGAAGATTATTTCTGAGTAAAAGTAGGCCTTTAAAACAGGATGTGTGATGTCTACATGATTGTTTAATATATCAATAGATAGGGATACAAGAGAAGTAAAAGGGCTCTGGTGTTGGAAAGGTGAGAGATTAAAAGATAAGGAATCTAACACGAAGGGGGAGTTGTCTCAGTGTTTTTTGCTGATGGCACGGGTGTTTCTAGGATACTCTAAAGAAAGTTGCGAAGGTGTAAAATGAAGAAAATCTAAGTAATATAGGAAAGAGCAAGGTATGAGGATAACAAAAAAAATAAAGTAATGACAGACTGGTACATACTGGAGGGAGTATGGAGCAAGTGAATGTGTTCAGATATTTGGGAATGGGCATAAGAGCAACTGGGTTTATGAAATACAGGTCAAACTATAGAAATGACGTAACGAAACAGGTGAGTGATGCACTGATAAGTCTCTGGAGACAAAGACCTTTATCCATGGAAGAGAAGATGGGGAAAGTATGAGAGTATATTGGTACCAAAAGCTCTTATATAGGTGTGAAGCATGGGTTGTGAAATGTTGCAACAAGGGGAAGGCTGGAGCAGTGGAGGCATTTGTGAGTGGTGTTATCTCCACCATCTGTGTATGGGGTTATCTCCCCCCATTTGTGCATGGTGTTACAAACCCACCATCTGGGGTATGTGTTATCTCCACCTTTCGTGAATGTGTCTATCTCCACCATCTGTGTATGGTGTTATCCCACCATCTGTGTATGGTGCTATCCCAACCATCTGTGTATGGTGTTGTTTTCACCATCTGTGTATGGTGCTATCCCCATCACTGTGTATGGTGTTATTTTCCACAATCTGTGAATGGTGTCATCTCCACCAACTGTGTATGATGTTATCTCCACCATCTGTGTATGGTATTATCCCCACCATCGGTGTATGGTGTTATCCCACCATAGTGTATGGCGTTATCTCCACCCCTCTGTGTATGGTGTTATCCCACACTGTGTATGGGTTATCTCCACCATCTGGTATGGTGTTATCCCCACCAACTGTGTATGGTGTTTTTCTCCACCATCGGGGTATGGGGTTATCTCCACCATCTGTGTATGTGTTATCTCCACCATCTGTGTATGGTGTTTATCTCCATCTGTGTAAAGGTGTTATCTTGGGAAATCTAAACACATATCAATATAATGTGATCCTTTATTGACAACGTTTCGCCCACACAGTGGGCTTTTCAAGTCCACAAACAGATCTGTTGTGACTTGAAAAAGCCCACTGTGTGGCGAAACGTTGTCAATAAAGGATCACATTATACTGCATATGTGTTCATATTTCCATGGTGTTACCCCCACCATCTGTGTATGGTGTTATCCCCCCATGTGTTATGTTGTCTCTATCGTTTATTCTCCACCATCTGTTAAGGTGTTATCTTCCAAATTGCCAGAAGGTTGTAGTAGTGCTAAATGATAAAGAGAGACAAAAGTTATATATTTTGGACGTTTTGTTTAATGCTTTTTATTTTCTGCACAGTAATTGCTATCAACACTGTTAAGTCCATACAATATTTCTGGGTTTATTTTCAACAGCTGAAATTTTTTAACATTTTCTGTTAAAAATACCCGACCTCTGGTACAACAGATTTTTTTTTTAGTTGCTAATATTATATTTACGTATTATTTATTAAGAAGTTTTTAAATTTTAAGGTGTTTCTGCTGCTGCCCGCTGTGATTTTATTTTTGCAGGCTAATTGAAAGTTTTTAATCTGTTTACTTATTTTTGTTTTCCATTCATTTGTTGTATGTTTGCTGGGACAACAAACATGTGATTCCCATCCAGACTGTATTTTGAAAACTAATTTTCCGATCACCTGCTACATAATCTTACATTTTGAAATGCCTATTAGCAGTGTTCTTGAATTTCTGGTGTACGTTAACATGCCTTGGTGTTTTTGACTTTGCTATGGTAAATAAGATCAAGTCTCTTTGAAAGATATGCCTTACAGATACTCCCCGAAAAGTCACCCACATGCTAAACGTCACTGGCCATCATACGTCTTCCTAGACAACTCTTTACAATCGTTTTTCCCCCCCATTTCATCATCAAGAATGTTTCTATTCTTCAAATACTTAGACACTGATGTAATGCCATCGTCCCGTTGACTCATTTGAGTCTGCAACTCTTCGTTTAGGTCTTTAAGTTTTGTAGTTTTATTCCTGTTTTATGTGGTCTTGATCACTTATATACTCACTAGTAAACAATATGCACAGAATTTTTTTCAGGGGGTTTTCCCTATCCTTTTCATTTCTTTATTGGAACTTTTAAAATTCTTTTAAAATTCCTCTGACAATTTGTTTTTCCTT
>NC_069427.1:49650186-49682679 GCF_026875155.1 Cherax quadricarinatus
AAGGCAATGTTCGGGCTTTCAGAGACCAATAAGGATCACTTGGATAACGAAATATGGATCCAGGTTACAACCTATACAGAAGTGACAGAGTGAAACGGGGAAAAAGAAAGGGGCTGGCCTGTACATTGCAGAGTAACTTGTTTGCACAGAACTGCTTAATGCCTAAATGATGTAGTGGAATTTTTTACAGTAAAGATCGAAAACCCAAAAACCCTAGTCATTGTGAAGTCTACAAGCCTCCGGATGCAACATCCCAGCAATTCAAGGAACAGCTGTTAAAAATTAAACCCCACTGTCGGGAAAAAATCTTCCAGCTCCTGCACCCAACATCTTGCTCCTGGGGGATTTCAACTTAAGGCACCTAAATGGAGGAATATAGCAAATAATACTGTTGCAGAAATAACATCAGGAGGCAGCTCTGATGAAAACTTCACACTCACTCGAGCTTTTTAAATCCCCTGCACAAATTCAATTTCAACCAGCAAATAATAGAGCCTACTAGACTGGGAATACACTAGACCTCATCTTCACTAACAATGATGATCTGATAAGAAATGTCACCTATCAAAAACAATATTCTCAGATCACAACATAATGAGGTTCAGACATGTATGCGCGGACACCAGACCGACATAATGAAATTATTTATGAGGGAGCATTCACCAAATTCAACTTCAATAACAAAAACATAAAGTGGGACCAAGTAAACCAAGTCCTAACCGATATAAGCGGGGAAGATATACAAACAACAAGCCCCCAAAACTTATCCCTAGAACAGATTAACTCGGTGGCACTCGATGTATGCACAAGGTTTTATTCTTCTAAGAAAAAGGGGGTAGATGTAAAATAGAAAGAGACAGGCGGTCCCTTTTCAGGCGACGGAAAAGAATAACAGAACGGCTAAAAGAGGTAAATATATCTGAAATGCATAGGGAGACACTGGTCAGAGAAATACCAAACGTCAAACTTAAGCAAAAGGAATCTTATAGGAGTCAGGAATCGCGGGAAGAACTAAAAGCCATAAATGAAATCGAAAGAAACTCAAAGTATTTCTTCTCCTATGCCAAATCAAAGTCGAGAACAACGCCCAGTATTGGGGCAATTACTTAAATAAGATGGGTCCTTCACAGATGACAGCAAGAAAAATGAGTGAGCTATCAAGTCCAATATGACTCAGTTTTTAGCAAGCCACTAACCAGACTGAGAGTCCCAAGATCAAAATGAATTTTTTTTTGAGAGAGCCACAGGAATTTGGTTAAAAACAAGCCTATCTGATATTATCCCGACGCCAAACGACTTCGAACAGGCAATAAATGACATGCCCCTGCACTCTGCCCCAGGGCCAGACTCATGGAACTCTTGTTCATCAAAAACTGCAAGAAGCCCCTATCACGGCCTTTACCATCCTATGGAGAGGGAGCATGGACACGGGGGTCGTCCCACAGTTACTAAAAACAACAGACATAGCCCCACTCCACAAAGGGGGCAGTAAAGCAACAGCAAAGAACTACAGACCGATAGCATAACACCCCAAATCATAAAATCTTTGAAGGGTCCTAAGAAGCAAGATCACCACCAATCTAGAAACACATCAGTTACTCAACCCAGGGCAACATGGGTTTAGAACAGGTCGCTCCTGTCTGTCTAACTATTGGATCACTACAAAAAGGTCCTTGAGCCCCTAGAAGACAAAAAGAATGCAGATGCAATATATACAGACTTTGCAAAAGCCTTCGACAAGTGTGACCATGGCGTAATTTGCGCACAAAATGCGTGCTAAAGGAATAACAGGAAAAGTCGGTCGATGTATCTATAATTTCCTCACTAACAGGACACAGAGAGTGTAGTCAACAGAGTAAAGTCCCAGGCAGCCACGGCGAAAAGCTCTGTTACACAAGGCACAGTACTCCTCCCATCTTGTTTTCCCCATCCTCATATCTGACATAGACAAGAATGCCAGCCACAGCACCGTGTCTTCCTTTGCAGATGACCCCGAATCTGCATGACAGGTCTTCCAGCAGACACTGCAAGGCTCCGGGGGACATCAACCCAAAACTTTCAGTGGGCTGGGTCTGTGTTGACTTATAGTATATCTTCCGCTTATATCGGTTAGGATTGGGTTTACTTGGTTTACTTGACGTTGATTTGGTGGAATGCTCCTCGTGACTAATCTCATTATGTCGGTATCAGGGACTTGCGCATACATGGATGAACTCAATTATGTTGTGATCTGAGTATATTGTTTTTGGATATGGTTGTATTTCTTATCAGATCATCATGTTAGTGAAGATGAGGTTAGTGGTATTCTCCAGTCTGTAGGCTCTATTATTTGCTGGTTTAAATTGAATTTTGTGCAGAGATTTAAAAGCTCGCGTGCGTTTGAGTTTTCATCAGAGCTGCCTCCTGGTGTTATTACTGCAACAACATTTATTTGCTATATTCCTCCATTTTAGGTGCCTTTAGTTGAAATCCCCCCATGAGCAAGATGTTGGGTGCAGGAGCTGGAAGGTTTTCCAGACAGTGGTCAATTTTTAACAGCTTTTCCTGGAATTGCTGGGAGGTTGCTCCGGAGGCTTGTAGACTATCCCAGATGATACGGTTTTGGTTCTTCGACCTTACTGCTAATACTTCACTACATCATTTGAGGCATTTAGCACGTTGTGCAAAAGTGACTCTTGCAATTTACAGGCCAACCCCCCCCTTTGCTGTTACTCTGTCACATCTGGTTTAGGTTATAACCTGGGATCCATTTTCGTTGTCCAAGTGATCCTTTATTGTGGGTCTCAGTGAAAGCGCGAATCATTGCCTTTGCCTTGCAAGCAAGTCCACGGATGAAAAGGTATTTAGTTGTTTGTTGGCTGGCTTTAGACCCTGTATATTTGCAAAGAAGAATGTTATCGGACTGGTGGTATTGTAGGTTCTTGGGGGGGGATTTTTTTTCCGGCATTGTATCCTGTATCTGTTGGTTGGGAGTGGAGGCCCATCGGACTGTGGTTCCACTCCAGGATATGACTGGATTTGGTTGTACGATTTCTGCCTTTTCCTGCACAGTTTTTTTCTTCTGGCACTAAAAAACCTTCCTTTTGAGTGGGTGTGGGCTACCCTGGTTTCCCATGGGCCTGGATGGTTATGTATCTTTTTGTCCCTTTAGATGGTATTCCTGGCAATTTAAGTTATAGCACAGTTTTCCTGTTATGAGAAGGTACTCAGTTCAGGGTGAAAAGCTTACAGGAGGGATGTTTGCATTTTTCCTGTTGTCATATGCGGCATGGCATTTCTAGGGTGAGTCATAGTTGCACGTCCATTGTTTTTTCCAGATTTCCCATCAGCAGATACCGAAGTGCATAGTCTGTGCACAGGCTTGGTTTCGTTTTTGCCTTGGGTTTCTGTGAATGTATTCCATGACTGGTTGCATGTTTCCCTGTTTACTTCTATTCCTCCCTAAGACCAACAATGGAAGCTCCCACATTTGTTTTTTGGTAATATATCCCACTATTGCTGTGGAGTCCTCTTGTTTGCTATTTCCTGCGGTATTTCGAGTTTGCAATATTGGTTTTTCGTATCTTTGACTACACTTGTTTCACTACTATGGTCCTGTCCTATGGGGTCATTTATATGTATTCCTTCCTGCGTATTAATCCCTGACTACCTGGACAAAATCTCCAGCTTCACCATTACTGTCTCCAGGACAGCCATCTCCTGTCTTCCCCATTTCTGTCTCCAGGACAGCATCTCCAGCTTCACCATTACTGTCTCCCAGGACCAGCTCCTCCAGCTTCACCTTACTGTATCCCAGGACAGCACCTCCACTTCCCCATTACTGTCTCCCAGGCAGCACTATCAGCCCCCATTTACTGACTACCTGGACATCATCTCCGCTTACAGATTTCTGACTACAAGGGCCTGTATCAAGGGCAGTACCATTCAGATCGGAATTTTTATGTTCCCATCTGTTGTAGAAAGCTACAGGTTTTCTATGAAAGCGCTTTGCCTGTAGACCTCTTTTTTAATACCCTTGTGATTTTAGTCACAGATTATCTCATTTGGGATACCCAAAAAACACCTCCCTGTTTTAATACTGCTTGTAGTAGTTCTTGGATATCTGCACAAAAGGGGTGCAAGGAAAGTTAGTAGATATTGGAGGGGGCTATAAGTCAGGCCCCACCCAAATCTTATTATATGGTGGATGTTCACGTCAAATTAGGTGGACATCGCAGAGACATACGCCTATTGGTGGTAGAGACGTTTCCCACGGCAATTACAGTGAGGGAGGTCCTGCTGCAGCAGCCCTAAGCATTGAAAGACCTTGCTGTGAAGGTGATGAAGTTGCGACAGGGAATTACCATGACACAGTCAGAAATGTAGGTATCCTGGTGGGAGCCAATCAGATAGATGACTTACTGTTCTACACGACGGACGTTTAGGGATAGGAATGGTTTATACAGATCCCCAGGTAGGATACATAATAGGGCGGCAGGATTCCACCTTAAATGTCCCTGCACGCCAGATAGGGGAGAAGCTGTCCCATCGATAGGCTGGGGGAGTAGTGATAATGAATACCAGCATACACGAGTAACGCCAGGGAAGCTGACCCAGGTAGGGAGAGATGAAATCACTCGGCCACATTGGGAAAAACACTTTTACAGGGTACTGTAAAGAGGGAGATAGATTGCTTTAAATCCAGGGACCTCGTATTAGTGGGAGGAAGGCTACCAGGGCACATGTGGGCCACTGGGTGGGAAATTACGGAGCCACTCAGTCAAGGCTACACATACAAAAGATGTTAAAGTTAAAGGAAAGGGTGCTTAAGACCACCGGAACCAACAAGTTTACACCACCTGAGCACGTCCACGCAGGGGAACTGGACGGGTTGTGAAGTTAGACCGTGAGTCTGCTTGGACGAGAGTGGCCAGACAGCACTCGTGTGGCAGGGTCACATTGGGGGACTCGCAGAAGGTGAACTTGTTTAGACTTTAGCGCCTTACTTCACCTGGCCGGGGGATGTGGGAAATTTATTGTCCCTAAAGTTCCACTGGACAGATAACGGTGTACAAAGGGGTCCAAACATGGCCATTATGGAATGGCTGACTGGGTGGCCCTTACACCCAGCCCAAAACAAAAACACATTGCTCTTCCCGGTTTGGCGTGGATGGTGGCACTTTTTAATTTTTTGATTTACCTTCAGGATGAGGTTAGGTTGTTTTACTGTTAGTATACTAATATTAGGATTATTTAAGGCAAACTGTATGATAATAATAAGGTAGCCTAAGACCTTAAACAGTAGGTAGCAATAGGCCGTAATGAGGCAAACACTAGGCTAAGTTTAGCTAGGGAGAACTGGCCAGCCCTTAGTTTGCACATTGAGATGCGGGTCTGGAAGATGCCAGCTCGTCTCTTCTCTGACCAGACATCACCTGGACAACACTGCCATGACAGCAGGATGGCGGCCCCCACGTGCCTTCACATATGAGACCTGGGGGAAATTGGTTGAGGCCACCTCGATGTACCGTAAATGATCTCCACTCCACTCCAAACCAACAGATACAGATACTAATGCTGGGAAAAAATCCCCCCCAGTACCACAATACCACCAGTCCGATGACATTTCTTCTTTGCAAATAAACAGGGTCTAAAGCCAGCAACAAACAACAAAATACTTTCATCCGGGGACTGCTTGCAGAGGCAAAAGGCAATGTTCGCGGCTTTCACTGAGACCCACATAAAGGATCACTTGGACAACGAAATATGGATCCCAGGTTACAACCTATGCAGATGTGACAGAGTGAACAGGGCCAAAAGGGGGGGGGGGGTGGCCTGGTACATTGGAGTCACTTGTTGCACGAACTGCTTAATGCTCATTGATGTAGTGGAAGTTTTAGCAGTAAGATCGAGAAAACCCAATAACCTTAGTCATTGTGGTAGTCTTTAGCCTCCGGATGCAAACATCCCAACAATTCCAGGAACTGCCTGTTAAAAATTGATACCACTGTTGGAAAATCTTCCAAGCTCCTGCACCCACTTCTTGACTCCTGGGGGATTTCAACTAAGGCACCTAAAATGGATGCAATATAGCATTTAATATTATTGAGTAATAACTTCAGGAGGCAGCTCTGATGAAACTCACCACTCACACGAGCTTTTAAATCTCTGCACATAATTCAATTTAAACCAGCAAATATTAGATCACTACTAGATGGGAGAATACACTTAGACCTATCTTCACTAACAATGTGATCTGATAAGAAATGTCACCATATCAAAAAAAATATACTCAGAATCAAACATAATTGAGGTTCAGACTTGTATGTGCGGAAGCCCCAGACCCGACAAAATGAAGATTAGTCACGAGGAGCATGCACCAAATTCAACTTCAATAACAAAAAACATAAAGTGGGACCAAGTAAAACAAGTCCTAACCGATAAACGATATAAGCTGGGAAGACATAACTAAGCAACAAAGACCCCAACTTTATGCCTAGAACAGATAAATTAACTTCTTGGTGGCACTCGATGTATGCACAAGGCTTATTCCTCTAAGAAAATGGAGGAGGTAGAAGTTAAAATAGAAAAGAGACAGGCGCTCCCTTAGAGGCGATGTTAGCGGAAAGATAACAGGGCGGCCTAAAAAGAGGTCCAATCTACCTGAAATGCGTAGGGAGACATGGTCAGAGATAATAGCAAGCATCGAACGTAAGTAAAAGGAATCTTATGGAGTCATGAACAGGAATCGCGGGAACGGAACTAAAAGCCATAAATTGAAATATTGAAAGAAAACCAAACGTATTTTCTTATTCCTATACCAAAATCAAAGTCGAGAACAACGTCCAGTATGGGCCCTTTACTTAAACAAGATGGGGTCTACACAGATTACAGAAGGAAGTGAGTTAGCTACTGAAGTCCCAATTTGACTCAGTTTTTTGCAAGCACTAACCAGACTGAGAGTCAAGATGGGAATGATTTTTTTCGAGAGAGCCGCAGAACAGACTTTTGGTTTAACCAAGCCTATCTGATGTTATCCTGACGCAAAAATTTCGAACAGGCGAATAAAAGACATGCCATGCACTTCTGCCCCCAGGGGCCAGGACTTCATGGAACCCGTGTTCATCAAGAACTGCAAAGAGCCCTATCAACGAGCCTTTTCCATCCTATGGAGAGGAGCATGGTCACGGGGGTTTCACACCAGTACTAAAACAAACAGACATAGCGCCACTCCCAAAGGGGCAGTAAAAAGCAAACAGCAAAGAACTACAGACCGATAGCACTAACATCCCTTACATAAAAGTCTTTGATCGAAAGGGTCCTAAGAAGCAAGATCACCACCCATCTAGAAACCCATTCAGTACACAACCAAGGGCACATGGGTTAGAACAGGTCGCTCTGTCTGTCTCAACTATTGGATCACTTACGACAAGGTCCTAGATCTCTAGAAGACAAAAAAGAATGCAGATGTAATATATTAAAGACTTTGCAAAAGCCTCGAAAAGTGTGACTTGGCCTAATAGCGCACAAAATGCTGTGGCTAAAGGAATAACAGGAAAAAGTCGGTCGATGGATCTATAATTTCCTCATTTACAGAAACACTGAGAGTAGTATTCAACAGAGTAAAGTCCGAGGCAGCTTCGGTGAAAAGGCTCTGTTCCACAAGGCCGGTACTCGTCCCATCTTGTTCCTATCCTCATATCTGACATAACAAGGATGTCGCACAGCACTGTGTGTTCCTTTGCAGATGACACCCGAATCTTCATGACGTGTCTTCCATTTGCAGACCTGCAAGGCCCAGCGGACATCACCAAATCTTTCAGTGGGGCTGCGTGGAAAAAACATATATGAAGTTCAACGATCGAGGAAATTTCAATTACTCATAATGGTAAACACTAGGAAATTTAATCTTCATCAGAGTACAATCACAAATTATGGCCACAAATGGAGCGAAACACCAACGTAAAGACCTGGGAGTGATCATTGTCGGAGGATCACACCTTCAGGTCCGTAACATTTTGTTATCAATTCGCATCTGCTAGAAAAAATGGACAGGATGGATAATGAGAACCTTCAAAACGAGGGATTCAAGCCATGATGACACTCTTTCCGGTCACTTGTTTATCTAGGCTGGAATATTGCTGCACACTAACAACACTTTCAAGGCAGGTGAAATGTGACCTAGAAAATGTACAGAGAACCTTCACGGCACGCATAAACGGAGATAAAAACACCTCAAATACTGGGAGCGCTTGAGGTTCCTGAACTGTATTCCAGGAACGCAGGTGGGAGAGATACTGATTATATACCCCTGGAAATCCTAGAGGATCTAGTACCGAACGTGCCACAAAATATCAGACTCACTATGAATGCAAAAAGACTTGCAGGACAAAGCAACATCCCCCAATGAAAAGCAGGGGTGTCACTAGCACGTTAAAGAGACCATACATATGTTGTCAAGGGGGCCCGAGACTGTTTAACGGCGTCCAGCATCCATAAGGGGGATTACAACAGACCATGGCAGTCTTCACAGCTGGCACTGGACAAGCTCCTGACGTCGGTTCTGATCAGCGGGCTGTGCTGTAGATTGGTTTGCGTGCAGCAGCAGTTAAGTAACAGCCCTGGTTGATCAGGCTCTGAATTCACCAGGAGGCCTGGTGCAGACCGGGCCGACGGGGGCGTTGACCCCGGAAACTTTTTCCAGTAAACTCAGGTATAACTATCTGTCAAGCCCATATAGTAAAACAATATGACCTCCACTTTTTTCACAGGATTTTGGCCAGTGTCTGGGGGAAAATTGTGAATAGAGTTGATTGTAGTCCTTTGTTGCAGCTGGCAGTGCCTGCCAGTCGTACCCCCAGTGTCTCTTGTCAGTCTAGAAAGCTAGTGTGCATGTCCTGCCCATAGATATTCTTGGGGGGCATAAACACCTCCTGGATATAGAATTCTGAGGTGCAGGCAGGTCACTAATAACGAATTGAATATTCAGGAATTAGGGCACCTGGGTTTGCACGTGGCTGGTTTCGGAGGGAAAGTCAAAGGGGCTAAGTTTAGGGAGGTGGAAGATCAGGATATATGCTGCAACACCAAGTAAGTTAGTCCTTTGAACGTGCATGCAGGCGAGATTTCTTGCAACATCAATCATTTATGAAAATCTGTCCTATAAGCCACTTGTGAGGCTGAGGTACCGACCTCAGAGCTCGGTGTCAACAAGGCTTTCCAGGGTAGGCAACTCACTTGGAGGCAGTCCAGACAAATTTTCACACAATCATGCAAAGCGTCCAATACACTTCAGCTGATGAGTCTAATATTCTTTCACAAGTGCACTATTATTTACACTATTTTTACACTAATGCAGCAGTTTGCATAACAGTAAATCTTCTATTTTTTGTAAAAATAAAAATTGAAAGTGGAAAGCCAAAGAAATGTAAGAGGGGCCTGTGAATGTGACTAACGAACAGAGAACATGTTATTTTAGTGCCAGGAATGTCTTTCTTGTTTATTCTGGACCCTATTTGGAAATTGGCATCTTTTGAAATTTGTGTGAAATTGGCAAAATTGCTAAATTCTGACCACTTTATTGGATAGTTGAAATCGGTAAATGGGTGGTTTCTTGTGCTCATTCGATACAAAAAATAGAGTTCTAGCGAAATAGTTATGATTTTTGTCGGCTAGTACATTGGAATTGGGCAAAAATAGAGCTCGAAGTGGGCAAAATCGCCGATGCGTAAACATCGTAGAGACGCTAACTTCGCGAGAGCATAATTCTGTAAGTTTTCCATCAAATTTCATACTTTTGCTGTCATTATGATTGGGAAAAGATTCTCTATCTATTCATAAGAAAAGATATTTTTTTTTTAAATTTGGCCGACCCTGAGAACAAGTCTCGGAGAGGGCCTGTCGACCCTCAAAGGGTTAACTATATCATAGCTGGTAATCCATTCCTCGACCATTTTGGTCGTGCTCGAACCGGATAAAGGCCACACTGTGGTCCAAATATGTTGTGCTACAGTGTACAAATAACCTACGAGCCAAAGTCCTTCGAAAAAAGCTGTAAAACTAGTGTTTTACAATATAAATCAGAATATATGAGTCCCTCCAGACTCAATCACAGAGAACGGGCAGCCAAAAGAAAATGGGTGCTCACCCAGCGTTCACCAAAAGAAAACAGGAGCTGGGTGGCTCACCCAACAAGAAAACGGGGGATGGCACCCGGCATCTACTGCTCCCAGCTCTGAGAAACGCTGACTACAGCAACAACCCAACTGATGTTCAGTTTGTCTGAGTGTATATACACATAGAGTTTATAATGTTTATAGACAGAAATTAAGAGACAAGATTATGTTAAAGTTTGTTTCTTATAGATATAACTGTTATATTAAAGAAACTATATACATGTATATAAATTTAAGCTTTTGTGTATGTTAACAGTGACATTTATATATGTGTAAGTAATATTAACATGTGATTTACAGTTATAGAATGACATTTATAGTGTATAGTGAATGAAGTGTATAACGTTATTTACGATTAATCATCGTGGTCATGCTGACACAGCAAACTCAAGCCATAAACACCAGCCAATATAAGCTGGGAAGATATACTAAGCAGTACAGACCCCAACTTATGCCTAGAACAGATTAACTCGGTGGCACTCGATGTATGCACAAGGCTTATTCCTCTAAGAAAGAGAAGGAGTAGATGTAAAATTGAAAGAGACAGGCGCTCCCTTTACAGGCGACGGAAAAGAATAAACACAGCGGCTTATTCTAAAAGAGGTCAATATATCTGAAAATGCCATGAGGGAGACCACTGGTCAGTGAAATTAGCAAACATCGAAGTAAGCTAAAGGAATCGTATAGGAGGCAGGAATCGCGGGCAAGAACTAAAAGCCATATATGAAAGCGAAAGAAACCAAAGTTTTTCTTCTTCCTCATGCCAAATCAAGTCGAGAACAACGTCAGTATTGGGCCCTTATTTAAAACCCAAGATTGGCCCTACACAGATGACAGCAAGGAAACTGAGTGAGCTACTCAAGTCCCATTATGGACTCAGTTTTTTGCAACCACTATCCCAGACTGAGAGTCTCGAAAGATCAAAATGATTTTTTATGAGGAGAGCCACAGAATTTGGTCTAACAAAAGACTATCTGAAGTTATCCTGATGCTCCAAATGTACGTCGAACGGGCGATAAATGACTGCCTGCACTCTGCCCCAGGTGGCCAGACTCATTGGAACTTCCGTGTCATCAAGAACTGCAGAAATGCTCCCCTATCGCGAGCCTTTACCATCCTAATGGAGAGGGAGCATGGACACGGGGGTCGTCCCACAGTTGCTAAAAGCACAGGACATAGCCCCACTCCACAAAGGGGGGGAAGTAGAGCAAAGAAAGAACTACAGACGATATCATCTAACCATCCCATAGTCATAAAAATCTTTGTTTGAAAAGGGTCCTAAGACAGCAGATCACCACCCCATCTAAAAAACACATCAGTTTCCACAAACCCAGGGCAACATGGGTTTATAAAAGGTCGCTCATGTCTGTCTCAATATTGGATCACTTACGACAAGGGTCCTTGATGCACTAGAGACAAAAAGAATGCAGATGTAAATATACAGACTTGCAAAAGCCTTCGACAAGTGTGACCATGGCGTAAAATAGCACACAAAGGCGTGCTAAAGGAATAATAACAGGAAAAGAAGGTCGCATGGATCTATAATTCCTCACTAAAGAAACACGAGTGTGTAGTCAACAGTGCAAAAGTCCCTGGAGCCACAGTGAAAAGCTATGTTCCACAAGGCACACTACTCAGCTCCCATCTTGTTCCTCATCCTCACATCTGACATAGACAAGGATGTCAGCCCTCAGGGACAGTGTTTCCTTTGCAGATGACACCTAATCTGCATGATAGTGTCTTCATTGCAGACCTGCAAGGGCTCCCAGGCGGACATCAACCAAATCTTTCAGTGGCTGCAGAAAGAAAACATATGAAGTTCAGCGATGAGAAATTTCAATTACTCAGATATGGTAAACACGAGGGAAATTTAATTTTTCATCAAGAGTGTGACCATTGGAAAATGCAATTCTGCCACAAAATAGAGATAACACCAATGTCAAAGAAACTGGGAGTGATCATGTCGGAGGATCTCACCTTCAAGGACATAACATTGTAACATTAGAACATAGAACATAGAAAGGAGGAAACACTGCAGGAGGCTGCTGGCCCATACTAGGCAGGTCCTTTACAATTCTCCACTTACAAAACATTTGCCCAACCCATTTTCAATGCACCCAAGAAATAAGCTCTGATGTGAATGTCCCACTCAAATCAACCCCTCCCATCATGGACTTATCCAACCTAGATTTGAAACTACCCAAAGTACAGCCTCAATACCCAACTAGGTAGACAGTTCCACTCATCAACTAACCTATTTCCAAACCAATACTTTCTATGTCCTTTCAAATCTAAACTTTTTAATTTAAAATCACATTACTGCCAGGGTTCTCTCTTGGAGAGTGGTTCGCATTGCTATTGGGCCGTGCGGACGCGCTGGCAGTAGCTCCTGGATTGAATTGGCTTTTGTGCAGTATTGAAGTATATTAGGTCTCTGTGACAGACCTGTTTGCGCGCTCTTAGAATTGAAAGCAAGGATGCCCTCCATCGAGCCAACTTTACCAAACAGCCTTAAGGTTGAATTGAGGTTGGCAAATATGGAATTCTGGCGACTGACCGATGAAACAAAATGATTCGTCGTTAAGTCCTCCTTATTTTGAGTCCTCAGGTCAAGAAGAGAAATGGTCAGTGGTCTGGACAGCAGGGAAAAGAAGATGACGATCAAGACGAATGAAATGGAAAGGTAGGAAACGATTGAAGAAGAATGTGACTGCCGTGGAAACTGTTGTGGAAACATCCATACATTTCATGCTACCGACGAATGTGAGTCGACTACAGGGAACATCACGCCGAAACGCACAAGGAAGGTACGGATATTGTTGTTGTTGGGGTATAGCCAAGTTAGGTATTTGGATAGGGCGTTCTGGCTTGGGAAGGAGTAGGAGACAGCAGAGTTTGCTTTCTGGGGCTGGGATGGGGAAAAAGATATTGTTAGCCATCTGGATGACATCATGAGAGGTAATTGGAGCATCCTATATCTGTCTCAGTTTGGATGGCGGGCAACGATGTTGGCAGAGTAGAGTGAGACTGATTAGCGGTATTAGATCAGCTATAGAAAAGACTAATTAGGAGTAAGGTGGGATCCCTCTCATTTGTGGTGAAATAATGACAGGATGGATAATGAAGAACCTTCAAAACTAGGGATGCCAAGCCATGATGACACTTTCAGGTCACTTGTTCTATCTAGGCTGGAATATTGTTGGCACATAACTGCACCCTTTCAAGGCAGGTGAAATTGCTGACCTAGAATGTACAAGAGACTTCACAGCGCTCATACTGGGAGAATAAAACACCTCAATTTACTGGGAGCGCTTGAGGTTCCTGAACCTGTAGTCCTGGAACGCAGGCGGAGCGATACATGATTATATTACACCTGGAAAATCCTAGAGGGACTTAGTACCGAACTTGCAGGCGGAAAATCACTCACTACGAAAGCAAATGACTTGGCAGACGATGAACATCCCCCAGTGAATGCAGGGGTTGTCACTAGCACGTTATAGACCTTACATTAGTGTCAGTGGCCGAAGAGTGTTCAACTGCCTCCCAGATAATAAGGGGGAATCCAACAGACCCCTGGCTGTCTTCAAGCTGGCATGGAGAAGCACCTAAGTCGGTTCCTGATCAGCCGGGCTGTGGCTCGATACGTTTGTTTGCGTGCCAGCCAGCAGTAAACAGCCTGGTTGATCAGGCTTCTGATCCACCAGGAGTGCCGGTACAGGGAACGGGCCTCGGGGGCTTGACCCCCGGAACTCTCTCCAGGTAAAAACTCCAGGAATCTTCTGTTCCCTTCATGGTCATTGACCCAGTGGTTAAGCATAGTGGGTCAGTAGTGTCTGACTCGGATTATTGCTGACTTAAGATAACAAAAAATTCAGCTGGTTAATAGCAGTCAGTGTTTTTTAAAACTCTAAGTGTGGTCGCTAGAATTTACAATATACAATTAAAATGGCTTGTTTGAAAACTTAGTTTCAGCCTTTTCAGATAAGATTACACAATTAGAAATCTAATTTCAGTCTGTATAGAGTTTAATCAAGATACAAACAAGATTTTGATGATCTTGACGGAAAATTTGAATTACTTACACAAACGTCTGAAAATAATTATATTCAGACTATAAATTATGAAATAAATTTTTGACTCAGTTCCCATCTGCGGTATGAAATTTAAAAATGTTTTGGCTACATTCAGTAATCATACAATTAAGGTGGACAGGAGAGTACAGGCTATCTGCACAGACACCTACTTTAATTAGTGGTCAAACACCTGTTACAACCTGTAACAACAATAAGTGTCCCATTACCAAGCTTACCTACCTTGTCATTTCCTACTTTCCATTACGAAGAATTTATTAGTGGTGTTCAATCTCTAGTAAATTCACGACTGGACTAGAAAAGATTCTAAAGTTTCAATTATCTTAATGTCTTGTGAAGGGAGAGAACCCTATGAAACTGATTAAGTTATTTCTGGCGGGTTAAAGGTAATTATCAAATAGCTTACGTGTCTTAGCAGACATTTACTTGATGCTGACAAGGCTAGAGTTGACATGCAGTCTTAATTCAAGGCTTGAAGCCACCCAAACAAGTGTTATTCAGACTTACAAGGCATTTAGGAATCACTTAGACAATAGTCTCAGGATCTCTAGGTGTAATAAGAACTAGACAATGTGATTGGTTTATCAGTGGTATTGTACAAGATAAGTTTCACCACAATCTATTGAACGATTAAATTTATTGTTCAATAAAAAACGCTATTTCATTGTGAGGAAATTAGCAATGGTTTACAAACTCATAGTTTCATGCATGCAATAGAACGAGGACAAGATTTGAAAAATCACAAATACCAGTGGATAATAAACCTTCAACAACTCAGTAGAAAAAGAGTATAAAATACTCCCACTAAACCACATTATGGGAAATCCCATCTAGGATTATTAAGCTGTGAATACAAAAGACAGTAAACAAACTGTCATACATATTAAACGTACTCCAAAATGTGTACTTTGTGATGGAAACCATTGGGCCACAGATTGTCACTTTTCTAGTCAATACACATCAATGGAAGGCACCGTATACAACGTGTTCTCCAGCTGACAAAAGATGGCATCAAGGTTTAGGTGAACACAAGGGAGGGTAAAGATCACTGATGAAGTTGTTTTAAATGCAAGGTATGCATCATACGCATATGCCCATATACTTTTTCTGAGCAACAGAAGACTTCCTCAAGAATCAGGAAGGTCAGCAAGTTGTAAAATCATTATGTGTAGAGATAAGTTTAAAGCAATGCTCTCCGATGCTCGAGTTGAGTTATTAATAAATTGCACAAAATCATTGTGCCTAACACTCTTTGATCAAGGTCACAACGTCCTTCATTAAGAAGTACAGTGCTGCAGAAACTGAATAAACAACCCCTATGCCAAAATTCAGTTAGATTATAGCTGGTTTTTTCAACAATTCTGGGAAACAGACATATGACCCTCGCCAGAATCACTGTTGTCTAGGAAACAGGAAAAAAGACAGTAGAAGCTAGTGAGTTAGTAGATTGATTAGCCTAAGTCTGTGCGATTCCAGGGATTAAAAGATAAACAGTTGAGCACTGAAAGGCAGGCTAAGGTTCAAGTTTAGCCTGTCCTGACATTCAGGACGGACACTATTTAGTCCATTTGATTTAATCATTGGAAGCGTTATTATCACTGTTTTGTGCAAATATAAGTAAGTAATATGATGTTCACCTTGCTGAGAAAAACAGCAGGAAGGCCACATGATATGTGGTACCTTCCCTCTCAAAGTGGGGAAAAAAAAAATTGATATAGAATCAGTGGGAAAATGTATAGTTACGAGAATAACCGTTGAATCATGTACCCACAGGCAAAAATTATCATTACTGGAAGAAATAAATGAACCAGTTGATAAGTTGTGGGATTTAGGTGCGATAGGTATTGATGTAAATAAACCAAGCCCACAAGAGTCACAGACTTATAACCAATATTTGGACACTGTCATATATAAAAATGGACAGTATTGGGTTTACCTGGAGTTTACCTGGAGAGAGTTCCGGGGGTCAACGCCCCCGCGGCCCGGTCTGAGACCAGGCCTCCTGGTGGATCAGAGCCTGATCAACCAGGCTGTTGCTGCTGGCTGCACGCAAACCAACATACGAGCCACAGCCCGGCTGATCCGGAAACTGTCTTAGGGCTTGTCAGTGCCAGCTGAAGACTGCCAGGGGTTGTTGGTAATTCCCCCTTATGTGATTGCTGGAGGCAGTTGAAACAGTTCTCGTGCCCCTGTACATTATTGTATGGTCTCTTAAACGTGATAGTGACACCCCTGCTTTTACAATGGGGGGGGGGATGGTTGTGCATCGTCTATGCCAAGTCTTTTGTTTTCGTAATGAGTGATTTTCGTGTGCAAGTACGGTACTGTCTTAGAGATTTCCAGGTCGTATATATTCATGTTCTCTCCCTCTGCGTTCAGGGGACTACAGGTTTAGGAAAACCTCAATTGTGCTCATTATTGAGGTGTTTTTTCTCCGTTATGCGCGCCGTTGGGAAAGTTCTGTACTTTTCTAGGTCGGCAATTTCACCTGCCTTGAAAGGTGCTGTTGTGTGCAGCAATATTCCAGCCTAGATAGAACAACGTGACCTGTAAGAGTGTCATCATGGGCCTTGGCCTCCTAGTTTTGAAGGTTTCATTATCCTTCCTGTCATTTTTCTAGCAGATGCGATTGATACAATGGTTATGGTCCTTGAAAGTGAGATCCTCCGACAGATCACTCCCAGGTCTTTGACGTTGGTGTTGTCGCTCTTTTTTGTGGCCAGAATTTGTTTTGTTCTCTGTATGAAGATTTAATGTCCTCCATGTTTACCATATCTGAGTAAATTGAAATTCTCATCGTTGATCTAATATGTTTTCTGCAGCCCACTGAATGATTTGGTAGTGATGTCTGCTGGAGCTTTGCCAGTGTCTGCAATGAAGACACTGTCATTCAGATTCGGGTGTCATTGCAAAGGAAGTATACGGTGCTGTGGCTGACATCCTTGTCTATGTGGATATAAGGATGAGAACAAGATGGGAGCGAGTACTGTGCCTTGTGGAACAGAGCTTTTCACCGTCGCTGCCTCGACTTTACTCTTGTTGACGGACTACTCTCTGTGTATCCTGTTAGTGAGGAAATTATTGATCCAATCGACCGACTTGTCCTGTTGATTCTTTAGCACGCATTTTGTGCGCTATTTACGCCATGGTCACACTTGTCGACAGGCTTTTGCAACGTCGTATATATTACATCTGCTATTCTTTTTGTCTTTAGTGCATTTACGGACCTGTCGTAGTTGGTCCAATAGTGAGACAGACAGGAGCGCACCTGGTTTCTATACCCCATGTTGCCCTGGGTTGTGTAACTGATGGGTTTCTAGATGCGTGGTGATTATGCTTCTTAGGTACCCTTGCATAGGTTTTTATGATATAGGAAGTTTAGTGCTTATTGGTCTGGTAGTTCTTTGCTGGGGCTTTACTGCCCCTTTGTGGAGTGGGGCTATGTCTGTTGTTTTTAGTACAATAACAAACTGGGGGACGACCCCCGTGTCCATGTCACTCTCCATAGGGGATGGAAATGGCTCGTGATAGGGGTTCTTGCTGTTCTTGATGAACAGAGTTCCTGGGAGTCTGGCCCTGGGGCAGAGTGCATGGGCATGTCATTTATCGCCCTGTTCGAAGTTCATTTGGCGTCAGGATAAACATCGGATAGGCTAGTGTTAATCAAATTTTGTGGCTCTCTCATAAAAAATTCATTTTGATCTTCGACTCTCAGTCTGAGGAGCGGCCTTGCCTAAAAACTGAGTCAAATTGGGGACTTGAGAAGCTCAATAATTTCACCTTGCTGTATTGTGTATGGACCGTCTTGTTTAAGTAGGGGCCCATTATGGACATTGTTCTCGATTTTGATTTGGCATAGGTGAAGGAAATTACTTTGGTTTTCTTTCGATTTCATTTATGTCTTTTCGTTCTTCCCGCGATTACTGACTCCTAAAGGATTCTTTTAGCTTAAGGTCGATTGCTTGCTATTTCTCTGACCAGTGATCGTCTCTACGCTTTTCAGATATTATTGACCAGCTTTTAGCCCTGCTCTGTTATTCTTTTCCGTCGCATGTAAAGGGAGCGCTTGTCTCTTTTTTTTTTTTTCTGGTTTTACTTCTATCCTCTTTTTCTTAGAGGAATATAGCTTTGTGTCATACTTCGAGTGCCACCGAAGTAATCTGTTCTAGGCATAAGTTTGGGTCTGTGTTGACTTATAGTATATCTTCCGCTTATATCGGTTAGGATTGGGTTTACTTGGTTTACTTGACGTTGATTTGGTGGAATGCTCCTCGTGACTAATCTCATTATGTCGGTATCAGGGACTTGCGCATACATGGATGAACTCAATTATGTTGTGATCTGAGTATATTGTTTTTGGATATGGTTGTATTTCTTATCAGATCATCATGTTAGTGAAGATGAGGTTAGTGGTATTCTCCAGTCTGTAGGCTCTATTATTTGCTGGTTTAAATTGAATTTTGTGCAGAGATTTAAAAGCTCGCGTGAGTGTGAGTTTTCATCAGAGCTGCCTCCTGGTGTTATTACTGCAACAACATTATTTGCTATATTCCTCCATTTTAGGTGCCTTTAGTTGAAATCCCCCAGGAGCAAGATGTTGGGTGCAGGAGCTGGAAGGTTTTCCAGACAGTGGTCAATTTTTAACAGCTGTTCCTGGAATTGCTGGGATGTTGCATCCGGAGGCTTGTAGACTATCACAATGACTAGGTTTTGGTTCTCGACCTTTACTGCTAAAACTTCCACTACATCATTTGAGGCATTTAGCAGTTCTGTGCAAACAAGTGACTCTGCAATGTACAGGCCAACCCCCCCCTTTTGCCTGTTCACTCTGTCACATCTGTATAGGTTGTAACCTGGGATCCATATTTCGTTGTCCAAGTGATCCTTTATGTGGGTCTCAGTGAAAGCCGCGAACATTGCCTTTGCCTCTGCAAGCAGTCCACGGATGAAAGGTATTTTGTTGTTTGTTGCTGGCTTTAGACCCTGTATATTTGCAAAGAAGAATGTTATCGGACTGGTGGTATTGTTGGTACTTGGGGGGGATTTTTTTTCCGGCATTAGTATCTGTATCTGTTGGTTTGGAGTGGAGGCCATCGACTGTGGTTCCACTCCAGGAATGACTGGATTTGGTGTACGATTTCTGCCTTTTCCTGCCAGTTTTTTTTCCTTCCTGGCACTAAAAAACCTCTCCCTTTTGAGTGGGTGTGGCTACCCAGGTTTTCCCATGGCCTGGATGTTTTGTATCTTTTTGTCCCCTTTAGATGGTATGCCTGGCAATTTAAGTTATAGCACAGTCTTTCCTGTACTGAAGAGGTACACAGTTCAGGGTGAAAAAGCTTACAGGAAGGGAGTTTGCATTTTCCTGTTGTCATATGGGCATGGCATTTCCTAGGGTGGTCATAGTTGCACGTCCCATCTGTTTTTCCAGATTTCCCATGCAGCAGTTACCAAGTGCATAGTATGTGCACAGGCTTGGTTTCCGTTTGCCTTGGGTTTCTGTGACTGTATTCCCTGTTGGTGCATGTTTCCCTGTCTTACTTCTATCCTCCCTAGCACCAACAATGGAGCTCCCACCATTTGTTTTTGGTAATATATCCTCACTATTGCTAGTGGAGTCCTCTTGTTTGCTATTTCCTGCGGTATTTCTAGTTTGCAATATTGGTTTTATCTTATCTTTGACTACACTTGTTTCCCTACTATGGCTCCTGTCCCCTATGGGGTCATTTATATGTATTCCTTCCTGCGTATAATTCCCGACTACCTGGACAAAATCTCCAGCTTCACCATTACTGTCTCCCAGGACAGCATCTCCAGCTTCCCCATTACTGTCTCCCAGGACAGCATCTCCAGCTTCACCATTACTGTCTCCCAGGACAGCACCTCCAGCTTCACCATTACTGTCTCCCAGGACAGCACCTCCAACTTCCCCATTACTGTCTCCCAGGACAGCACTATCAGCCCCCCATTTACTGACTACCAGGACATCATCTCCAGCCTTACAGTTTCTGACTACATGGCCAGTATCAAGGGCAGTACCATTCAGCCCGGACTTTTTATGTTCCCATCTGTTGTAGAAAGCTTCCAGGTTTTCTATGAAAGCAGCTTTGATGTTGACCTCTTTTAATACCCTTGTGATTTTAGTCCACAGATTTATCTCATTTGGGCATACCCAAAAACACTTCCCTGTTTTAATACTGCTTGTAGCTAGTTCTTGGATATCTGCACAAAGGGCGTGACACCAATTTCCACAGAAATGACAATTTATGCATGTGGAAGCCCGTTTGTTTGACTGACCACAGACTACACACAGCTTCATAATGATTTGAATGGTTGATTTACTGCAATTCTACTAGCAACCTCTTGAATATTCTATTAATAACCTGCTAGGTGGTGCACAAGGTTACCATGGAAATTAAATCCACAACATCCGCCTAGCAATTATTGCATGGCTTTCGGACAGATGAAAGCACAAATACATGAGCTCAGGAAGTATCCAGAGCTACTGACTGTTTATGATAATATCATACAAGAACAGTTGGACAATAAATTCACTGAGGAAGTAGTCGAAGATAAGTTGAAGACAGAAGCTCATTATCTCCCGCACCATGGAGTCAGAAAAGATTCTGAAACCACTCCACTACATGTTGTATATAATTGCAGCGCACGTGCAAATAAAGATGTAGCAAGTCTTAATGACTGTCTGATGACCGGACCCTCACTAACTGAGAAGCTTGGAGACGTGCTTATGAAATTTCGCACAAACCCATATGCCTACACGGCTGATATTTCCAAAGCTTTCTTAAGAGTAAGACTAAAAGAAATAGATAGAGATTATACTCGATTCTTGTGGCCTGAAAATCCACATGATCCTCAAAGTCCTGTGAAAACTTATCGTTTCAAATCAGTATTATTTGGTGCAACATCCTCTCCATTCTTACTAGAAGCTACTCTAAATACACATTTGAAGATATCTGAAAGTCCCTTCAAAGAAGTCTTAAAGAAAAGTTTCTATGTGGACAATCTTCAAGGTACTGTGAATAAAGAGGAGGATTTGAAGTCCTTATACAGAGAAGCTAACAAGGAGATGAAAGAAGCAAATATGTCTCTAAGGATGTGGAATACTAATTCAAAGCAATTAAGGGAACTTATCAAAAAAGATTTCCCTGAAACTGAAATTCCTGATTGCAACAATGTGCTGGGACTTTACTGGAACTCACAGAAAGATACTTTGAGTCTCAAAAGGATAAACAATAAATCAAGCAGTACACTCACTAAACGTAGTTTACTATCAGAGGTATCTCAATGTTTTGATCCTCTAGGACTCGTCTCACCAATTGCCATAAAAGGTAAAATACTTATGCAAGATGCAAGGAAATTCAAAATTGGATGGGATGAGAAAACTTGCCTCTAGAAATGAGTCAAGCATGTGGATGAAATATTCCAAGAAGTTTAGCATCTTCGTAAATTACATTTCCAGGACAAATAGGTCAAGAGGGAAACAAGTATATTTATAAAACATAAGAACATAAGAAAGGAGGAACATGCAGCAGGCCTGTTGGCCCATATAGGCAGGTCCTTTACAATTCATCCCACTAAAATACAAAAACATTTGCCACACCTCAAATTTTCAATGCTACCCAAGAAAAAAGCTCTGAGGTGCAAGTTCCCACTCAATCCAACCCCTCCACTCATGTACTAATCCAACCTAAATTTGAAACTACCAAAGTCCTAGCCTCAATAACACCAACTAGGTAGGACTGTTCCACTCATCATCTAGCCTATTTCCAAACCATACGTTCCTATGTCCTTTCTGAATCTAAACTTGTCTAATTTAAAATCTATTACTGCGGGTTCTCTCTTGGAGAGATTTTCTCAAGACCTTATTATATCCCCTTTATTAATGGCCTATTCTTCCACTTATTAACTTCGATCATTGTCTCCCCTCATTCTTCGTCTAACAAGTGAATATAATTTAAGAGTCTTCAATCTTTCTTCATAAGGAAGATTTCTAATGCTATGTATGAATTTAGTCATCCTACGCTGAATGTTTTCTAACGAATTTATGTCCATTCTGTAATATGGAGACCAGAATTGAGCTGCATAATCTAGGTGAGGCCTTACTAATGATGTATAAAGCTTGAACATTAAAATGGTATAAAATACCGACAGGTTGTTAGGTAAGACACATATGCAACAGTTAGTTATCTTTATTGTGAAACGTTTCGCCTACACAGTAGGCTTCTTCAGTCAAGTACAGGAAAGGTTGATAGAAGCAGAAGATACTTGAAGACGATGTAATCAGTCCATCACCCTTAAAGTTTCGAGGTGGTCAGTCCCTCAGTCTGGAGAAAGAGCATTGTTCCATAGTGTATGAAACAATATGGAGAAGAGTGACAGGATGGAGCTTTTATAGCGCACAGAGGTGAGACGTAGGAGAGGTAAGAACTCAGATGTAGAGAGGTCCCTCTCAAATCCAGCCCTCTCACTTGTGGAAGTTGCCGAAGTTGATTGGCAGGTCTGTACCAAGATACCCCTTGTGTTGCAGTGTCTGGACAGATTGAACATTAAAATGGTATAAATACGACAGGTTGTTAGGTAAGGACTCATATGCAAACAGTTAGGTATCTTTATGTGAAACGTTTCGCCTACACAGTAGGCTTCTTCAGTCAAGTACAGGAAAGGATGATAGAAGCAGAAGATACTTGAAGACGATGTAATCAGTCCTTCACCCTTAAAGTTTCGAGGTGGTCAGTCCCTCAGTTCTGGAGAAGAGCATTGTTCCATAGTATGAAACAATATGGAGAAGAAGTAGACAGGATGGAGCCTTTATAAGCGCCAAGAGGTGAGACGCCCCCCCCCCCCCCCCCCCCCATAGGAGAGGCTAAGAACTCAGATGTTGAGAGGTCCCTCTCAAATCCAGCCCTCTCACTAGTGGAGTTGCCGTAAGTTGATTGCAGGTCTGTACAGATCCCTTGTGTTGCAGTGTCTGACAGATTGAACATTAAAATGGTATAAAATACCGACAGGTTGTTAGGTAAGACACATATGCAAACAGTTAGGTATCTTTATTGTGAAACGTTTCGCCTACCACAGTAGGTTCTCAGTCAAGTACAGGAAAGGTGATAGAAGCAGACAAGGATGATACTTGAGACGATGTATTCAGTCAATCACCCTTAAAGTTTCGAGGTGGGTAGTCCTCAGTCTGGAGAAGGCATTGTTCCTAGTATGAAAAACAATATGGAGAAGAAGTGAAAGGATGGAGCTTTTTAGCGCCAAGAGGTGAGAGTAGGAGAGGTAAGAAAACTCAAGATGTTTGAGGAAGGTCCCTCTCAAATCCAGCCCCTCTCACTAGTGAAGTTGCCGAAGTTGATTGCAGGGGTCTGTACAAGATACCGTTGTGTTGCAGTGTCTGACAGATTGAACTTAAAATGCGTATAAAATACCGACAGGTTGTTAGGTAAGCACATATGCAACGTTAGGTTCTTTATTGTGAAACGTTTCGCCTACACAGTAGGCTTCTTCAGTCAGTACAGGAAAGGTTGTATAGAAGCAGATGATACTGAAGACGATGTAATCAGTCCATCACCCTTAAAAGTTCGAGGTGGTTCGTCCCTCAGCTGGAGAAGAGCATTGTTCCATAGTATGAAAACAATTATGGAGAAGAAGTGGGGGGGGGGGGGGGGGGGACCAGGATGGAGCTTTTATTAGCGCCAAGAGGTGAGAGGTAGGAGAGGTAAGCAACTAGATGGTTGAGAGGTCCTCTTCAAATCCAGACCCTCTCATAGTGTGAAGTTGCCGACAGTTGATTGCAGGTCTGTACCAAGATACCCTTGTGTTGCAAGTGTCTGACAGATGAACCTTAAAATGTATAAATATACGACGGTGTTAGGTAAGAACACATATGCAACAGTTAGGTATCTATATTGTGAAACGTTTCGCCTACCACAGTAGGTTCTTCAGTCAAGTACAGGAATGGTTGCTAGAAGCAGAGATACTTGAAGACGATGTAATTCAGTCCATCACCTTAAAGTTTCGAGGTGGTCAGTCCCTCCGTCTGGAGAAGAGCATTGTTCATAGTATGAAACACATATGGAGAAGAAGTGACGGATGGAGCTATTTTATAGCGCCAGAGGTGAGGACGTAGGGAGAGGTAAGAACTCAGATGTTGAGAGGTCCCTCTCAAATCCAGCCCCTATCACTAGTGGAAGTTGCGAAGTGATTGCAGGTCTGTACCAAGGGGGGAAAATACCCTTGTGTTGCAGTGGTCTGACAGATTGAACATTTAAAATGGTATAAAATACGACAGTTGTTAGTAAGACACATATGCAACGTTAGGTATCTTTATTGTGAAACGTTTCGCTACACAGTAGGCTTCTTCAGTCAAGTACAGGAAAGGTTGATAGGAAGCAGAAGATACTTGAGACGATGTAATCAGTCCATCACCTTAAAGTTTCGAGGTGGTCAGTCCCTCAGTCTGGGGAGAAGAGCGTTGTTCCATAGTATGATCAATATGGAGAAGAAGTGACAGGATGGAGCTTTTATAGCGCCAAGAGGTGAGACGTAGGAGAGGTACGAAACTCAGATGTTGAGAGGTCCTCTCAAATCCAGCCCCTCTCACTAGTGGAAGTTGCCGAAGTTGATTGGCAGGATTCTGTACCAAGATTCATTGTGTGTCAGTTGTCTGCAGATTGAACATTATAATGGTATAAAATACCCGACAGGTTGTTAGGTAAGACACATATGCAAACAGTTAGGTATCTTTATTTGGTGAAAAACGTTTCGCCTACACAGTAGGCTTCTTCAGTCAAGTACAGGAAAGGTGATAGAAGCAGAAGATACTTGAAGACGATGTAATCAGTCCATCCACCCTTAAGTTTCGAGGTGGTCAGTCCCTCAGTCTGGAGAAGAGCATTGTTCCATAGTATGAAACAATATTGGAGAAGAAGTGACAGGATGGAGTTTTATAGCGCCAAGGGGAGCGTAGGAGAGGTAGAAAACTAAGATGTTGAGAGGTCCCTCTCAAATCCAGCCCCTCTATAGTGGAGTTGCCGAAGTTGATTGCAGGTCTGTACCAAGATAACCCTTGTCGTTGCAGTGTCTGACAGATTGAACATTAAATGGTAATAAAATACAATAAAAAAAAGATACCTAACTGCTTGCATATGTGGTTCTTACTAGAGAGATAAACCTGTCGGTTATTTTATTACCATTTTAATGTTCAATCTGTCAGACACTGCAACACAAGGGTTATCTTGTACAGACCTGCAATCAACTTCGGCAACTTCCACTAGTGAGAGGGGGATGGATTTGAGAGAGGGACTCTCAACATTGAGTTCTTACCTCTCCTACGTCTCACCTCTTGCGCTATAAAAGCTCCATCCTGTCACTTCTTCTTCCCATATTGTTTCATACTATGAGACAATGCTCTTTCTCCAGACTGAGGGACTGACCATCCTCTAAACTTTAAGGGTGATTGGGTTGATTACATCGTCTTCAAGTTCTTCTGCTTCTATCAACCTTTCTGTACTTGGACTGAAGAAGCTACTGTGTAGGCGGACGAAAACGTTTCAAATAAAGATCCTAATGTGGCATATGTGTCTTACCATAACAACCTGTCGGTATTTTTATACCTTTTAATAGTTCAATCTGTCAGGACACTGCAAACACAAGGGGATCTTGGTACAGACCTGGCAATCAATTCGGCAACTTCCACTAGTGAGAGGAGGGCTGGATTTGTGAGGGGAACCTTCAACATCTGATTTCTTACCTCTCCTACGTTCACCTCTTGGCGCTTATAAAAGCTCCAATCCTGTTCACTTTTCTCCATATTGTTTCATACTATTGGAACAATGCTCTTCTCAGACTGAGGGACGACCACTCGAAACTTTTAAGGGTGTTGGGGACTGATTATCATCGTTTCTTCAAGTATCTTCTGCTTCTACAACCTTTCCTCGTACTTGACTGAAGGGAAGCCTAATGTGTAGGCGAAAAACGTTTCATCCCCCCCCCCCCCCATCAATATAGATTACCTAACTGTTGCATATTGTGTCTTACCTAACAAACCTGTCGGTATTTTATACCCATTTTAATGTTCAATCTGATCAGGACACTGCACACAAGGGTTATCTTGCGTACAGACCTGCATCAACTTCGGCCAACTTCACTAGTGAGGAGGGGCTGGATTTGAGAGGGACCTCTCAACATCTGAGTTCTTTCCTCTCCTACGTCTCACCTTCTTGGCGCTATAAAAGCTCCATCCTGTCGCTTCTTCTCCATTATTGTTTTCATTACTATGGAACAATGCTCTTCTCCAGCTATGGGGACTGACCACCTCGGAAAACTTTAAGGGTGTGGGATGATTACATCGTCTTCAAGATATCTTCTGCTTCTATCAACCTTTCCTGTATTGGACTGAGAAGCCTACTGTGTAGGCGAAAACGTTTCACAATAAAGATACCTAACTGTTGATATGTGTCTTTACCTAACAACCTGTCGTATTTTATACCACTTTAATGTTCAATCTGTCAGGACACTGCAACACAAGGGTATCTTGGTACAGACCTGCAATAAATTCGGCAACTTCCACTAGTGGAGAGGGGGCTGGATTTGAGAGGGACCTCTCAACATTCTGAGTTCCTTACCTCTCCTAGTCTCACCTCTTGGCGTCTATAAAAGCTCCATCCTGTCACTTCTTCTCCATATTGTTTCATACTATGGAACAATGCTCTTCTCCAGACTGAGGGGGATGACCACCTCGAAACTTTAAGGGTGATGGACTGATTACTCGTCTTCAAGTTTTCTGTTCTATTCAACCTTTACCTGTACTTTGACTGAAGAAGCCTACTGTGTAGGCGAAAACGTTTCACAATAAAGATACCTAACTGTTGCATATGTGTCTTACCTAACAACCTGTCGGTATTTTATACCATTTTAATGTTCAATCTGTCAGACACTGCAACACAAGGGTATCTTGTACAGACCTGCAATCAACTTCGGGCAACTTCACTAGTGAGAGGGGCTGGTTTGAAGAGGGACCTCTCAACATTGCGTTCTACCTCTCCTACGGTCTCACCTCTTGCGTATAAAAGCTCCATCCATGTCACTTCTTCTCCCATATTGTTTCATTCTATGGAACCAATGCTCTTCTCCAGATCTGAGGGACTGACCACCTCGAAACTTTATGGGTGATGACTTGATTACATCGTCTCTTCAAAGTATCTTCTGCTTTCTATCAACCTTTCCTGTACTTGACTGAAGAAGCGACTACGGTGTAGGCGAAGACGTTTCACAATAAAGATTACCTAACTGTTGCTATGTGTCTACCTACAACATGTCGGTATTTTATTACCATTTTAATGTTCAATCTGTCAGACACTGCAACACAAGGGTATCTTGGTACAGACCTGCAATCAACTTCCGGCAACTTCCACTAGTGAGAGGGGTTGGATTTGAGGGGACCTCTCAACATCTGAGTTCTTACCTCTCCTTACGTCTCACCTCTTGGCGCTATAAAAAAGCTCCATCCAGTCACTCTCTTTCATAATGTTTCATACTATGGGAACAATGCTCTTCTCAGACTGAGGGAACTGACCACTCGAAACTTAAGGGTGATGGACTGATTTCATCGTCTTAAGTATCTTCTGCTTATCAACCTTTCCTGTACTTGACTGAAGAAGCCTTACTGTGTAGGCGAAAAACGTTTCACAATAAAGAATACCTAACTGTTTGGCATATGTGTCTTACCTAAAACCTGTCGGTATTTTATACATCTTTAATGTTCAATCTGTCAGACACTGCAACACAAGGGGATCTTGGTACAGACCTGCAATCAACTTCGGCAACTTCCATATAGTGAGTAGGGGATGGATTTGAGAGGGACCTCTCACATCTGAGGTTTCTTACCTCTCCTACGTCTCACCTCTTGGCGCTAAAAAAGCCCATTCCTGTCACTTCTTCTCCATATTGTTTTCATACTACGGAACAATGCTCTTTCCAGACTGAGGGTCTGAACCTCGAAACTTTAGGGTGTTGGAGACTGATTAAATCGTCTTTAAAGTAATCTTCTGCTTCTATCACCTTTCCTGTACTCTTGACTGACGTAAGCCTACTGTGTAGGCCCGAAACGTTTTCACAATAAAGATACCTAACTGTTGATATGTGTCTTACCTAACAACCTTCGTGGTATTTTATACCAAATTTTAATGTTCAATTCTGTCAGACACTGCAAAACAAGGGTATCTTGGTTACAGGCCTGCAATCAACTTAGGCAAATTCCACTAGTGAGGGGGTGGATGAGAGGGACCTCTCAACATCTGAGTTCTTACCTCTCCTACGTCTCACCTCTTGGCGCTATAAAAGCTCCATCCTGTCACTTCTTCTCCATATTGTTTCATACTATGGAACAATGCTCTTCTCCAGACTGAGGGACTGACCACCTCGAAACTTTAAGGGTGATGGACTGATTACATCGTCTTCAAGTATCTTCTGCTTCTATCAACCTTTCCTGTACTTGACTGAAGAAGCCTACTGTGTAGGCGAAACGTTTCACAATAAAGATACCTAACTGTTGCATATGTGTCTTACCTAACAACATGTATAAAGCTGCAGTATGACCTCTGAACTTCTGTTGCTTACACTTGATATATATCCCAGTAATCTATTTGCCTTATTACGTACACTTAGGCATTGCTGTCTTGGTTTAAGGTTGCTGCTCACCAGAACCCCCAAGTCCTTTTCGCAATCTGTATGGCTAAGTTTTACATCATTTAACTTATAAGTGCTAGGGTTATGGACACTCCCGAGCTTAAGAACCTTGCATTTATCTACACTGAACTGCATCTGCCACTTTTCTGACCAAGAATGGAGTTTGTTTAAATCCTCCTGAAGTTCCATAACATCTACGTTTGAATCAACTTATCCTACCTATCTTTGTGTCATCGGCTAATTGCTCATATCACTAGTAATTCCCTCATCAAGATATTGATATATATTAGTATAAACAACAACGGCCAAAGACTGATTCCTGTGGAACGCCACTTGTTAACAGATCCCCACTCGGATTTAACCCATTTATGGACACTCTCGGCTTCCTGTCTGTGCGCCATGACTCGATCCACGATAGCACTTTTCCCCCAATGCCCATGAGCTGCCACTTTCTTTAACGTCTTTGGTGCAGAACTCTATCAAAAGGCTTTACTAAAATCTAAGTAAATAATATCAAATTCTTTATCTTGATCAACAGTTTACTGAAGAAAGTTAATAAATTAGTTATACAGACGGCCTCTTGTGAATCCATGCTGAGTATCATTAATCAAGCTATGCTTATCGAGATGGCTTCTTCTAAATTCTCAGCTATAATGACTCTGTAATTTGCCTACAACTGAGGTGGTCAGGCTTATTGGATAGTAATTGACGGTAATACGACTTGTCCCTGTTTTAACATAGGCATTACATTAGCCATCTTCCACATATCAGAAAACTACTCTGTTTGAAGAGATAAAATTTAACATATTTAGTTAGTGATTCACGGTTCCATTTTGATTCCTTAAAGAACCCGTGAAAAAACCTTATCAGGACCGGCGATTATTTTGCTTCAGTCTGTCTATCTGCTTCACAAACTTTCACTAGTGACTGTGATGTTACATATTTATCTTCTTCAGGCACACTATAAAAATAAATCTACTGGATATTGTTAGTGTTTCCTGTGTCAAAAAATGAGAGAAAATAATTATTTAAAATCGAGCACATTTCATTCTCTTTGTCAGTAAGATGCTCATAGTTATTTTTGAGGGGCCCTATCTTATCTCTAACTTTTGTTCTTAGACCTGGAAAATACTTTTTGGGTTAGTTTTAGAATCCTAGCAACTTTTAATTTCATAGTCCCTTTTTAGTTCTTCTTATCACTTTTTTAAATGTCCCTTCTTAATGTCAATATACTTGATTCATAAGATGACCCTCACCTCATTTTGAGACGCCTATAAAATTCCTTTCTTTATGCCCTAGTAGATATTTAGCCTATTATTCTTCCATTTTGGGTCATTTTCTATTGATCTAAATTTCTTTATACACTAACATTTATGCAACATTATATGTGTTCTGTGATTGCTGTCAACCAGTGGTTACGGCGGCTGTAGCTTACATGAGTAATGCATAACTGAAGTACACTAATTACTTCGAAGGCCGAGTGAGTAGCACCTTGAAGGTCGAACAGTACCACAATTGGAACTTGACAGCACCTCTATGATTTGGTACAAATTTAGCTATATCAACACAGTGCTTGATCTCTCACTATGAAAAAAACGTGATCTAGGAAGGTAATGAAGCAGTTCTCCAGTGGTTAAGAAATAATAAGAGTATGTTAGGTATATGTACAGAAACAGAGTAGCAGAAATAAAAATAGATGCCAGAGAGATTATCTCTTTCTCCACGTCTCTACCCAAGAGAGTCCAGCTGACATGTTGTCACGTGGTGTCCCAATCAAGAAATTTGTGGATAATAAATTATGGCTCCACGGACCGATACTGGCTCTCTAATGAAAATTAATGGTATCAGCAAAAAAAGTCACATTATGCCAAAAGAAATAGGTCTGCTTGAACACGAGCAAAAATACATTGTGTAAATACTGCAGACACACAGAATAGTCATTGATGGATCTAAATACTCTTCTTTGGGTAAACTTTAAGAGTTAGAGCTCTTGTCTTTTAAATTTCATTAAAAGGAATAAAACCTGATTATGTATGGTCTTGAACTCAATAAATACTGGGTGTGAAACTAATACAGAAAGATGCTTTCTCTACAGAATATAAATTTCTAGAAACCGCAAGATAAATCCCCTAAAGAAACTGTCATGATTAATTCTTGGAGACTTCCATCTCGCTCAGAATAAGATTATAAGATGTCGAGGAAGAATTCATAATGTCTTCACTTACTTATAGAAGCCATACATCAAATACTGATCCCAAGAATTCATTGGCAAACAAAACTTATGTTCAAAACGCCCATAGTACGTGGTGTTACATGGTGGGTAGCTGAACACTTTGTCATATACAACAAGCTTCTGGGAAACCTCAAGGTCTGACAAAGTGTGAAAAAAACAAATAAGGGACTGTATTACTTGTCGTCACTACGATATGGCGAGTTATGTCAGTATTCATGTCCACCTCCATATCCCTCTTAAGGGATTTGTATCAATCCATTTGAGGTGACAGGGTAGATTACACTGTGGACCAATAATTTGAAACCAAAAACAGTGACAAAGTTCCCATCAAGCGTGTACATATGTTTATTACTTGCGCTACGAACTAGAAGCAGTACATCTAGAAGTAGCCACTGGACATGTCATGCTGAAACCTTTACTCAAATATTCAGAAAGCTTGCAGCACAGAAGGGCGTTTGTCCCAGATGATGATTTCAGGATATGCAACGAAACTTTGTTGCTTTGCTGCTTATATAAGCCAAGAATCTTAGATCAGCCAGAAGTACAACAGATGCTGATCAACCGCAGTTGTCGTTGGAAGGTACATTTCCTCCTAAATCTCCTGCATGGCGGATTTTATGAAAGAATGTCGACATTGTAAAACGTTGTTCTTAAGGAAAGACTCTTCATCGTCAAAGAATGAATTTAGAAGAAGAAGTCGGTACAGTTGTAACTGAAATAGAAAATAGAGTCAACAAAGACCTCTAACTTATGTTACCGATGATCCTGGACAAATTTAGATGTGTTAAGTCCATCTCATTTACTCCATGGCAGAAGGCTCGAACTGTTCCTACCATGAATGATAAAGAAATCATAGAGATCCTACCTATTTTGAACCCGAGCAACTCAGACGTAAATTCAAAACACCTTAATAAAGTGATTGAACATTTGGGAGATAAATTTGGCGAGAAAGACTTTCACACCCCTCATTGAGAAAAACACTTCTATGGAGCTCGGTGTTCTGAAAAATCAATAAGTCCCTTAAGACCTGTGACATAGTGATTATTGACAATGTGGTCCGAGGTCCCAATGGCCACTTGGAGAATTGTGACCATATTCCTGATGCAATAGAATCAGGGGTAAGACAAATCTGGTTGTAGTGAAATAAGTGACAATGAATAAACTAGTGCCGTTAGAATTACACAAGTGTTGAAATAAAAAAATTATGATTCTCCAGAAAACCACACAGACTAAGCTGTTTGTTCAGAGAAGACAAGGAGCAGTGGTGGCGAGTGAGAAAATCAAATTAATGTTAATTAAGTGATGAATAGAT
>NC_069427.1:49683179-49711827 GCF_026875155.1 Cherax quadricarinatus
TTTCCCAACATTGCCAACTAGAGATGCTTTGTTGTTTGGGAGGGTTTAAAGGGCTGCCCGCTCACCGTCCATATGGCCATGCTGGATCTGTCCTGTGGAATTTTAGGGACCAAAAAAATTTTTCCACATCCCCCCCGGCGAAGGTAGGCACTAAGTCTAAATCAAGTTCACCTTCCGTGAGCCCCACAGCGGACCCTGGACACGAGTCCCGTCCGGCACTCTTGTCGACAGACTCCGGTCTAACTTCAACTGTCCAGTTTCCCCTGTGTGGACCTCCGGGGGTGTAAACTTGTTGGTTCGGTGGTCTTAGCACCCTTTCCTTTAACTTTAGCGTCTTTCGTATGTCAAAGCTTGATGAGTGGGCTCTGTACTTTCCCACCCAGTGGCCCACATGCCCTGGTAGCCTTTCCTCCCACTTTTACGAGGTTCCTGGATTTATGTACCCTGTAAAAGTGTTTTCCCAAGGTGACCGAGTGGTTCGTCACTCCCTACTGGTTAGCTTCCCTGGCGGTTCATCGTGTATACTGGTATTCATTATCACTACTCCCCCAGCTACCCATGGGGACAGCTTCTCCTCTATCTGGCGTGGCAGGGAATTCAGGTGGAATCCTCCCGCCTATGATGTACCCTATTTGGGGATCTGATAACCCAATTCCTTCCTTAAGGGCCGTCTTTGTAGACAGGAAGTCATCTATATGATTGGCTCCCACCAGGATACCTACATTTCTGACTGTGTCAGTGGTAATTCCCTGGTCTGCCAGCTTCACGTCAAGGTCTTTCAATCGCTTAGCTGCTGGAGCAAGCCCTCTCGCTGAAATTTGCCTGGGTAATGTCTCTACCACCAAGGCTGTAATATCTCTGCGATGTCCACCTAATTTGACTGTGACATCCCCCACATCATAAGATTTGGGTGGGACCTGACTTACAGCCCCTCCCAACATCATACTGACTTTCTTTGTGGCCTTCAAATTTAATTTACCCTCCAACTTCTTTGTTATCAAGGATACTTGTGCTCCGGGGTCAAAGAATAATCGGGTTGTTTCGGACCTGTGCCCCTTCACAACCTTTGCCATGACTGTAGGTAGGGCAGCACCTCCCTGTTCTCACTCGGATTAGAGACTTCACTCCCCCTAATCACGCTGGCTACCATTTCAGGCTCAGACTCACTTTCTATCTCTACCTGAAGATATCCCTACTAGCCTGGGGTTCCTTAAATTATTGGGACATAGCGCAGTATGGTGCTTACCTTTGCAACAGACTCGACACTCACTGAGTGGGTGCACAGTTCTCGCAAAGTGTTCCCACAAAAACTTGAAGCAGAGTCTCAACTCCGTTGTCTCTGTTGCCTACTGCTCAGTGTTGTGTACTCCGGGCAACTCGTGCTAGAGTGTTCGCCTTCGCAGAACACGCATATTCTGGCATTTAGTGCCTCTAAAGGTTCTGCTTAGAGGTTCTTACCTTAGACACCTCTTTACCATAGTACACTCCAACGTTAGTCTATGAGCTTTAGACTGATCTCTCGAGATCCTTGAGCAACTTTCTGGGTTTTTATGTGGCGATGGTGGTGATTTCTCTCACACCTATACTCAATGGAAACGAGATCTCCCAACCCCTCAACAATTTGTTTTATCGTGAACCTATTCGTCCGATATTTTAGTTTTAACTCATGCACTGCGTGCTAGCCAGTTTCCTCTGAATCACCTGGCTGAGGCCCATTCTGAATCACCCCATCTGCAAATCTCTGAAACTATTTGTCAAGCTCATAATTTCAATACGGAACTTCTCTAGGCATTGACGGTCATGTCGGCAAGCCTCTAGATCCAAAACCGATAAAGTATGCTCCTTTATCTCCTCAGTGTTGCCAAACATGTCTTCTAAATTGGTCTTTGGCATGTTGGGAATTAGTTGTCAGTAATTCTTTTTGGGAGTGCCGGACCAGGTTCTAAGGCTTTACCCTTGAGCTGCGACCGCAAATTTCTGGGAACTTGAGGATCTGAACAAATCGGCCTTCATCTATCTGGGCTCTAAACTGATCCAGAAGGCATTTTACTTGTTAGGTTCCCTCGAACGTTGGTAATCAGCTGGGGCAACTTGGGCATATTGACAGGTGTGTGGTTGTTTGGGTACCTGCGGTGTTCAAACCCCCCCCTTGGAATACTAGCCTTTAATGTACTTAATTTCTTTGTACTTATTCATCTCCTGAGGACAATCTACATCTCCTTAGTGATTCTTTCCATAGGGGATGCTGAAGCTTCCCGGGTTTCATCATCCTCAATAGCCTGTTGTCACATGTGAGAATGCTTTTTTCAAGGCTTCCATTTTTCCCCAAACTTCAAGCAGTCTTGCAATCTCGCTGTTACGTACCCGCGTGGAAGTAGCCTGGCACTGTACGCGTTTGTTCAGATGCCCTTTGTATGCCGCTACTGATCGTTTAATTTTGTTAACACTGACCGCTCTCTGAACCCCCATTGCATTGTCGAATTTTTAATGGGGTGGGACACTAATTGTACTTTCCCAGCCCACCCCACAGCCGTGACGGTGTTAGGTAAAAATGAACGGTCTTAAGGTTTCAACAAGAAACCCCAATTCCCTTTTTTATATTGACTCACTCTGACAAATTGACATGTTAGCTCTCAAATCCCAATTGAAATGTGTATCGTGTAAAAGCTTAACCTAGCATTAAAACTGTAAATCCCAGAAAAATAATTACAGGACTTAACCTAGTTAGGTAAAATTCAAATCCCACATAACTGAATAAAAGCAATGAAAATCACACAAAAAAAAGGGTGCAGTATACAAAAAAAATCACGGGTTAACCAAAGAATAAAGATAAACTTGTGAAACAGTAAATAAAAATGTATGTAAACTGTTGGTTAAATGTGCCCAGCTTTCTCTGTCTAGCTGGTTTTTTGGATAAGGTAAATCCTAACCCAGCTAGGTGTATAAATTAAAACCCGGCTTTATAACTCCTGTAAATTAAAACTAGGTTAAATCTGTCCCAGCTACTTATTGTAAAATCGCACAAGCCCGCCCAACTGTGGCTACCTTGCAAATCCCCTTAAAAAAATTAACACACAAGTTCCTATTGGTTACTTGAAATCACGTAAATAATTAAATAACAAGCTTATACCCTATTGGCCCTGTAAATTACTGCAAATAAAATTTGTGTTGTGTTGGGCTAGCCTTGGTACTTTGTTTTTGGGTGCAAATTAAACCTAACCTTTTAAAAATGGTTCCAAACTGTGGCCTAGCTAGTTGTTAACCTAACTCTGTAAAAACGGTTCCAAACTGTGGCCTGGGTTTTTGTTTAAAACCCTAGATTCCACATCACGGTTTTTGAAGGCCCATTTTGGTAAAATTTGTGTGCTGCCCCAAAGGGTCGCCTCCTGAAACTCTGTTAAACCGAGCTCTGAGGTGGTCCCACCCTCACAAGTGGCTTATGGGGACGATTTTCAAAATGGGGGGTATTGCAAAAACCCTCGCCTACATGCATGAAAAAAAAAGGGAATGATTTACTTGGGTTGCGCAAATACCTGATCTTAAAATTTCCTAAGTTGGGCCCCCTTTAAAATTTCCCTAAAACACCCTGCCCCGGGAGCATTTTCCTCCCAATATTTTTTTAAAATTTTGTGTCCTGCCTGCACCTCAGAAAATTCTTTTCCCAAAGGGGGTAGTATCCCCTAGTATAACTATGGAGATCGACACTGTTCAGACTGTTTGGCATGGTATTACGGGGCATGCCCCACTTTTGCCACGGGACCCCAGTTAAAACTCAATCACAAAACCCCCAGACACTGGCGAATCTACAAGAAATAGTGGAGGTTTTGTCTTACGTATGGGCCCGAGGAGGTCATCTACGGTACATCGAGGGGCCCTACGATTTTCCCCCCGGCTAGATGTGAAAAACCGTGGGGGGGCCGTCGTGATCACGGCAATCTTTCTTGTGGTGTCTGTGTAAAAGAAGAGCTGGTCCTCTTCCGACCTGTTTTTTGTTTAAACTAGGGTGCCGTTCTCCCCAGCAACTTTTCCCAGTGTTTTTTACATTATCGGCCTATTCTACTATGTTAAGGTTTAGGGCTACTTTTTATTTCTACGTTGCCTAGTAAACCCAAAATTTAAAAGTTTTCAGTAAAATACCTACCCTTTCCTGAGGTAAATCTTAAATTAAATTTAATTACCAAAAAATCGCCAACTGAGAATGCTTTGTTTGTTTGGGAGGGTTTTTAAGGGGGACCAGTCAGCCATCAAGGCCCTGTGGTCTGCCCGTGGAATTTTAGGGACCAAAAAAAATTTCCACACAAAGCACCATTGGAAAGAGTACGAAGGGGTCAAATAAAATGAAAAACCCGTCTAAAATGTTACTCGTCAACCCCTTTCCCGTCTGATAAGACGGTCTAAAAATTGTATTATGAAAACAGTTTACAAAAACATAAAGGAGATTAAAAAAGCCCTGGAAAATCCTTCAAATTTCTAAGAACAAAAAAGATTCCAAAAACAAAACAATAAAATTTTAACAGATAAAACAAACCCCCTATCCCATCAACTAAAATACGACTAATTTTTTTTTCCCACCAAGGAGAAACCTGCGAGCAAAATCCCTAGCTAAACCCCATCCATCAGACTACCTCTAGACCCCTACCCGAATACACTTTTTCCTAGCTTTACAACCCAACAAAAATCTTGTCTTCATAACACCTTAAAAACAAAAAGGGACTAAACAACTTCCTACTTTTATGTACAAAGCTTCTCTGTACTGTCACCTTTTTTTGCAAACTTTTTAAACAAACCCTTGAATCCCCCATTTTCCCCCGGGAATTCTAAAAATGCGAGGGTCACCGATCCACAAAGGGACAAGGGGACTTGAATAACTATAGCCCAAATATCAAACTTACCATGCTCTCTAAAATCTTTGAAATTAATTATGACAGATTTTTCCCTCCCTCCCCCCAAACACATACTAAACCCCTTCGTTTGGATTCAGGAATAATAAAAGCAAAAATATGTTTTATATACATGCTAGAATAATATAAAACCCCCTTCGAAAAGAAAAAAAGTCCGCAAAATTTTCATTGATTATGTAAGTTTTTAACAGCGCCATGAATTTTGCACATTAAATTAAGCACTTGGTAAAAGAGGCCACCCCCTCAACTACCTAAAGTCACCCCTTAGAACAGAAACCAAAATGTTTTCCAAATTTCCCATTTCTTGCATAAACCCAAATCACAGTGGGTGTCCCACGGGAAATGCCCTTTGGACCCCCTCTTTTCACTCATCAATGACCTATGGAATGCATCACGCACTCTAACCCATTTTTTTGCAGATGACACTCATATTCTTTTTTAACCCAAACCAGTCATATCACCAACACTGTCATGCCGAATTGAGAAAATTTTACCTGGTGATGACTAATAATTTAAACCCTAAATCTGAAAAAAACCTATTTCATTCATTTTGGGAAAACAGACTGTAAATTTTCCCACTTAACACAAATGGATTAACCATCACAAACTCATAGAGGGGAAAACCCTGGGAATCCCCTTGACGAGCCTCAAATTGAAAACACAAAAAAAAATTTCAAAAAAAAATCTTTTGGCAGGGCTACAACCAAAAAATGGATTGTTCCACAATCGCTTTTGCCTGTATCTTTTCCTATTACCCTTTTTCCTATGGGTTGTGCATGGGGATAACAACATTAATCCCCTAAGACCACTAATCCCCAGCAAAGGGCAGTCAGAATAACAAATTCCCCACTCCTGACAGCATACTCCCCCAATATTCAAGTCTAAATTGGTCACCTAAATATTTTTAAGTCCCTACCATACACAGAAAAATACAGCAAACATAAACCGTTACTCAACTTCCCCTCCCAACCAAAACAGGCCGGGCCAAAACATAGACACAGATTCTTTTTGATGTACCCATGTCCATATATGCTGTGTAAAAACTTGCAATAAGGGGCCCAAAATTTTAGTTTTCATTCCCAGAAAATACAAAGTAATCGGTATGAAATCAATTTAAGACTTCTCAAAAGAAACTTACTCTAGACAAAAACCCCAAATACTCAATTTTTAACTTAAAAAAATTCCCCAATTTGTTGGAAATGGTTTCCCAGCTAAGATACATTAAATAAAGAGAATACTTTGGAAAAAAAGCAGAAATTCCCTACACCCCGCCCTGCAGACGGGGTTTGAATTTTTGTCATGATCATCCAAAAAGGGTGAATAGATCATATTATGTAAACAAAAAAATTACCCTGGGGGGTTGTTATGTCAGCAATTTCATTCACGAGGGGCTGAAAAACTTATTGTGTGGACTCAAAAGCCCGTACCTCACTGCCGATATGGTTGATTAAAAAACTCCTTGGCTCAGAACTGTGCAGTCCCCTGTATTTAAAGAGATTCGTAACCTACCTTGCTCTTGTACGGAGCTTGGTGTTCTCACCTTCCCAAAGGATTGGTAGATAGAAGCGAGTGTTTTTGGGATGCCCAATCTTCCTTGTCTGAAATAGCACACTGGTACACTATGTCCACAAATTTTCTTTTTTGTTCACAATTTTATCACTGAAGAAGTGATCACACTTTCTTAAGTGTTTTTTGTGTTTTGGAGACACTTTGTTACATAATGCAGGATCAGTGTTCTTTGTTGGTTATCCTGGCATCAATGTGACTCTCATAAGTCAAAAGTAATCTAAAGTCCCAGCCCCTACACTGTCACTCCCCCCAGCATATAAAGGAAAAGCTGCCCAGTATTTTTGCTTCCTTGCCATTCCCCATGAAGCAAAGCAAAATGCTTGAATCTGCAGTCTTAAGCATAGAAACAATGTACCCCTACTTTACCAGGGTAATAAAGTGGAAGCGGTTTTTCCCTTAATTGTCCTGCAAAGGTAAGGATGGACGTTTTTTTAAAACTACACTCTGCAACCGGCCCAAAAGGAGCGTCGAGCAAGTCCTAGGGGTACTGATTTTGGGATCATTACTCGCTAAGCAGTAAAAAAGATGCTTGCCCCTTCTGGAGGGTGGGCCCCTCGGGGCTGAAGGGTGAAGGGGGCTGATACCCCCCCCGGGAGAAAATTTCTCCCAACGGGGGGGTGGGGGGGGGTTCGCAGCAGGTGAACTATTCATCATTTAACTTTAAATTTTTGATTTTCTCATCGCCACACTGCCCTTGTTTTCTCTGAACAGCTTTAGTTTTGGTTTCTGGAAAAATCACTAATTTTTTTTCAACACTGTGAAATTCAAACCCCCCCTATTTTTATTCATTGTCACTTTTTCACAAATTTTTTCTTCCCCCTGTGTTCTTTTGCATCGGATATAGGGTACAATTTCCCCAAGTGGCCTTTGGGGACCTCGGCCCACTTGCAAAAATCACTAGCACCAGGTCTTAAGGACTTTGATTTTCGGGAAACACCACCCCATAGAAGTGTTTTCTCAATGGGGTGTGATAGTCTTTCCCCCAAATTTTCCCCAATGTTCAATCCTTTTTAAGGTGTTTGTTTTTACGTCTGGTTGCTGGGGGTTCAAAATGGTAGGATCTCTATGATTTTTTTACATTCAGGGGGGGAAAACAGGTTCGGCTTTGCCAGGGAAAATTTAATGGTTTAACACTTCTAAATTGTCCATCATCGGAATAAATTAAGGTTGTTGTTGACTCTTTTTCTTTTTAGTTACAACGTCCCAATTCTTTTAATTTGTTCTTTTACGATGAAGGTCTTCCTTAAAAAAGTTTTACAATGCGATCATTTTTCAAAAATCCGCCCTGCCATGGAATTTGGGGAATGTACCTCCAACGAAAAATGCGTTTATTAGATTTGTTGACACTGGTTGATCAAAAAATCTTTCTTAATAAGAGCAAAGCAAAAAAGTTGTTGCATTTCTGAAATTATCGTCTGGGACACGCCCCTTTGGCTGCAAGCTTTTGAATTTTGTAAAAGGGTTTTGCGACATTCATGGCTCTTCTAAAATACTGCCTAGGTAGCGCAAGTGAATAAAAAGATTACACCTTGAGGGACTTTGTCAATGTTTTTGGTTAAAAATTATTGGTCCCGTGAATCTACCCGTCCCTCAAAAGGATTGACAGCAAACCCTTTAGGGGGTTTGGGGGGGGACCTGAATAGCATATCGATATCGTAGGACGACAAGTAATACGTCCCTATTTTTTTTTTCCACTTTGTTACCTTAGGGTTTTCCCGTAAGATTGTTTATTGACAAAATGTGTAGCTACCCCCCCATGTAACCGTTACTATGGGGGTTTTAACATTAAGTTTTTTAGCCAAAGATTTTTGGGGCTATTTATGATGGCTTTTATAAGTAGTGAAGAATTTGAAATTTTTCCTCGAATCTTAAATCTTTTCTGAGTCGAGATAAAAAACCCCAAAAATTAATCATACAGGTTTCTTTGGGATTTATCTTGCGTTTTTAGAAATTTATATTCTGTAAGAAAGCATCTTTTGTTTTTTTTCACCCTTTTTTAATGGTTCAAGACATTCATAAACGGTTTTATTCTTTAAAATTTAAGCAAGAGCTCTAAATCTTAAGAGTTTACCAAGATGATATTTGATCCCTCAATACTATTTCTGTTTGTCTGCAGTATTTACACAATGTATTTTTTGCTGTGTTCAAGCAGAATATTTTTTTTTGGCAAAAGTGAGCTTTTTTCTGAGACCTTATTTTTTAGAGAGCCAGTTCGGGCCGTGGGCTAATTTTTTTTCCACAATTTCTTGATGGGACCCACGTGCAAAAGTCAGCTGGATTCTCTTGGGGAGGAAAGTGGGAAAGAGATAATCTTCTGATCTATTTTATTTTGTATCTGTTCTGTAAATAGACCAACTTCTCTTTTTATTTCTTAAACTGGAGAACGTTCTTACCACCCAGATCCGGTTTTTTCAAAAAGTGAGTGATCAAGCACTTTGTTGGATATTTTTAAAATTTTTACCTACAAAAGTGCTGCGTTCCAATTTTGGTACTGTTCTGACCTTTAGGGTGTACTTGGGCCCTTTTTAAATAATTAGTGTACTTCCTTTAGCTTACCATGTAAGCTACAGGCCGTAACCCCTGGTTTTACGCATCACAGAAACATAAAATGGCATAAAAGGTTTAAAAAAAATTAGATCAATAGAAAGACCCAAAAAGGAAAAATTTTAAAGGCTGAAATATCTACTGGGCATAAGAAAGGAATTTTTAGGCGTTCAAAATGAGGTGGGGTCTCTTTTGAATTATATTGCATTAAGGGGACATTTAAAAAAGGGAAGAAAAGTAAAAAAGGGGCATGAAAATTAAAATTGCCGGGATTCTAAAACTAACCCAAAAAAAATATTTTCCCCGGTCATAGAAAAAAAGTTAGAGATAAGAAGGTCCCTCAAAAAAACTATGGCATCTTTCTGACAAAAAGAATGAAATTGCTGATTTTAAAAAATTATTTTTTCTCAGTTTTTTACAGGAAACACTAAAATATTCGTAATTAATTTTTTAGTGTGCCCGAAGAAGATAAATTTTGTAACATCACAGTCACAGTGAAAAAAGGTTGTGAAGCGATAGCAGACTGAAGCAAAAAAATCGCCGGGGTCCGATAAGGTTTTTTCAAGGGTTCTTAAGGAAAAGCAAAATGGAACTCTGTGAAAACATAATAATTTGTTAATTTATTCTTCAAAAAGGAGAGTTTTGTATGTGGAGATGGCTTGTAATTCCATTTTTAAAACAGGGGGCAAATCGTTACCCCTCAAAAATTTTATCCCAAAAAGCCTGACCTCATTGAGGCAAATTCTAGAGTCAAAATAGCTGAATTATAAGAAGCCCCTCTCGATAAACATACTTGATTATGAACTCAGCATGGATTTACAAGGGCCAGTCTTTTCTAATAATTTTTTATTTCTTCAGTAAGTTTTTGAGGCGTGATCAAATAAAGAATTTGATATTTTTTACTTAGATTTTAGTAAAGCTTTTGAAGGTTCTGCCCAAAGCTGTTAAAGAAAGTGGCGCTCATGGATTGGGGGAAAAGTGCTTCTGGACGAGTCATGGTCCCGACAGGAAACAGAGAGTGTCCATAAATGGGGGTTTAAAACCGAGTGGGGATTTAACAGTGGCGTTCCACAGGAAACATCTGGGCCTGTTGTTGTTTAAAAATATATCAATGATCTTTATGGGGGGTTTTGTGATAGAGCAAATTTGCCGATGACCAAAGAAAATAGGATAATTGATTTAAACGTAAAAATGTTATGGAAAATTAGGGGTTTAAAAACTCATTCTTGGTCAGAAAAGTGGAAAATGCAGTTCAAGTAGTAAATGAAGGGGTTTAAGCGGGAGTGCAAACCCCGCACTTAAAAGTTAAATGATGTAAAAACCCAGATAAGATTCGAAAAGGATTGGGGGTTCTGGTGGGGCAACCTTAAACCCCAAAACGCAATGCCCAAGTGTACGAAAAAGGGAAATAGAATCGGGGGATATATATCAAGTGAAGCAACAAAGTTCAAGGTCATACGCAGCTTTATAAAAATTATTAGGCCTCCCTGATTTGCAGTCAATTCTGGCTCCCTATTACAGAAAATTGGCTAAATTGTTGAAAACATTTACGTAGGTGACTAAAATTAAACAAGTTAGAAAATTTTTTTTTGAAGAAAAATTGAAGACTCTTAAATTATATTATTTGAGCGAAAAATAGGGGGGACATGACGAAGTGTATAAGTGAAGTAGGGATTAATAAAGGGGATTTAAAAGGTTTTAAAATTTTCCCAAAAAGAACCCCAGTTTTAAAAGAATTTAAATTAGACAAGTTTAGATTCAGAAAGGACATAGGAAAGTATTGTTTGGAAATAGGGTAGATGATGAGTGGAACAGTCTACCTAGTTGGGTTATTGAGGCTAGGACTTTGGGTAGTTTCAAATTTAGGTTGGATTAGTCATGAGTGGAGGGGTTGGATTTTGAGTGGGACTTGCACATCAGAGCTTTTTTCTTGGGTAGCATTGAAAATTGGGGTGGGCAAATGTTTTGTTAGTGGGATGAATTGTAAATGGACCTGCCTAGTATGGGCCAACAGGCCTGACTGCAGTGTTCCTCTTTCTTATGTTCTATGTTTTATATACTTGTTTCCCTCTTGACCTATTTGTCTGGGAAATGTAATTTACGAAGATGCTTAAAATTCTTGGATATTTCATCCATGCTTGACTCATTTCTGGGAGGCAAGTTCTCATCCCATCCAATTTTGAGTTTCCATGCATCTTGCATAAGTATTTTACCTTTTATGGCAATGGTGAAGACGAGTCCTAGAGGATCAAAAACATTGAGATACCTCTGATAGTAAACTACGTTTAGTGAGTGTACTGCTTGATTTATTGTTTATCCTTTTGAGACTCAAAGTATCTTCCTGTGAGTTCCAGTAAAGTCCCAGCACATTGTTGCAATCAGGAATTTCAGTTTCAGGGAAATCTTTTTTGATAAGTTCCCTTAATTGCTTTGAATTAGTATTCCACATCCTTAGAGGCATATTTGCTTCTTTCATCTCCTTGTTAGCTTCTCTGTATAAGGATTTCAAATCCTCCTCTTTATTCACAGTACCTTGAAGATTGTCCACATAGAAACTTTTCTTTAACATTTCTTTGAAGGAACTTTCAGATTTCTTCAAATGTGTATTTAGAGTAGCTTCTAGTAAGAATGGAGAGGATGTTGCACCAAATAATACTGATTTGAAACGATAAGTTTTCACAGGACTTTGAGGATCATGTGGATTTTCAGGCCACAAGAATCGAGTATAATCTCTATCTATTTCTTTTAGTCTTACTCTTAAGAAAGCTTTGGAAATATCAGCCGTGTAGGCATATGGGTTTGTGCGAAATTTCATAAGCACGTCTCCAAGCTTCTCAGTTAGTGAGGGTCCGGTCATCAGACAGTCATTAAGACTTGCTACATCTTTATTTTGCACGTGCGGTGCATTATTACAACACGTTAGAGGAGTGGTTCAGAATCTTTTTTTGACTCCATGGTGCGGGAGATAATGAGCTTCTGTCTTCAACTTATCTTCGACTACTTCCTCAGTGAATTTATTGTCCAACTGTTCTTGTATGATATTATCATAGACAGTCAGTAGCTCTGGATTCTTCCTGAGCTCATTTTATTTGTGCTTTCATCTGTCCGAAAGCCATGCGATAATTGCTAGGCGGATGTTGTGGATTTAATTTCCATGGTAACCTAACCCAATACTGTCCATTTTTATATTTGACAGTGTCCAAATATTGGTTATAAGTCTGTGACTCTTGTGGGCTTGGTTTATTTACATCAATACCTATCGCATCTAAATCCACAACTTATGAACTGGTTCATTCATTTCTTCCAGTAATGATAATTTTTGCTGTGGTACATGATCAACGGTTATTCTCGTAACTAGTACATTTTCCACTGAACCCAATATCAGTTTTTTCCCACTTTGAGAGGGGAATGGTACCACATATCATGTGGCCTCCTGCTGTTTTCAGCAAGTGAACATCATGTTTACTTACTATATTTTGCACAAAACAGTGATAATAATCACTTCCAATGGTTAAATGAATTGGACTAATAGTGTCCGTCTGTATGTCAGGACAGGCTAACTTGACCTTAGCTGCTTTCAGTGCTGCAACTGTTTCTTTTAATCCCTGGATCTGCACAGATTTAGGCAAATCATCTACTACCACAGCTTCTACTGTCTTTTTCCTGTTTCCTAGCCCAAAACAGTGATTCTGGCTAGGTCATATGTCTGTTTACCAGAATTGTGGAAAAAAACCAGCTATATCTAACTGTACTTTGGCATAAAGTTGTTTATTCAGTTTCTGCAGCACTGTACTTCTTATGAAGGACCTTTGTGAGCCTTGATCAAATAGTGTTAGCACATTGATTTTGTGCAATTTATTAGATAACTCAACTCGAGCTATCGGGAGAGCAGTTGCTTTAAACTTATCTCTCACATTTAATGCTGTTTGCTGTTGACTTCCTTGATTCTGTGGAAGTCTGCTGCTGTTCAGCAAAAGTATTTGGGCATAATGCTGTATGATGCATACCCTTGCATTTAAAACACTTCTTCAGTGAGCATTTTCCTCCCTTGTGTTCCCCTAAACACTTGATGATCTTTTCAGCTGATGAACACGTTGTTTACGTGCCTCCATTGATGTGTATTGACTACAATACTGTGTCCAATGTGTTCCAATCACAAAGTACACATTTTGGAGTACGTTTATGTATGGACAGTCTGTTTACTGTCTATTGTATTCACAGCTTGATAAATGCCTATATGGGATTTCCCATTATGTGGTTTAGTGGGAGTAGGTATACTCTTTTTATACTGAGTTGAAGGTTTATTATCCACGAGATTTGTGGATTTTTCATCTTGTCTCGTTGCTTGCATGCATGAAACTATTGTTTGTAAACCATTGCTAATTTCCTCACAAGTGAAATAGCGTTTATTGAACATAATATTTAATCGTTCAATAGTTTGTGGTGACAACTTATCTTGTACAATACCACTGATAAACCAATCACATTGTCTTAGGTCATATTTAGCACCTAGAGATCTGAGACTATTGTCTAATGTGATCCTAAATGCCTGTAAGTCTGAAAAACAATGTTTGGGTGGCTTCAAGCTTGATATTAAGACTGCATGTCTAACTCTGGCCTTGTCAGCATCAAAGTAATTGTCTGCTAAGACATGTAAGGCTATTTGATAATTGCCTTTAACCACCAGAAATGACTTAATCAGTTCATAGGGTTCTCCCTTCACAAGACATTTAAGATAATTGAACTTAGCAATCTTATCTATGTCAGTTCGTGAATTTACTATAGATTGAAAACCACTAATAAATTCTTCGCAATGGAAAATAGGTAATGACAAGGAAGGTAAGCTTGGTAATGGGACACTTATTGTTGTTACAGGTGTAACAGGTGTTTGACCACTAATTAAAGTAGGTGTCTGTGGCAGATAGCCTGTACTCCTGTCCACCTTAATTGTTGATTACTGAATGTATCCAAAACATTTTTAATTTCATCCGCAGATGGATCTGATTCAAGAAATTTATTTTCATAATGTGTATAGTCTGAATTAATTATTTTCAGACGTTGTGTAAGTAATTCAAACTTGACCTCAAGATCATCAAAATCTATGTTTGTATCTTGAGTTAATCCTATACAGACTGAAATTAGATTTTCTAATTGTGTAATCTTAGTCTGTAAAGACTGAAACTAAGTTTTCAAACAAGCCATTTTAATTGTATATTGAAAATTCTAGCACCACACTTAGAGTGTTTAAAAAACACTGTACTGCTATAAACAGCTGAATTTTTGTTATGCTTAAGTCAGCAATAATCGAGTCAGACACTACTGACCCACTATGCTTAACCTCTGGGTCAATGACCATGAAGGGTACAGAGTTTACCTGGAGTTTACCTGGAGAGAGTTCCGGGGGTCAACGCCCCCGAGGCCCGGTCTGTGACCAGGCCTCCTGGTGGATCAGAGCCTGATCAACCAGGCTGTTACTGCTGGCTGCACGCAAACAAACGTACGAGCCACAGCCCGGCTGATCAGGAACCGACTTTAGGTGCTTGTCCAGTGCCAGCTTGAAGAGTGCCAGGGGTCTGTTGGTAATCCCCCTTATGTATGCTGGGAGGCAGTTGAACAATCTTGGGCCCCTGACACTAATTGTATGGTCTATTAACGTGCTAGTGACACCCCTGCTTTTCACTGGGGGATGTTGCATCGTCTGCCAAGTCTTTTGCTTTCGTAGTGAGTGATTTTCCCTGCAGTTCGGTACTAGTCCCTCTAGGATTTTCCAGGTGTATATAATCATGTATCTCTCCCGCCTGCGTTCCAGGGAATACAGGTTCAGGAACCTCAAGCGCTCCCAGTAATTGAGGTGTTTTATCTCCATTATGCGTGCCGTGAAGGTTCTCTGTACATTTTCTAGGTCAGCAATTTCACCTGCTTTGAAAGGTGCAGTTAGTGTGCAACAATATTCCAGCCTAGATAGAACAAGTGACCTGAAGAGTGTCATCATGGGCTTGGCATCCCTAGTTTTGAAGGTTCTCATTATCCATCCTGTCATTTTTCTACCACATATGAGAGGGTTCCCACCCTTACTCCTAATTATTTCTATTGCTGACCTATACCTGCTAATCAGGTCTTCACTCCTACGTCTGCCAACATCGTTGCCTCCAGAACTGAGACAGATAATAGGATTGCTCCAATTACCTCTCATGATGTCATCCAGATGGCTAACAATATCCTCCATCCCAGCCCCAGGAAAGCAAACTCTCTGTCTCCTACTCCTGTCCTTCAAGCAGAACGCCCTATCCATATACCTAACTTGGCTATCCCCAACAACAACAATATTCGTACCTTCCTTGGTGTCGTTCGTCGTGATGTTCCCAGTAGTCGACTCACATTCGTCGGGTAGCACTGAGAATGTATTGGATGTTTCCACAACAGTTTCCACGGCAGTCTCTTTCTTCTTCATCGTTTCTACCTTTCCATTCATCTTCTTGATTGTCAAAAATCTTTCCCTGCTGTCCAGCCACTGACGTTTCCCTTCTTCACCTGAGGACTCAAAACAGGAGGACTACTACGAATCTTTTTTTTTTCATCGGTCAGCCCCAAAAATTTCCATATTTGAAACCCTCAATTCTTCCTTAAGCTTTTGGTAAAGTTGCTCGATGGAGGGCATCTTGCTTCAATTCTAGAGAGCGCGCAAACAGGTCTTCACCGAGCCAAATATACTTCAATACTGCACAAAAGTCAATTCAATCAGGAGCTACTGTGCAGCGCGTCCGCACGGCCCAATAGCAATGCGAACACTCTCCAAGAGAGAACCCGCAGTAATGGATTTAAATTAGAAAAGGGTTTAGATTTAGAAAGGACATAGGAAAGTATTGGTTTGGAAATAGGGTAGTTGATGAGTGGAACAGTCTACTTAGTTGGGTTATTGAGGCTGGGACTTTGGGTAGTTTCAAATCTAGGTTGGATAAGTACATGAGTGGGAGGGGTTGGATTTGAGTGGGACATTCACATCAGAGCTTATTTCTTGGGTGGCATTGAAAATTGGGTTGGGCAAATGTTTTGTAAGTGGGATGAATTGTAAAGGACCTGCCTAGTATGGGCCAGCAGGCCTCCTGCAGTGTTCCTCCTTTCTTAGTTTTATGTTCTTATGTTACAATGTTATGGCCCTTTGGGAGGTGAGATCCTCCGACATGATCACTCCCAGGTCTTTGACGTTGGTGTTACGCTCTGTTTTGTGGCCAGAATTTGTTTTGTATCTGATGAAGATTTAAATTTTCCCTCGTGTTTTACCATATCTGAGTAATTGAAAATTTTCTCATCGTTGAATTTCATATTCTTTTCTGAAGCCCACTGAAAGATTTGGTTGATGTCCGCCTGGAGCCTAGCAGTGTCTGCAATGGAAGACACTGTCATGCATTCGGGTGTCATCTGCAAAGGAAGACACGGTGCTGTGGCTGGCATTCTTGTCTATGTCAGATATGAGGATGAGGAACAAGATGGGAGTGAGTACTGTGCCTTGTGTAACAGAGCTTTTCACCGTGGCTGCCTGGGACTTTACTCTGTTGACTACTACTCTCTGTGTTCTGTTAGTGAGAAATTATAGACCCATCGACCGACTTTTCCTGTTATTCCTTTAGCACGCATTTTGTGCGTATTACGCATGGTCACACTTGTCAAAGGCTTTTGCAAAGTCTGTATATATTGCATCTGCATTCTTTTTGTCTTCTAGTGCATCAAGGACCTTGTTGTAGTGATCCAATAGTTGAGACAGACAGGAGCGACCTGTTCTAAACCCATGTTGCCCTGGGTTGAGAAAACTGATGTGTTTAAGTTTGGTGGTGATCTTGCTTCTTAGGACCCTTTCAAAGATTTTTTATGATTTGGGGTGTTAGTGCTATCGGTCTGTAGTTCTTTGCTGTTGTTTTACTCCCCCCTTTGTGGAGTGGGGCTAGTCTTTTGTTTTTAGTAACTGTTGGACGACCCCCGTGTCCATCTCCCTCTCCATAGGATGGTAAAGGCTCGTGATAGGGGCTTCTTGCAGTTGTTGATGAACACGTAGTTCCATGAGTCTGCCCTGGGGCAGAGTGCATGGGCATGTCATTTATCGCCTGTTCGAAGTCATCTGGCATCAGGATAACATCAGATAGGCTTGTTTTAAACCCAAAATTTTCTGTGGCTCTCTCATAAAAAATTCATTTGATCTTCGACTCTCAGTCTGGTTAGGGGCTTGCTAAAAACTGAGTCATATTGGGACTTGAGTAGCTCACTCATTTTCTTGCTGTCATCTGTGTAGGACCCATCTTGTTTAAGTAATTGCCCAATACTGGGCGTTGTTCTCGACTTTGATTTGGCATAGGAGAAAAAAATACTTTGGGTTTCTTTCGATTTCATTTATGGTTTTAGTTCTTCCCGCGATTCCTGACCCCTATAAGTTTCCCTTTAGCTTAAGTTCGAGGGTTTGGATTTCTCTGACCAGTGTCTCCCTATGCATTTCAGATATATTTACCTCTTTAGCCGTTCTGTTATTCTTTTCCCGTCGCTGTAAAGGGACCGCCTTTTCCCTTTCTATTTTACATTTACTCCTCCTTTTTCTTAGAGAATAAGCCTTGTGCATACATCGAGTGCCACCGAGTTAATCTGTTCTAGGCATAAGTTGGGGTCTGTGTTGTTTAGTATATCTTCCCAGCTTATATCGGTTAGGACTTGGTTTACTTGGTCCCACTTTATGTTTTTGTTATTGAAGTTGAATTTGGTGAATGCTCCCTCATAACTAATTTCATTATGTCGGTCTGGTGCTCCGCGTATACATGTTAAACCTCAATTATGTTGTGATTGAGTATATTGTTTTTGATATGGTGACATTTCTTATCAGATCATCATTGTTAGTGAAGATGAGGTCTAGTGTATTCCCAGTCTAGTAGGCTCTATTATTTGCTGGTTTAAATTGAATTTTGTGCAGAGATTTAAAAGTTTCGTGTGAGTGTGAGTTTTCATCAGAGCTGCCTCCTGATTTTTATTTCTGCAACAGTATTTGCTATATTCCTCCATTTTAGGTGCCTTAAGTTGAAATCCCCCAGGAGCAAGATGTTGGGTGCAGGAGCTGGAAGATTTTCCAGACAGTGGTCAATTTTTAACAGCTTTTCCCTGGAATTGCGGGGATGTTGCATCCGGAGGCTTGTAGACTATCACAATGACTGGGTTTTTGGTTCTCGATCTTTACTGCTAAAACTTCCACTACTCATTTGAGGCATTAAGCATTTCTGTCCCAAACAAGTGACTCTGCAATGTACAGGCCAGCCCCTTTCTTTTGCCTGTTCACTCTGTCACTTTTGTATAGGTTGTAACCTGGGATCCATATTTCGTTATCCAAGTGATCCTTTATGTGGATCTCAGTGAAAGCCGCGAACATTGCCTTTGCCTCTGCAAGCAGTCCATGGATGAAAGGTATTTTGTTGTTTGTTGCTGGCTTTAGACCTGTATATTTGAAAGGGAAAGAATGTCATCGGACTGGTGGTATTGTTGGTACTGGGGGGGGGATTTTTTTTCCGGCATTAGTATCTGTAACTTTTGGTTTGGAGTGGAGGCCATCGACTGTGGTTCCCTCCAGGAATGATGGATTTGGTGTACAATTTCTGCCATTTCCTGCCATTTTTTTTTTTCCTTCCTGGCACTAAAAACCTCTCCCTCTTGAGTGGCTGTGGCTCCCCAGGTTTTCCCATGGCCTGGATGTTTTGTATTTTTTTGTCCCCTTTAGATGGTGTGCCTGGCAATTTAAGTATAGCACAGTCTTTCCTGCCTGAAGAGGTGCACATTTCAGGGTGAAAAAGCTTACAGGAAGGGATTTGCATTTTCCTGTTGTCATATGGGCATGACATTTTTCTAGGGTGGTCATAGTTGCACGTCCCATCTGTTTTCCAGATTTCCCCATGTCTGCAGATACGAAGTGCATTGTATGTGCACAGGCTTGGTTTCCATTTGCCTTGGGTTTCTGTGACTGTATTCCCTGTTGGTGCATGTTTACCTGTCTTATTCCTATCCCCCCTAGCCCCAACAATGGAGCCCCCACCAGTTGCTTTTGGTAATATATCCTCACTATTGCTAGTGGAGTCCTCTTGTTTGCTATTTCTTGTGGTATTTCTAGTTTACAATATTGGTTTTATCTTATCTTTGACTACACTTGTTTCCCGACTACTGCTCCTGTCCCCTATGAGGTCATTTATATGCATTGCATCCTGCATATAATTCCCGACTACCTGGACAAAATCTCCAGCTTCACCATTACTGTCTCCCGGAAAGCACTATCAGCCCCACATTTACTGACAACCAGGACATCCCCTCCAGCCTTACAGTTTCTGACTTCATGGCCAGTATCAAGGGCAGTACCATTCAGCCCAGACTTTTTATGTTCCCATCTGTTGTAGAATGCTTCCAGGTTCTCTATGAAAGCAGCTTTGATGTTATCCTCTTTTAATACCCTTGTGATTTTTGTGAGGGAAAAGTAGGTGTAAGTGGGGTTAAGGTTGTTCGGGCAACCAGGAACCATTAGCGAGTTACGTTGCGCGCGCACACAACCCCCCCCCTCTTGGCGGGCTGGGGCAAAACTAGTTCCTGGTGTCCGATTTGTTAAAGTTTCTACTCCTGGTAATATTGACCTTACCTGGTGTGGATTGAAGTTTGGAGAGTCACTTCACCTCCACTCTTCTCCTAATCAGGTAGGGTGATCTACCAGGAGTATTACTGTTTGTTCTTTTCTAGTGTTTGCTGGTTACCAGTAATGATTTTGGCATTTATCATTCTTTTTCTTTTTTAAAATGTTATATTATCATGACTATGGGAAACCCAGTTTATTTTCTCTTATTTACCAAGCTCTGTTCCTGGCGTGGTCTTCCAGGATAGACGCCAGATAAAGGGGCAAGACGTATGTTAATAATACTTATTAACATTATTCTACAACTACCGGCCCTTACCTATTCTACTTGTGCTCCATCCAAGTGGTAGATTCCAGAACATCGGATTACCATCTGCCCAGGGTAACCTACATAAAAAAACATCAGAGGAACTATCCAGGGCCATACCTACTCCTGCCCAACTCAAAGAACTGAAGGCCATTTTTTTTTATTATATTTAAATTTTAAGTAAAATTCTCAAAAATCTTTTTTTTCTTTTTTTTCCCAAAATCATTTCTTTATTTATTTTTCCATTAGTTTCTTTTGTTCAGTGGAAGGCGTTCCACTGACATGGCGACCTTGCCAGGATCCGACTCTTGAAGCAAACATCGTCCTGATGGTTCAACTGGTTGTGAGTATAACATTTAAGATAGAAAAGGGTGAGTTAGTTGAGGTGTCAAGTCATTACTGGTAGTCTGACTTACCGTTGTTTGGTTCTAAGGTTCGGTTTAGAAGTTTCCCTTTATTTGTTGGCCCTGGGGAACTTGATAAAAACCCCCTCCTGTGTGAACCGGGGTGTTTTGCTTAGTGAAGGCTATTGAGCCCACAAGTGTATTCTTCCAGGGAGAAATATTTATTTCATTTTCTTTGGGAAGTTTAAAGTGTGCAGACTGTGTCCCTCTTTTGTAACAGACGTTACTGTTAATTTTAATTGTCAGTTGAAGTTGGGTGCTTAATATTTTCTTTTTACAAGATGGATTCTTTAGATTTCTGGTTGAAAGCTGGAAAGGAAATGGGATTTACTGGACAAAGCCTTTATAGTTACATTACTGCTAAAATGGCTATTGAAGAGAAAAAGGAACAGGAAAGACTAGCTCGAGAGGATAAAATCGAACAGGAAAGGATAGCTAGAGAAGATAGAGTTCAGGCAAAAGAGGTAGCCTTAAAAATAAAGGGAAATTGAGTTAAAACAATAAAGGTTGGAAAATTAGGAACCCAAGAAGGTAGAACTATCTAAGCAGAAAATAGATGAAGGGGTACTGGAATCCCCTTTCCCAAGAACCTAATATTAGGATGCCACAAATACCACCTTTCTCAGAACAAGATGACATAGCGGCATATATTACTAGATTCGAGAGTACTGCTACTCTGTGACTGGCCAGTAGATTCTTGGGCTACTAGGCTTGGCTTACTACTGTCAGGTTCAGCATTAAACGTCTATTCCACTCTACCCTCTGATGTTATTTCTAGTTATAGCCTGCTAAAAGAAAGCTATACTACAGGCTTTCAAAAAAAAATACTCATCATTAAGGTCGGAGTTTAGACACATTAAATAACTCCTCTCAAAATTACATGCAATTCTTAACAACACTTTTCAGATTATTTGATTCGTGGATTGATAGTGCTGAGGTTGACCACGATTTCGAATCTTTACGAGACCTGATGGTAAGAGATAATTCCTTTCTTGTAACTCGGACTTACGAATATTCATTAAAGAACGAAACTTTCATACGGCTGCAAAATGGCACAAGTTTACTGTATATATGCGGCGTTCATAATTACCCTAAAGAGCGTGCAGATAAAACCCTGTGGTGCCTAAGCAATCTGAGGGATCCAAAACCCTCCGTACCTAATAATTCCACGGCCTTCACAGTAAAGTGTTTAAAACTGTAATGAGTGGGGTCATAGACGTCCCGACTGTTCCTAGAAAAAAGGTGAAAATGTCGGTAAATGTTTCACTGAATCAAATATAAACGCACCTTTTAGTGAAGGTAACAGTCAAAGGTTATGAATGTGTCAACCTTTTTTAGACCTGGATGTTTTCCCGTATTGTTATCTCAAGTAAGCTCTTCCCTAACCTAGATTCTTCACGTTATAAGTCCACTAAGTTAACTGACTATTTAGGAAGAAGCGATTTTTTTTCCAACAGTCAGATGTTTTTTTTAGGTGCAAATGTTTCTCAGGATGGGTAGATTGCCGTGTTGCCCGATAACCTCGTGTTTGTTTTGGTTGGGAACATACAAGGGGCTGCTTTCCCATTGAGAAGGACTGTTTGGAATTTGGAAGTTTCCAAAGGGAAAGGGGTTTGGGAAACCCAATATCTCTGTTTTCTTCACAGATAGTTCCAGATGAGATTCAGTTGGGTAACTAAATCAGAGAGCTGATGGTTACAAAACTCCGGTAACACCTTTAGTAAGTCAGTCACTTGAACTGGACAACGCAGACGCCAGTGGAAAAACTACGTGTGGCACAATCTTTTACAACAACTAGACTCTATTAACGTCCTTACCAGAGCTCAGTCTAAGGTAAAACCTATCCACCCCTTAGTTCTTTCCAAAGGAAAACCAATCGAGCTCCATATAATTTAGAGGGTCTTTAAAAGACTTGTCCTTCCTTAGAGGAAACTCGGAAGTTAGCTTTAAATGGGAAGGTGACCCAGAGAAAAAAAATTTTCTTACAAGTTTGAGTTCAAACACGATCTTTTGTACAAGACTATAGTGTCTGCGGACAAGCCCAATTTAAAGTTGGTCGAAGCCTGTTAGTCATTCCGCAGGATTGCCGTGAAACTATTTTAAAGATTTCTCATGACTTGCCAGTCTCTGGCCATTTTTCACATAGGAAGACCTATAATAAATCAAGGACCTATATTTCTGGCCTAGCATGTCCTCTGACATCTATAAGTACTGCAGATCATGTCACGTATGTCAACTTTCCACGAGAAGGGTAGGAAATAGGAGAGTTCCTATGGTAAAGATGCCTATTTTCTCAGTCCCTTTTGCAAGGGGTTTCAGTAGTATAGTTGGTCCTAATCACACCTCGCTCATAGGAGGTCATAAATATATTTTAACTATGATTGACTACGCGTCCAGCTTCCCAGAGGCGGTACCCTTAAAATCCATTACGTCATAGAAGCGCAGAAGCCTTATTTTCTATTTTTTCACGTGTAGGTATACCTCGTGAAATTTTTGTCGGATTTAAAGGGGGTCAATTCACTTCAGAATTAATGGGAAAACGTTTTCAACTTGTGGGTGTTAAACCTCTTTTCACTACACCTTACCATCCGAGTGTAACGGAAGAGTGGGAGCGACAACATGCCCTCCTAAAGTCAATACTAAAAAACTATGTATTTCTTAACCAACGGATTGGCATAGATTTTTACCCTGTGCTCTTTTCGCAATGCGCGAGATTCCAAGTGATTCCCTTGGTTATTCCCCTTTTGAATTGCTTTATGGGAGACAAGCTCGTGGTCCACTATCTATTTTGAATGAACTTTGGTCCAAAGATATCAAACCTGAGGTCAGAACAGCTATCAGTTTCTTTTAGATCTAAGGGAAAGGTTGGAAGAAAACCCCCGATTTGGTCAGTAAAAACCTAGTGATGTCTGCGGAAAAAGTACAAGACCTATTTGACCATAAAAAAATCCAAGCGTACGTTTAATGTTGGTGATTAAGTTTAGTTCTCCTACCTGACAATCCAACAAATTGTAATTACATGGCGCGGACCGTATAAAGTAGTGAAGGTCTGCAATAAGGTAGATTATATCTTGGATGTCAAGGGTAGAGAGAGAATGTATCACGTCAATATTTTGAAACGGTACCATAGAAGAGAAGTTAATTTTTTGCGTAAATGCCTTTGACGAAGATACTTCTTCTTTCAGCTTGGTACAAGTGGTGATTCGTACGAATGTAGAGTTTGTATTATAGATGGGCGAGTTTTTACAGAATCGAAGGAGCTACTGGACATCTTAACGCATGATCCCTCACCAAAGAAGTCAATGTCAACATTAACACGACTTGTCGAAAAGGCAAAAGTCTCTAGTGCCTTAGTAAAACATTTTTTGACGTATTCACAAAGGTACCAGGACTTACCACCACTATTGTACACAAGAAATTTAATTGTCGGTCATGAACCAGTAAGGCGGAAATCTACCCCGTTTTCCCCTTCACTTACGGAAAACTTTTGATAATGAGGTTGACAAACTATTTAACTTTAAAAAAAACATAGAACCTTCGAAATCGGCTTTTTGTTCACCAGTTGTTATGGTTAAGAAACCCGATAATTCTACGGGTTGCCCAAGATTTCGTTATTTAAATACTATAACTAAATGGGATGCGAACCCATGCCAGTTAATTGACTGACTTGTATAAAATTCCATGACTGCAAATTCTTCTCGGTAGCCATCTCCAAGAATCCCCTAAAGTTCCATTACACCCAGACTCGAAACCATTTCCCGCTTTCCCTACTCTAGAGGTTAATGCAATACCCCGCCACAATGCCTTTCGGCTTGGTTACCGCGTGTGCCAACGTTATTAGGCTATGAGAATAGTTCTTTCTGACTAAAGAATGTATCAGTGTATTTTGATTTAAATCATGACAAATGTCTGGGAAAAACCATCTAATTCACTATCGCTTTTTTGAAAAGACTAAGAACTCATGGACCCTTACAGTTAAACCACAAAGTGCTTTCTTGGCTATTTATAAGGTACAATCCTTGGGTTCTTATCTCTAACACCCTTTTTCCCCCTTCCTAAAAAGACCAAAGTCCCGTTTTAGAAAGTACTCTTTTCCCCGCTACCAAAAAGTTATAAGAAGTTCCCTTGTTTCTTAATCTTCTATTAAAAAAATTTTCGTACCAAAATCTAAGTTGCCCCTTACTTCTCCCTCTACTGATCTTTTTAAAAGGTGTGTCAAGGAACTCTTTGTTCTGAGGAAGCCAAACCCAAAGCTTCGAAGAAAATTTGGCATATTTTCAAACCCCCCCATGTTCTAAAATACCGTATTAATAAATATTTTGTCTCGAACAGATGCCCCCTTCTGGACTCGGGGCTGTTTCTACTTCAATATTATTTAGGAGAAAACCTTTCCCAGTATCTTTCGCCAGTAAAAGCTTCTGCCAGAGGGAAGAAAGATTTCCACTGTGGGAAAAGAATTGTTATGCTTTAGTATGGGTATAAAAATTTAAATACTCCCATACGGTAAACCCTTTGTGCTTGAAACAGATCACAAGCCACTGATGTACTTGGAAAACTTTAAAGGGTCAAATAGCAGACTCTTGGATGGGCTCTGGCTATTCGCCCTATAAGTTTAAGTCGTTTTTATATCTGGTCTGAACCACTTTTCAGATTGGCTAGCCAGGTTGTATTAGTTCTTTTCCCTCTGTTCGTTGACCCTTATTGACTCCGTCCATAATTTTGAAGGGAATATTGTGAGGGAAAAAAGTAGTTAAGTGGGTTTAAGGTTTGTTCGGGCAACCAGGAACCATTAGCGAGTTACGTTGCGCGCGGCCACCCCCCCTCTCTGGCGGGCTGGGCAAAACAGTTCCTGGTTGTCGATTTGTTAAGTTCTATCCTGGTAATATTGCCTTACCCCGGTTGGATTGAAGTTTGGAGAGTCACTTCACCTCCACTCTTCTAAAACAGGAGGTGTTCCCACCAGAGTATTACGTTTGTTCTTTTCTCTGTTTGCTGGTTACCAGTTGATTTTTGGCCCTTTATCATTCTTTTTCTTTCTTAAATGTTATATATCATGACTTGGTAACCCGTTTTATTTTCTCTTATTTACCAGCTCTGTTTCTGGCGTGGTCTTCAGGATGACGCCAGTAAAGGGGAAGACCTTATTTTAAAATACTTATTAACATTATTCTACAACTACCCGGCCTTACCTATTCTACTTGTGCCCATCCAAGTGGTAGGAGATTCCAGAACATCGTTACCATCTGCCCAGGATAACCTACATAAATAACATCAAGAACTATCCAGGGCCAATACCTTCTCCTGGCCCAACTCAAGAACTGAAGGCCATTTTTTTTTTATTATTTAAATTTTAATAAAATTCTCAAATCATTTTCTTGTTTTTCCTAAATCATTTCTTTATTTATTTTTCCATTAGTTTCTTTTGTTCAGTTGAAGCGTTTTTCCACTGACATTTTAGTCCACAGATTTATCTCATTTGGCATACCGAAAAAAACTTCCCTATTTTAATACTGTTGTAGCTAGTTTTTGTATTGGGACAAGGGGCGTGACACCAATTTCCACAAAAATGACAATTTATCCATGTTGGGAAACCCGTTTGTTGATTGCAGACTACCGAGCTTCATAATGATTTGAATGGTTGATTTACTGTAAATTCTACTAGCAACCCTTGAATACTTATTAATAGCTTCCTTAATGAAGTTTACTATTTGTATTTCTATTTCTAACTGTAAAATTTTATATTGGACGCTTTTCCTGTACGTTGCTGATTTATATTTACTGTTGGAAAAGGGCGCCCACAACCCCCTCCGTTTACAGTTGCTTTATTTTCCAACGAATCGGTTTGAAACCGGTCAAGGTTTGGACCAGTCGAGGGTTCGGACCAGTCGAGGTTCGGAGCCAGTTGATCTGATCAGTGGGTCACTTATTTAAACACATACTGGTCGGTTTGATTTGGGCCTAATATGAAAGGATCTACTGGAAATTATCTACCTGAAGTAATATTTTGATTTGATTGAATTTCAAGAATATAACTTGCGTGTTGAAAACGGTGACTGCTTGCAGCTCCTACAGTTTACAACGGTCGTGCCTCAACCCTTGGTTTATCAAAATGTATCTAGCTTTTCATTTTTTTTTCGTTCCCACCACAATAAAATGCTTTTTATCATATAGTTGACTGGTGAAAATTTTGGAGGGAAAGGGTGTTTTTCTGTAGTAATTTAAAGATTGTCGAAAGTGTATATTGCGACCGCCTGGGGCTCCCTTAAATTATTGGAAGAGTGCAGTAAAGGTGCTTTCCTTGCAACAGGGTCGACACCACGAGCTGGGCATTACAGTCCCTTGGCAAAATGTTCCCACAAAACTGAAGCAAAAGTCTCAAACTCCCTTAGTCGTTTAACCTTTGTTATAGGTGGTGAAGTCGGGGCACCCCAAACTAGGTGTTCTTCTTCACAAAACATGCACTGTCTCAACCAAGGGGGCCAGCAAAAAAACACCGAAAATCAATATCACAAGTGAGCAGGAGGGCGCTGGGCCCGCAACCACTGCACTCACCACCGCTCAAGGGACATCACAACAATAACAAACTGGCTGCCACAGCCATCCACCCCTCTTCCCGGATTAAATACCAAGTAGTCTCTCAGGTATGACCAACGATCCAGATACCCTAAAGACTGCATTCCCCTTAGGGTTTTTAAATATGAATCTTCGAGAGACGCTTACAAAACAGACACAGGATGGACACAACTCGAAAAACAAATCGTCAGTCTTGAAAAAAAGTTATCAACACAAAAGGAATGGATTGCAAGCCATCCAAACAAACCAGATAGCCCTACCCAAAAAATTTTATCTCTTAATACAAAGGGTTTAAGAAGCAGTTAAAGAATGGAAGAACAACTTGATAACGTTCAGTGACTACTTGCTCTCCAAAAAGTTAAAACTGAACAAGATAAACATCGGACGCAGTAATAGTTAACAGTCCACTTTTTCCAGTGTATGAACCAAACAAACAGTAAGAAAATTATCTGCAGATCATAAGGACCAAACAATGTTATTGTACCAGAGTGAAAATAAAGGAAGGCCCGGTTACTAGGATCCCATGGTTAGAAAATCTTATGCTTGATTCCACTCACAGACAGGAAAAGATTAATTATTGCATCTATTAAAATTTAAAAAAGGGGGTTACATAAACGAGTGTTACCTAAAAACGTAGAAACCCCCTGATATCAGAAAAACTTTAAACGGGGAATATGACACAATACACAATGTTCACACGGGATGGGAAATCTAGTTAGGAAAAAAAATGTAGTCAACTGTACACAATTTTTGAACGAGATGATCTATCCGATTTCTCAGGATACTAATCTTACGAGAAAAAACTAAACAATGTCAACCTAAAGCCAACGTAATGTAGTGTATGTTTTGCTCCCTTATGTTCAAATTTCATTTTACAATTCTTAGTAATTAAATAATCAACTATCTTTATTTTGTGATTTTACTAGTAAGCATAAGTCACCTCATGAAATTTTCTTATTTACTATTGTTTGCTTAAACATTAGCTGAATTGATACTTTCTCTGTCCATATTACTACCTCATATTTTTTTAAATACTATCAATTGATATTACTTACTAAAATTAATTATTACCATTTTTAGTATAATTTCAATTTACTTTTAACATTTTTGACATTTAATAACCATTACTTGTCTAATTACCTTTACCTGTTTTAATACCACATTCACTATCTTAGAGTACTCTTAATTACCTTGTACTGCCAAATAACCTCAAGTATAACTTTTTTTTTTTATCACACTGGCCGATTCCCACCAAGGCAGGGTGGCCCGAAAAAGAAAAACTTTCACCAACATTCACTCCATCACTGTCTTGCCAGAAGGGTGCTTTACACTACAGTTTTTAAACTGCAACATTAACACCCCTCCTTCAGAGTGCAGGCACTATACTTCCCATCTCCAGGACTCAAGTCCGGCCTGCCGGTTTCCCTGAACCCCTTCATAAATGTTACTTTGCTCACACTCCAACAGCACGTCAAGTATTAAAACCATTGTCTCCATCATCTTATCAAACACGCTCACGCTTTCCTGCTGGAAGTCCAAGCCCTCGCACACAAAACCTCCTTTTCCCCTCTCTCAACCTTTCCTAGGCCGACCCCTACCCCGCCTTCCTCAACAGACTGATACACTTCTTGAAGTATTCTGGTTCGCCCATTTCCCTACGCCAAACCCCCCCCCCCAAAAAACCCCCCCACCCCTTTCCCCGTTTAATCCC
>NC_069427.1:49712327-49735382 GCF_026875155.1 Cherax quadricarinatus
TCAAATCTCCCTTTTTCACAGTACCTTGAGGATTGCCCAATAGAAATTTTTCTTTAACTTTTTGAGGACTTTCAGATTTCTTCAAATGTGTATTTAGAGTAGCTTCTAGTAAGAATGGAGAGGATGTTGCACCAAATAATATGATTTGAAACGATAAGTTTTCACAGGACTTTGAGGATCATGTGGATTTTCAGCCACAAGAATCGAGTATAATCTCTATCTATTTCTTTTAGTCTTACTCTTAAGAAAGCTTTGGAAATATCAGCCGTGTAGGCATATGGGTTTGTGCGAAATTTCATAAGCACGTCTCCAAGCTTCTCAGTTAGTGAGGGTCCGGTCATCAGACAGTCATTAAGACTTGCTACATCTTTATTTGCACGTGCGCTGCAATTATATACAACACGTAGAGGAGTGGTTTCAGAATCTTTTCTGACTCCATGGTGCGGGAGATAATGAGCTTCTGTCTTCAACTTATCTTCGACTACTTCCTCAGTGAATTTATTGTCCAACTGTTCTTGTATGATATTATCATAGACAGTCAGTAGCTCTGGATTCTTCCTGAGCTCATGTATTTGTGCTTTCATCTGTCCGAAAGCCATGCGATAATTGCTAGGCGGATGTTGTGGATTTAATTTCCATGGTAACCTAACCCAATACTGTCCATTTTTATATTTGACAGTGTCCAAATATTGGTTATAAGTCTGTGACTCTTGTGGGCTTGGTTTATTTACATCAATACCTATCGCATCTAAATCCCACAACTTATGAACTGGTTCATTCATTTCTTCCAGTAATAATAATTTTTGCTGTGGTACATGATCAACGGTTATTCTCGTAACTAGTATATTTTCCACTGAATCAATATCAGTTTCTTTCCCACTTTGAGAGGGAATGGTACCACATATCATGTGGCCTCCTGCTGTTTTCAGCAAGTGAACATCATGTTTACTTACTATATTTTGCACAAAACAGTGATAATAATCACTTCCAATGGTTAAATGAATTGGACTAATAGTGTCCGTCTGTATGTCAGGACAGGCTAACTTGACCTTAGCTGCTTTCAGTGCTGCAACTGTTTCTTTTAATCCCTGGATCTGCACAGATTTAGGCAAATCATCTACTACCACAGCTTCTACTGTCTTTTTCCTGTTTCCTAGACCAACAGTGATTCTGGCTAGGTCATATGTCTGTTTACCAGAATTGTGGAAAAAACCAGCTATATCTAACTGTACTTTGGCATAAAGTTGTTTATTCAGTTTCTGCAGCACTGTACTTCTTATGAAGGACCTTTGTGAGCCTTGATCAAATAGTGTTAGCACATTGATTTTGTGCAATTTATTAGATAACTCAACTCGAGCTATCGGGAGAGCAGTTGCTTTAAACTTATCTCTCACATTTAATGCTGTTGCTTGTTGACTTCCTGATTCTGTGGAAGTCTGCTGCTGTTCAGCAAAAGTATTTGGGCATAATGCTGTATGATGCATACCCTTGCATTTAAAACACTTCTTCAGTGAGCATTTTCCTCCCTTGTGTTCCCCTAAACACTTGATGCATCTTTTCAGCTGATGAACACGTTGTTTACGTGCCTCCATTGATGTGTATTGACTACAATACTGTGCCCAATGTGTTCCATCACAAAGTACACATTTTGGAGTACGTTTATGTATGACAGTCTGTTTACTGTCTATTGTATTCACAGCTTGATAAATGCCTATATGGGATTTCCCATTATGTGGTTTAGTGGGAGTAGGTATACTCTTTTTATACTGAGTTGAAGGTTTATTATCCACGAGATTTGTGGATTTTTCATCTTGTCTCGTTGCTTGCATGCATGAAACTATTGTTTGAAAAACCATTGCTAATTTCCTCACAAGTGAAATAGCGTTATTGAACATAATATTTAATCGTTAAATAGTTTGTGGTGACAATTATCTTGAAAATCCCACTGATAAACCCAATCACATTGTCTTAGGTCTATTTAGCACCTAGAGATCTGAGACTATTGTCTAATGTGATCCTAAATGCCTGTAAGTCTGAAAACAATGTTTGGGTGGCTTAAAGCTTGATATTAAGACTGCATGTCTAACTTGGCTTGTCAGCTTCAAAGTAATTGTCTGCTAAGACAGTAGGCTATTTGATAATTGCCTTTTAACCACCAGAAATGACTTAATCAGTTCATGGGGTTTTCTCCCTTCCAAGCCCTTTAAGTTTAATTAAAACTTAGCATCTTATCTATGTCAGTTCGTGAATTTATATAGATTGAAAACCACTAATAAATTCTTTGCAATGGAAAATATGGTAATGCAAGGAAGGTAAGCTTGGTAATGGGACACTTATTGTTGTTCAGGTGTAACGGGTGTTTGACCACTAATTAAAGTAGGTGTCTGTGGCAGATAGCCTGTACTCCTGTCCACCTTAATTGTTGATTACTGAATGTATCCAAAACATTTTTAATTTCATCCGCAGATGGATCTGATTCAAGAAATTTATTTTCATAATGTGTATAGTCTGAATTAATTATTTTCAGACGTTGTGTAAGTAATTCAACTTGACCTCAAGATCATCAAATCTATGTTTGTATCTTGAGTTAATCCTATACAGACTGAAATTAGATTTTCTAATTGTGTAATCTTAGTCTGTAAAGACTGAAACTAAGTTTTCAAACAAGCCATTTTAATTGTATATTGAAAATTCTAGACCACACTTAGGTGTTTAAAAAACACTGTACTGCTATAAACAGCTGAATTTTTGTTATGCTTAAGTCAGCAATAATCGAGTCAGACACTACTGACCCACTAAGCTTAACCTCTGGGTCAATGACCATGAAGGGTACAGAGTTTACCTGGAGTTTACCTGGAGAGAGTTCCGGGGGTCAACGCCCCCGAGGCCCGGTCTGTGACCAGGCCTCCTGGTGGATCAGAGCCTGTTTAACCAGGCTGTTATGCTGGCTGCACGCAAACAAACGTACGAGCCACAGCCCGGCTGATCAGGAACCGACTTTAGGTGCTTGTCCAGTGCCAGCTTGAAGAGTGCCAGGGGTCTGTTGGTAATCCCCCTTATGTATGCTGGGAGGCAGTTGAACAATCTTGGGCCCCTGACACTAATTGTATGGTCTATTAACGTGCTAGTGACACCCCCGCTTTTACTGGGGGATGTTGCTCGTCTGCCAAGTCTTTTGCTTTCGTAGTGAGTGATTTTCGCCTGCAAATTCGGTACTAGTCCCCCTAGGATTTTCCCGGTGTATATAATATGTATCTCTCCCGCCTGGTTCCAGGGGAATACAGGTTCAGGAACCTCAAGCGCTCCCAGTAATTGAGGTGTTTTATCTCCATTATGCGTGCCGTGAAGGTTCTCTGTACATTTCTAGGTCAGCCCAATTTCACCTGCTTTGAAAGGTGCAGTTAGTGTGCAACAATATTCCAGCCTAGATAGAACAAGTGCCTGAAGAGTGTCATCATGGGCTTGGATCCCTAGTTTTGAAGGTTCTCATTATCCATCCTGTCATTTTTCTTTCCACATATGAGTGGGTTCCCACCCTTATCCCAATTATTTCTATTGTGACCTATACCTGCTAATCAGGTCTTCACTCCTACGTCTGCCAACTCGTTGCCTCCAGCAATGAGACAGATAAAAGGATTGCTCCCATTACCTCTCATGATGTCATCCAGATGGCTAACAATATCCTCCATCCCAGCCCCAGGAAAACAACTCTCTGTCTCCTACTCTGCCTTCAAGCAGAACGCCCCATCCATATACCTAACTTGGCTATCCCCAAAACAACAACATTCGTACCTTCCTTGGTGTCGTTCGTCGTGACGTTCCCAGTAGTTTGACTCACATTCGTCGGGTAGCATGAGAATGTATTGGATGTTTCCACAACGTTTCCACGGCAGTCTCTTTCTTCTTCATCGTTTCTCTTTCCATTCGTCTTCTTGATTGTCAACTTCTTTCCCTGCTGTCCAGCCACTGACAGTTTCCCTTCTTCACCTGAGGACTCAAAACAGGAGGACTACTACGAATCTTTTTGTTTTCATCGGTCAGTCGCCAAAAATTTTCCCTATTTGCCCAACTCAATTCTTCCTTAAGCTGTTGGTAAAGTTGCTCGATGGAGGGATCTTTGCTTCAAAATTCTAGAGAGCGCGCAAAAAGGGTTTTCACGAGCCAAATATACTTCATTACTGACAAAAGTAATTTCAATCAGGAGCTCTGTGCAGGCGTCCGGGACGGCCCAATAGCAATGCGAACACTCTCCAAAGAGAGAACCCGCAGGTAATGGATTTAAATTAGATAAGGTTTAGATTTAGAAAGGACATAGGGAAAGTATTGGTTTGGAAAATGGGTAGTTGATTTAGTGGAACAGTCTACTTAGTTGGGTTATTGAGGCTGGGACTTTGGGTAGTTTCAAATCTAGGTTGGATAAGTACATGAGTGGGAGGGGTTGGATTTGAGTGGGACATTCACATCAGAGCTTATTTCTTGGGTGGTTTTGAAAATTGGGTTGGGCAAATGTTTTGTAAGTGGGATGAATTGTAAAGGACCTGCCTAGTATGGGCCAGCAGGCCTCCTGCAGTGTTCCTCCTTTCTTATGTTCTTATGTTCTTATGTTACAATGTTATGGTCCTTGAAGGTGAGATCCTCCGACATGATCACTCCCAGGTCTTTGACGTTGGTGTTACGCTCTGTTTTGTGGCCAGAATTTGTTTTGTACTCTGATGAAGATTTAATTTCCTCGTGTTTACCATATCTGAGTAATTGAAATTTCTCATCGTTGAACTTCATATTCTTTTCTGCAGCCCACTGAAAGATTTGGTTGATGTCCGCCTGGAGCCTAGCAGTGTCTGCAATGGAAGACACTGTCATGCAGATTCGGGTGTCATCTGCAAAGGAAGACACGGTGCTGTGGCTGGCATTCTTGTCTATGTCAGATATGAGGATGAGGAACAAGATGGGAGTGAGTACTGTGCCTTGTGTAACAGAGCTTTTCACCGTGGCTGCCTGGGACTTTACTCTGTTGACTACTACTCTCTGTGTTCTGTTAGTGAGGAAATTATAGATCCATCGACCGACTTTTCCTGTTATTCCTTTAGCATGCATTTTGTGCGCTATTACGCCATGGTCACACTTGTCAAAGGCTTTTGCAAAGTCTGTATATATTGCATCTGCATTCTTTTTGTCTTCTAGTGCATCAAGGACCTTGTTGTAGTGATCCAATAGTTGAGACAGACAGGAGCGACCTGTTCTAAACCCATGTTGCCCTGGGTTGAGTAACTGATGTGTTTATAGATTGGTGGTGATCTTGCTTCTTAGGACCCTTTCAAAGATTTTTATGATTTGGGGTGTTAGTGCTATCGGTCTGTAGTTCTTTGCTGTTGTTTTACTGCCCCCTTTGTGGAGTGGGGCTATGTCTGTTGTTTTTAGTAACTGTTGGACGACCCCCGTGTCCATGCTCCCTCTCCATAGGATGGTAAAGGCTCGTGATAGGGGCTTCTTGCAGTTGTTGATGAACACGTAGTTCCATGAGTCTGGCCCTGGGGCAGAGTGCATGGGCATGTCATTTATCGCCTGTTCGAAGTCATCTGGCATCAGGATAACATCAGATAGGCTTGTGTTAACCAAATTCTGTGGCTCTCTCATAAAAAATTCATTTTGATCTTCGACTCTCAGTCTGGTTAGTGGCTTGCTAAAAAACTGAGTCATATTGGGACTTGAGTAGCTCACTCATTTTCTTGCTGTCATCTGTGTAGGACCCATCTTGTTTAAGTAATTGCCCAATACTGGGCGTTGTTCTCGACTTTGATTTGGCATAGGAGAAGAAATACTTTGGGTTTCTTTCGATTTCATTTATGGCTTTTAGTTTTTTCCCGCGATTCCTGACTCCTATAAGATTCCTTTAGCTTAAGTTCGACGTTTGGTATTTCTCTGACCAGTGTCTCCTATGCATTTCAGATATATTTACCTCTTTTAGCCGTTCTGTTATTCTTTTCCGTCGCCTGTAAAGGGACCGCTGTCTCTTTCTATTTTACATTTACTCCTCCTTTTTCTTAGAAGAATAAGCCTTGTGCATACATCGAGTGCCACCGAGTTAATCTGTTCTAGGCATAAGTTGGGGTCTGTGTTGTTTAGTATATCTTCCCAGCTTATATCGGTTAGGACTTGGTTTACTTGGTCCCACTTTATGTTTTTGTTATTGAAGTTGAATTTGGTGAATGCTCCCTCATAACTAATTTCATTATGTCGGTCTGGTGCTCCGCGTATACATGTCTGAACCTCAATTATGTTGTGATCTGAGTATATTGTTTTTGATATGGTGACATTTCTTATCAGATCATCATTGTTAGTGAAGATGAGGTCTAGTGTATTCTCCAGTCTAGTAGGCTCTATTATTTGCTGGTTTAAATTGAATTTTGTGCAGAGATTTAAAAGCTCGTGTGAGTGTGAGTTTTCATCAGAGCTGCCTCCTGATGTTATTTCTGCAACAGTATTTGCTATATTCCTCCATTTTAGGTGCCTTAAGTTGAAATCCCCCAGGAGCAAGATGTTGGGTGCAGGAGCTGGAAGATTTTCCAGACAGTGGTTAATTTTTAACAGCTGTTCCTGGAATTGCTGGGATGTTGCATCCGGAGGCTTGTAGACTTCCACAATGACTAGGTTTTGGTTCTCGATCTTTACTGCTAAAACTTCCACTACATCATTTGAGGCATTAAGCAGTTCTGTGCAAACAAGTGACTCTGCAATGTACAGGCCAGCCCCTTTCTTTTGCCTGTTCACTCTGTCACTTTTGTATAGGTTGTAACCTGGGATCCATATTTCGTTATCCAAGTGATCCTTTATGTGGATCTCAGTGAAAGCCGCGAACATTGCCTTTGCCTCTGCAAGCAGTCCATGGATGAAAGGTATTTTGTTGTTTGTTGCTGGCTTTAGACCCTGTATATTTGCAAGGAAGAATGTCATCGGACTGGTGGTATTGTTGGTACTGGGGGGGGGGATTTTTTTTCCGGCATTAGTATCTGTAACTGTTGGTTTGGAGTGGAGGCCATCGACTGTGGTTCCACTCCAGGAATGACTGGATTTGGTGTACAATTTCTGCCATTTCCTGCCAGTTTTTTTTCCTTCCTGGCACTAAAAACCTCTCCCTCTTGAGTGGCTGTGGCTACCCAGGTTTTCCCATGGCCTGGATGTTTTGTATCTTTTTGTCCCCTTTAGATGGTGTGCCTGGCAATTTAAGTTATAGCACAGTCTTTCCTGCACTGAAGAGGTGCACATTTCAGGGTGAAAAAGCTTACAGGAAGGGAGTTTGCATTTTCCTGTTGTCATATGGGCATGACATTTTCTAGGGTGGTCATAGTTGCACGTCCCATCTGTTTTTCCAGATTTCCCATGTCTGCAGATACGAAGTGCATTATATGTGCACAGGCTTGGTTTCCATTTGCCTTGGGTTTCTGTGACTGTATTCCCTGTTGGTGCATGTTTACCTGTCTTATTCCTATCCTCCCTAGCACCAACAATGGAGCTCCCACCAGTTGCTTTTGGTAATATATCCTCACTATTGCTAGTGGAGTCCTCTTGTTTGCTATTTCTTGTGGTATTTCTAGTTTACAATATTGGTTTTATCTTATCTTTGACTACACTTGTTTCCCGACTACTGCTCCTGTCCCCTATGAGGTCATTTATATGCATTGCATCCTGCATATAATTCCCGACTACCTGGACAAAATCTCCAGCTTCACCATTACTGTCTCCCAGGACAGCACCTCCAACTTCACCATTTTTTTTTTTTTATATTTTATTGAAAAACGCAATACATAGTTATACATGTAGACAATGTAATCAATGAAACGTATCCATTATATATAACAAAAGAAAACTCCACATTCCCTACCGTAGCACTAAACTTATACATAAGAACTAAACTAAAGACAGCCCACAGCTTCATATACAGGTGGGTTTATTACATCCAAAATTGCAGCCATAAACACAATATGCAATATAACCCAAAAAATGTCACAGGTATTGACATTTTACATAAAACTGTATGTACGAAGACATTCTCAATTATCCAAAAATTCTTTACACACTTATTATTGTTGTATATTAAACTTCATATCAAATACATAATACGTAACACCTCAATAATTACAAAAACAAATAAAGGTTTGAAAATAATCTCCAAAACCTCACCACAGAAAAACTAAAACACAGTACAATATAACAATGATTCATCCCACCTCACTTCCATACACTACATTCATCCCACCTCACTTCCATACACTACTTCATCACCACAAGCGAACTTACACAATCACGTATATTTAGTAATATTTTTCAAATATAATTTCCAGTTTTAAGTAACAAATTTCTTCTACTATATAATGAAATATACATAGTCATTACAAATTAAAACCCATTAACTTAAACAAGACTATATTCTTATTCTACAGACGGCAGCAGTTCTTGCCTCACCATCCTAACCCTACTTAACACATTGTACATAACACTCCTTATATACCCATCACTCGTAAATTTAAATTCATTGAACTTCACCGAATACCAATATACAACCCATACTGAGTACATGAAATTCTCTTTACATACTGCTATATACACTTATGTATGATAAAAATAAACCCCATGTATTACTCATTATTAGCAGTACATTTGGTACACAGACATATTTATCACCGCCCGCATGTCCTTGTTTTAATACAACCACCAACCCTGATAATACATCACAACATATGCCAAATTTAACTTATCCATAACATACATCAGTATACCATTCTGAGTATGACCGTATACTTTTCACATGCACACAAATATTGCTCATTTCCATATCATAAAAATCTTAATTTTTCCCTTACAAACCCCCACAAACTTATCTAAAACACACTCCACAACTACGCTGCCATTTCACACCATATCAGGGAAAACTCCTCATACACCAAATTCTGAGACGAGCCCGATGCAACCCCTGAAAATCCAAACCAATCCCCCCCCCCCTTTTTTTTTTTTTTTTTTTTTTTTTTTTTTTTTTTTTTTTTTTTTTTTTCCGTCCCTTACTCCGCCAACAAACCCTCTGACATTCATACTTGGGATATCCTTCGGGAAAAAAACCCTTTCCCATCTACTTCAATATATCCCCTATTACGACTAAGTGTTTTGTACATTGTTGCTCCCAAATACCTTCTTTCGCACCACCCAATCCCCATTACCCCTCATGGCCCATGATACGAAAAAAAAAATCAGTTATGATGTACACCAAAGAAACGCTGCACAGACTTTTCCCCAAAACCTCCCACATCTAAACTAAAATGCCTTAATACCGATATCCCTCCCCCCACCCACCCCCCTCAAAATCCCCCCCATCCACTCCCTTTAACACTCCAAATTTTTACAAAAATATACTACATGAAAAGCTGTCTCCCTATCCCCACACACCCTACACGTCCTCCACCTTTCAACCCTCTCTCCCGAAGCACCACACCAGACGGCAATATTCCATGAAGGAACGAAACATTACCTCTCTCACTCTTGGTCTGATGCGCACCAACCGAAAACCTTCCCCAAATGTCTCCCCATGCATACATTGGGTATATGCCCTCACATTTGCAATCACCCTCACCCCTACAGCACGCTCCAGAACACCTACCCGTATCCTAACGGATCCTAACATACAATAAAAGCTCGCAGCACATCCTCACACCTCTCATCTCTGACCTACCCACCACCTTCGTCCCTCCTCATATAATGCTTGAAACACCCTTCCCCACACGACCGTCCACTCGGATAAACCCCTCTTCAAATATATACACTTAACCCTTAATCTTAAATCTATTAAACCCAATCCACCTTTGTCGACCGTAGCATAACAACACTCCTACTCAACCAATCACACCCAGAACCCCATATATATCGAAAAAAACCTTTTTTAGCATTCTAGTTATGTCCGGTCCTGCCAACGGATATACTCTCCCACATGCCAGACCATACTATATAACATCACATTCACCACTATTACACGTTGATGTATCGTCAAATGCAAGGGTCTCAAAACATTTAACCTACCACCAACCTATCCACTGCCCCCCCAGAATTAAGCATCCGTGCCTCCCGGCATTCCCCATATAAATTATCCCCACACCCCTTTTAGTCTATCCACCACACACCAACGCACAGCTGTTTCCCATCGCGCCCTCCCTACCCAATTCCCTAAGACCAATAATTTCGATTTCTCCACATTCACTTTTAAACCTGTAACACCTTCAAAATCACCAATTAATCCTCCACCCTCATGTAAACTTTCCTCCCTGCTCATTAGAATTGTTGTATCATCCACATACCCTATTATTCCCATCCCACCATTCTCCACACCACGTACCCCCCCTAAACATCGCCCACAGCCCTAAAAAAAAGGGTCCTGTATACAAGCAAACAACAGTTGAGACAGAGGACAACCCTGCCTTATGCCCCCTCCCCATTGAAACCCACTCACCCAATTTCCCATTCACCTGCACACGTACACCTACCCAAATTATAAAAAAGTCTCAATCCAACGTACCATCTCTTCCCCAAAAACCCTGCCTCCGTAAGATAGCCACAGTGCCTTTCGTTCTACGCAATCATACGCAGCCTGCCAATCCAATGCTAAGACACCTCCCCCCTTTCATTCCCCCCCTCCATACTTTCCACAAAATCTTTTTTAAATTCCATGTCCCTCATACATCGTCCTTCCAGGCACCCCATACTGACCTCTCGCAACAACTCTATCTATCACGCACTTCAGCCTGTTCCCCAAAAGATTTTGCGAATATCTTATAATCAGCACATAACAACGACAACGCCCTGTAGTTCTGCACTGTAGTGGGGGCCTTCCCCTTTTGGAATCAATACTACTACTGCAGTACGCTGCAACTCCCCCATCCTCCTCACTTTTCATCACATTCATCAGGTTCACCCTAAAAAATCCTTCAAACACTCCAATTCTTCACATAGAATTCACAAGGTAACCCATCTATACCGGGCGTTTTAAACCTCTCGCCATATTCTCCAAAGCTCTCCATACCTCCCCCTCTTCAATATCCCCACCCAATGCCATACGATCACTTCCACTCAGCACACAAGATACATTCTCTCCCAATCTTTTCTTAAATCCTCACCGTTCACTCTACACTCCCCCAAATATTTTCCAAACCAACTATCCATAAAACCACTCATACCCTCAGAAATTTTCTCAACCCCTTTGACCCTTCTTTATACCCACTAAGTCCTCGTGTACTACCAGCTTATCAATTTCCTTTCCCAAACCTGCGTCTCCGCTGACCCCGTAACACACAGGCTGACGGCCTGTCACCCCAAATCGCCTCCTCAAAACCCACCTTGCACCCTCGCCTCATCAAATCTCTCATTGTGCATATCCCTTATCTGCCATTTTAAAATGCTTCAATTTCCTCCATTGGATACACACCTGTCACAGCACCCCTCTGATAACAACCCTGCAACCCCCCCTCAAAATACTTTTTTGAAGCCCAAATGTCATCCATGCCTCATTCTTTTCCCCTTCGCACATAGTAATTTGCCTGATCCTCGTTTTGCAACCCCATCCCACCCCCCAAAAATAAATCGCTTGCACTCTTACCCCCAACCCATAAGTCCTCCCACAAACTTTCAAAATCCCCTCCCTCCACCCCTCACCCAGTAGTCGTACATTCAGCTTCCAGTACCCCAATATCTCTTAGGCAAACCCGTCCCAATTTAAATCATCAAAAACCGCCCTATGATCTGAATAAACGACATTCACCGTCTGCACCCGCGTCACCCTCACTCCCCTTGTCACATACAACCTATCTAATGGGTTTGCAGCATATCCCTTTCTATGAAAAGTGTGCTCTATCTCGCAATCCCCTCCATCAACTATATCCCTCAATCCCACACCTCTCAAAGATCCCCATAAACCTGCCAAAAAACACCCTGCCCCTCTCGGTTCCACATCCTTCCTGCGCACCACACATTTTCCAGTCGCCCCCAAAACTATTGTCACTGACGGTAATGACCGCAAATAATATACCATACGTTATTCACAAATTCATTCTTTACCCTTACATCATTCTCAGCCGGCACATACACACAAATGACTGCCATCCGCTCACCTCTCCACCACCCATCTATTTTTAACACACGACCCCCCCCTTCACTCCTAAGAACAACAAACGGCTGGGTCTCTGGGATCAGGATTCCCACCCCTCCCTTCATTCGCTCCGAATACTCACAAACACTCTGTACCCATCCACCTCCAATTCCTTTCCCAGCTTGAAATTTATGTTCCTGCACAAAACAATGTCTATAGCATAACGTCTTAAAATCCCTTTACCCACAGACGCTTCTCACTCGCACACAATCCATTAATATTCACTGTCATGCACCGGAAACCTATTTTATGTGATTCACCCTCTGCCCCTTTTCACCTTTTCACTGACACGTTTTCAGTGTGTCTGCTTCGTCCACTTTTCTCTCCACTGCCCACTGGTGGCTTCCCCTTATCCAACACCTGACCAGGCGTACCTTTAGTGCTCCCCCCGCACCACATCAACCCTGGCTTTTTCCCCGGTCTCTTTTGCCGGGGTCAAAACATCATCAGGTCAGAATATGTCGCCGCCCTCTTACGGTTGACACCTCTGCATCCATTTCCAACTCACTGGATGCCTCCCTTTTGAATCTCAGCAGTCACTCAATCACTTTCCACCACTCCTGGCGAGTCATCTGCCATGTTCGCCAATCTTCCAAGTTGCTCATTTTCAATCTGAACAGTACTCCTCACCATACTCAAGTTATCCTCAGCAACCTGCTTCTCAAAGGATTTTTTCCTGCACGTTCACCAGTGGGCCCTTCCTTTTTCCCGCACGTCACCAATCTGCACAGTCTTCCCGTTCTCCATGGCAGATGCCTCATTTTCCCACCACTGTGACAGTGATGGGCTGGTACCCACCAGTGGCAGCTCACGCTCCACTTCTCACTCCAGGAAGTGCCACTTCTATGTACAGGTGCCTCATCAGCATGACCCACCTCTGGTTCTGGCTTTTTCCCACCATCTCACTACCTAGGTCCTTTCTCCGCTGCCATCTCCCACATTTGGCCGCCATATGGTCATATGCACCACATAACCTACACGTCTTCTGCTGCCCAGCGTAGTACACCATTACCTGTGCCTAAATGCGTCCAGTATGACGTAAAAACGGGATGGCATGCCTCAACTCCATCTTGATCGGGAACGTACCATCCGGAAAACCGGCATACGCCCCATCCGTCCATTTACCAGCCATAGCCAGGTGTACGGGTTCCATACTGTTCAAATACAAAACCGCAGATCATTCTCGTCCGCCTCAAATGGCACATTTCGGATTTTCACCCATGTGTAATGCTTAGACACATCGATTAGGCAAACACATATCGCTAAATTTAAACATCCACGCTCCTGTCCTGGTACTTGTCAACCAGCCGTTCATACACTCCAGCTGAACTCAGCTTGACGAAAATACGATAGGCACCATTTAGTGCCACACCATACAGTTCTTGATCCGCAACACCATAGGTGTCACGGATAATTTGCGGTAAAAGCACTTGTGCAGACTGAGGCGTTATTGCACCACGCAATAATTCAATGCACACCGTGTGCAAACGCCTTCTCACAGACTGCGCCATGTTGTGAAAATATGTCTCCTCCAATGGCCAGCAGAGGGCAGTAGTCACACGTCCGCACTCTGCGCAGGTCAAGCGGCGAATGTGAAACTTCACCATTACTGTCTCCCCGGACAGCACCTCCAGCTTCACCATTACTGTCTCCCAGGACAGCACCTCCAGCTTCACCATTACTGTCTCCCAGGACAGCACCTCCAGCTTCACCATTACTGTCTCCCAGGAAAGCACTATCAGCCCCACATTTACTGACAACCAGGACATCCCCTCCAGCCTTACAGTTTCTGACTTCATGGCCAGTATCAAGGGCAGTACCATTCAGCCCAGACTTTTTATGTTCCCATCTGTTGTAGAATGCTTCCAGGTTCTCTATGAAAGCAGCTTTGATGTTATCCTCTTTTAATACCCTTGTGATTTTTGTGAGGGAAAAGTAGGTGTAAGTGGGGTTAAGGTTGTTCGGGCAACCAGGAACCATTAGCGAGTTACGTTGCGCGCGCACACACCCCCCCCTCTCTGGCGGGCTGGGGCAAAACTAGTTCCTGGTGTCCGATTTGTTAAAAGTTTCTACTCCTGGTAATTTTGACCTTACCTGGTGTGGATTGAAGTTTGGAGAGCCCACTTCACCTCCACTCTTCTCCTAATCAGGTGGGGTGATCTACCAGGAGTATTACTGTTTGTTCTTTTCTAGTGTTTGCTGGTTCCAGTAATAAATTTGGCATTATCATTTTTTTTCCTTTTTAATGTTATATTATCATGACTAGGGGTAACCAGTTTTATTTTCTCTTATTTACCAGCTCTGTTCCTGGCGTGGTCTTCCAGGATAGACGCCAGATAAAGGGGCAAGACGTATGTTAATAATACTTATTAACATTATTCTACAACTACCGGCCCTTACCTATTTACTTGTGCTCCACCCCAAGTGGTAGATTCCAGAACATCGGATTACCATCTGCCCAGGATAACCTACATAAATAACATCAGAGGAACTATCCAGGGCCATACCTACTCCTGCCCAACTCAAAGAACTGAAGGCCATTTTTTTTTATTATATTTAAATTTTAAGTAAAATTCTCAAAAATCATTTTCCTTGTTTTTCCTAAATCATTTCTTTATTTATTTTTCCATTAGTTTCTTTTGTTCAGTTGGAAGGCGTTCCACTGACAATGGCGACCTTGCCAGGATCCGACTCTTGAAGAAAACATCGTCCTGATGGTTTCAAACTGGTTGTGAGTATAAACCATTTAAGATAGAAAAGGGTGAGTTAGTTGAGGTGTCAAGTCATTACTGGTAGTCTGACTTACCGTTGTTTGGTTCTAAGGTTCGGTTTAGAAGTTTACCTATTTGTTGGACCTGGGGAACTTTGATAATAACCCCTCCTGTGTGAACCGTGTGTATTTTGCTTAGTGAAGGCTATTGAGCCCACAAGTGTATTCTTCCAGGGAGAAATATTTATTTCATTTTCTCTTTGGGAAGTTTAAAGGGTGCGGACTGTTTTCCCTCTTTTGTAACAGACGTTACTGTTAATTTTAATTGTCAGTTGAAGTTGGGTGCTTAATATTTTCTTTTTACAAGATGGATTCTTTAGATTTCTGGTTGAAAGCTGGAAAGGAAATGGGATTTACTGGACAAAGCCTTGATAGTTACATTACTGCTAAAAGGGCTATTGAAGAGAAAAAGGAACGGAAAGACAAGCTCGAGAGGAGAAAAAAACTAGCTCGTGAAGAGAAAAAGGAACAGGAAAGACTAGCTCGGGAGGATAAAATCGAACGGGAAAGGATAGCTAGAGAAGATAAGTTCAGGCAAGAGAGGTAGCCTTCAAAATGAAGGAAATTGAGTTAGAACAATCAAAGGTTGGAATTAGAAGCCCAAAAAGGTAGAACTATCTAAGCAGAAAATAGATGAAGGGGTACTGGAATAACCCCTTTCCCCAAAAACCTAATTTTTAGGATGCCACAAATACCACCTTTCTCAGAACAAGATGAATAGCGGCAAAATTTACTAGATTACAGAGTACTGCTACTCTGTGACTGGCCAGTAGATTCTTGGGCTACTAGGCTTGGCTTACTACTGTCAGGTTTAGCATTAAACTCTATTCCACTCTACCCTCTGATGTTATTTCTAGTTATAGCCTGCTGAAGAAAGCTATACTACAGGCTTTCAAAAAAAACTACTCATCATTACAGGTCGGAGTTTAGACACATTAAAATAACTCCTCATCAAAATTACATGCAATTCTTAACAACACTTTTCAGATTATTTGATTCGTGGATTGATAGTGCTGAGGTTGACCACGATTTCGAAACTTTTTCGAGACTGATGGTAAGAGATCAATTCCTTTCTTCTGTAAACTCAGACTTACGAATATTCATTAAAGAACGAAACGTTCATACGGCTGCAGAAATGGCACAAGCTACTGATATATATGCGTGCGTTCATAATTACCCTAAAGAGCGTAGCAGATATAAGCCTGTGGTGCCTAAGCAATCTGAGGGATCCAAACCCTCCGTACCTAATAATTCCACGGCCTTCACAGTAAAGTGTTTCAACTGTAATGAGTGGGGTCATAGACGTCCCGACTGTCCTAGAAAAAAAGGTGAAAATGTCGGTAAATGTTTCACTGAATCAAACATAAACGCACCTTTTAGTGAAGGTACAGTCAATGGTATGAATGTGTCAACCATTCTTAGAGACACTGGATGTTCCTGTATTGTTATCTCAAGTAAGCTCTTCCCTAACCTAGATTCTTCACGTTATAAGTCCACTAAGTTAACTGACTATTTGGAAGAAGCGATTCTTTCCAACAGTCAGATGTTTTGTTAGGTTTCAAATGGTTCTCAGGATGGGTAGATGCCGGGAGTTGCCCCGATAACCTCGTGTTCTGTTTTTTGGGTTGGGAACATACAAGGGGGTGCTTTCCCATCTGAGAAGGACTGTTTGGGAAATTTGGGAGTTTCCAAGGAAGGTTGGAACCTAAAAATCTGTTTCTTCACAGATAGTTCCAGATGAGATTCAGTTGGGTAACCTAAATCAGAGAGCTGATGGTTACAAAACTCCGGTAACACCTTTAGTAAGTCAGTCACTTGAACTGGACAACGCAGACGCCAGTGGAAAACTACGTGTGGCACAATCTATACAACAACTAGACTCGATTAACGTCCTTACCAGAGCTCAGTCTAAGGTAAAACCTATCCACCCATTAGTTCTTTCCAAAGGAAAGCCAATCGAGCTCTCATATAGATTTAGAGGGTCTTCAAAAGACTTGTCCTTCCTTAGAGGAATCTCGGAAGTTAGCTTTAAATGGCAAGGTGACCCAGAGAAAGAAATTTTCTTACAAGTTTGAGTTCAAACACGATCTTTTGTACAAGACTATAGTGTCTGCGGACAAGCCCAATGACGTTGGTCGAAGCCTGTTAGTCATTCCGCAGGATTGCCGTGAAACTATTTTAAAGATTTCCCTTTTGACTTGCCAGTCTCTGGCCATTTTTCACATAGGAAAACCTTTTAATAAAATCAAGGAAACCCATATTTCTGGCCTAGCATGTCTCTGACATCTATAAGTACTGCAGATCATGTCACGTATGTCAACTTTCCACGCAGAAGGGTAGAACTAGGAGAGTTTTCCCAGTAAAGATGCCTATTTTTTCAGTCCCCTTTTGCAAGGGGTTTCAGTAGATATAGTTGGTTTCCCATCACACCTCGCTCACAGGAGGTCATAAATATATTTTAAAATATGATTGACTACGCGTTCCAGCTTCCCAGAGGCGGTACCCTTAAAATCCATTACGTCCATAGAAGTCGCAGAAGCCCTTTTTTTCTATTTTTTCACGTGTAGGTATACCTCGTGAAATTCTGTCGGATAAAGGGGGTCAATTCACTTCAGAAATTTAAAGGAACACGTTTATCAACTTGTGGGTGTTAAACCTCTTTTCACTACAACCTTACCATCCGATGTGTAACGGAAGAGTGGAGCGACAACATGCCATCCTAAAATCAATACTAAAAAAAACTATGTATTCTTAAACCAACGGATTGGCATAGATTTTTAAACCCTGTGCTCTTTTCGCAATGCGCGAGATTCCAAGTGATTCCCTTGGTTATTCCCCTTTTGAATTGCTTTTAAAGGAGACAAGCATCGTGGTCCACTAACTATTTTGAATGAACTTTGGGCCAAAGATATCAAACCTGAGGTTCAGAACAGCTATCAGTTTCTTTTAGATCTAAGGGAAAGGGTTTGGAAGAAACCGCCGATTTGGTCAGTAAAACCTAGAGATGTCTGCGGAAACGTACAAGACTATTTGACCATAAAAGCCCAAGCGTACGTTTAATGTTGGTGATTAAGTTTTAGTTCTCCTACCCGACAAATCCAACAAATTGCTAATTACATGGCGCGGACCGTTATAAAGTAGTGAAGTCTGCAATAAGGTAGATTATATCTTGGATGTCAAGGGTAGAGAGAGAAATGTATCACGTCAATATTTTGAAACGGTACCATTTGAAGAAAGTTAATCTTTGGTAAATGCCTTTGACGAAGATACTTCTTCTTTCAGCTTGGATACAAGTGGTGATTCGTACGAATGTAGAGTTTGTATTTTTAGATGAGTCTTTTACAGAAAACGAAGGAGCTACTGGACATCTTAACGCATGATCCCTCACCAAAGAAGTCAAATGTCAACATTAAACACGACTTGTCGAATAGGCAAAAGTCTCAAGTGCCTTAGTAAACACATTTTCTGACGTATTCACAAAGGGAACCAGGACCCTTTCCACCACAAATTTTACACAAGATTGAATTGTCGGATCATGAACCAGTAAAGGCGGAAAATCTACCCTGTTCCCCTTTCACTTACGGAAAACTTTTGAAAATTTAGGTTGAAAAACTATTTAACTTAAATATCATAGAACCTTCGAAATCGGCTTTCTGTTCACCAGTTGTTATGGTTAAGAAAACCCCATTTAAATTTTTACGACTTGCCAAGATTTTCGTTATTTAAAAACTATAACTAAATGGGATGCAGAACCCATGCCAGTAATTGATCATGACTTTTAAAAATTCCATGACTGCAAATTCTTCTCGGAATTAGACATCTCACAAGCATACCATCAAGTGCCAAATTTCACCCAGACTCGAAACCAACACTGCTTTCCCTACTCATAGAGGTCTAATGCAATACCGCACAATGCCTTTCGGCTTGGTTACCGCGTGTGCCACGTATATTAGGCTTATGAGAATAGTTCTTTCTGAATCTAAAGAATGTATCAGTGTATTTTGATAATATTTATATCATGACAAAGTCTGGGAAGACCTCTAAATACACACGCTGTTTTGAAAGGCTAAGACTCATGGACTTACAGGGTTTAACCACAAAGTGCTTTCTTGGCTATATAAGGTACAATACCTTGGGTTCATTATTCTGATAACAACTTTCACCATTCTATAGACAAGTGTTTTAGAAGTACGTTCCTGCTACCAAAAAGTTATTAAGAAGTTTCTTGGATCTGTAAACTTCTATAGAAATTTCGTACCAAATCAAGTACTTAACTTCAGTTCTTAAGACTATTTGAAAAAAGGGTGTCAAGGAACCTCTTAGTTGTTCTGAGGAAGCCCAACCAAACTTCGAAGAAAATTTAAGAGCATATTTTAAACCCCTGTCCTAAAAATTACCAGTATTAATAAATATTTTGTCCCGAACAGAGCCTCCCACGTGTCGGGCTGTACTACTCAATATTTTGAGGAGACACCTTTCCAGTATTTTCGGGCCCGTAAGAAAGCTTTGCCCAGAGAAAAAGATATTCCACTGTGGAAAGAATGTTATTTCTTTTAGTATGGGTATAAGTGATTTAATACTACTATACGGTAAACCCCTTTGTTCTTGAAACAGTCAAAAGCACGATGTACTTGGAAAACTTTTTAAGGGTTTAAATAGCGAACTCTTGAGATGGGCTCTGGCTATCCAGCCCTATAAGTTTAAAGTCGTTTATATTTCTCTCTGACCATTTTCGATTGGCGGGGCCGAGGTTTATTTAGTTCTTTTCCTCTGTTCGTTTACTTATTGGGCTCCGTTTCCCTAGTTTTGGAAAGGGGGTTATTGTGAGGGAAAAGTAGGGTGTAAGTGGGGGTTAAGGTTGTTCGGGCAACCAGGAAAACCCTTAGCGAGTTACGTTCCGCGCCACACCCCCCCCCCTCTGGCGGGCTGGGGCAAAACTAGTTCCTGGTGTCCGATTTGTTTTAAAATTTCTATCCTGGTAATATTGACCTTACCCGGTGTGGATTGAAGTTTGGAGAGTCACTTCGCCTCCACTCTTCTCCTAATCAGGTAGGGTGATCACCAGGAGTATTACTGTTTGTTCTTTTCTAGTGTTTGCTGGTTACCAGTAATGATTTTGGCATTTATCATTCTTTTTCTTTCTTAAATGTTATATTATCATGACTATGGGTAACCAGTTTTATTTTCTCTTATTTACCAGCTCTGTTCCTGGCGTGGTCTTCCAGGATAGACGCCAGATAAAGGGGCAAGACGTATGTTAATAATACTTATTAACATTATTCTACAACTACCGGCCCTTACCTATTCTACTTGTGCTCCATCCAAGTGGTAGGAGATTCCAGAACATCGGATTACCATCTGCCCAGGATAACCTACATAAATAACATCAGAGGAACTATCCAGGGCCATACCTACTCCTGCCCAACTCAAAGAACTGAAGGCCATTTTTTTTTATTATATTTAAATTTTAAGTAAAATTCTCAAATCATTTTTCTTGTTTTTCCTAAATCATTTCTTTATTTATTTTTCCATTAGTTTCTTTTGTTCAGTTGGAAGGCGTTCCACTGACAATTTTAGTCCACAGATTTATCTCATTTGGGCATACCGAAAAACACTTCCCTATTTTAATACTGCTTGTAGCTAGTTCTTGTATATCTGCACAAGGGGCGTGACACCAATTTCCACAAAAATGACAATTTATCCATGTGGAAGCCCGTTTGTTTGATTGCAGACTACACAGAGCTTCATAATGATTTGAATGGTTGATTTACTGTAATTCTACTAGCAACCTCTTGAATACTCTATTAATAGCTTCCTTAAATGAAGTTCTAGCTATTTGTATTTCTATTTCTAACTGTACTTTTATATTGGACAGCTTGCCCTGTACGTTGCTGATTTATATTTACTGTTTGTTTGATAAGGGCGCCTACAACCCCATCCGTTTACAGTCTGCTTTATTGTCCAACGAATCCGTTTGAAACCGGTCAAGGGTTTGGACCAGTCGAGGGTTCGGACCAGTCGAGGGTTCGGAGCCAGTCTGATCTGATCAGTGGGTCACTTATTTAAAACATACTGGTCGGTGATTTGGGCTAACATATGAAGGATCTACTGGAAATTATCTACCTGAGTAATATGTGATTTGATTGATACAGAAGTATAACTTGCGTGTTGAAGAACCGGTGACTGCTTGCAGCTCCTACAGTGACGAACGGTCGAGCCTCAACCCTTGTTTATCAATCACTGTATCTAGCTTTTCTAGTTTTTTTTCGTCTCCACCACAATAAATGCTATATTATCACTATAGTTGACTGGTGGAAATTTTGGAGGAAGGATGCTTTTCTGTAGTAATAATGTCTTGTCGATGTGTATATTGCGACCGCCTGGGGCTCCCTTAAATTATTGGGACAGAGTGCTGTATGGTGCTTACCTTTGCAACAGATCCGACACTCACTGGGCTGGGCATTAAGTCCCTGGCAAAATGTTTCTCCACAAAACTTGAAGCAAAGTCTCAACTCCCTTAGTCGTTGAACCCTTTGGTTATAGGTGGTGAAGCTCGGACACCCTAAACTAGCGTGTTCTTCACAAAACATGCACTGTCTCACACCAAGGCCAGCAAGAAAACACCGAAAAATCAACTATTCAACAAGTGTAGCCAGGAGGGGGCGCTGCCCAGCAAAACCACTGCACTCACCACCGCTCAAGGCGACACCACAACAATAACAACAAACATGGCTGCCACCAGCCCATCCACCCCTCTCTTCCCCGGATTCAACCTACCAAGTAGTCTCTCAGGTATGACCAACGATCCAGATACCCTAAAGACATGCATCTCCACCTTAGTTATTGAAAATATGAATCTTCGAGAGACGCTTACAAAACAAGACACCATGGATGACACAACCGGGAAAAAAAAATCCTCAGTCTTGAACAAAAGTTATCAACACCAGGAATGACTGTGATAAGACCATCCAAACAATCACAGATAGCCATACCCAACAAATAATATCTCTTAATACAAAGGTTGAAGAAGCAGTAAAAAAAATGGAAGAAAAAACTTAGATAACCAGTTCAGTGGACACTTTGCTCTCCAAGAAGATAAAACTGAACAAGATAAACTATCGGACGCAGTAATAGTTAACAGTCCACTTTTTCCCAGTGATATGAACCAAACAAACAGTAAAGAAATTACTCTGCAGATCATAAAGGACCAAACAAGTGTTATTGTACCAGAGTGAAATAAAAGAAGCCAGGTTACTAGGATCCCATGGTAGAAAAAGGGCTTATGCTTAGATTCCATCACATGACAGGAAAAAAGACTTAATTATTGCATCTATTAAAGTAAAAGAAAAAGGTATACATAAACGAGGTGTTACCAAAAAAAAGTCAGAACCTCCTGTATAGTCAGAAACTTAAGCGGGAGAAAAATGACACAATTTCACCAATGCTTCACACGGGATGGAAAATTCTAGTTAGGAAAAAAAATGTAGGTCAACTGTACACAATCATGAACGAGAATGATCTATCACGATTTCTCAGGGATACTAATCTTACAGAGAATAACTAAACAAGGTCCAACCTAAAAGCCAACGTAATGTAGTGTATGTTTTGCTCCATTATTGTTCAAATTTCATTTTACAATCTCTTAGTAATTAAATAATCAACTATCTCATTTTGTGATTTTACTAGTAAGCATAAGTCACCTCATGTAATTTTCTTATTTACTATTGTTTGCTTAAACATTAGCTGAATTGATACTTTCTCTGTCCATATTACTACCTCATATTTTTTTAAATACTATCAATTGATATTACTTACTAAAATTAATTATTACCATTTTTAGTATAATTTCAATTTACTTTTAACATTTTTGACATTTAATAACCATTACTTGTCTAATTACCTTTACCTGTTTTAATACCCCATTCACAAAACTTAGAGTACTCCCTTTAAATTTCCTTGTACTGGCCCAAAAAACCTCAAGTATAACTTTTTTTTTTTTTTATCACACTGGCCGATTCCCACCAAGGCAGGGTGGCCCGAAAAAGAAAAACTTTCACCAACATTCACTCCATCACTGTCTTGCCAGAAGGGTGCTTTACATCAG
>NC_069427.1:49735882-49798561 GCF_026875155.1 Cherax quadricarinatus
TGTTTTTGGGGTTTTGAAAGTTAAATTTGGTGGACCCCTTTTGGACTAAACATTTTGCTCGGGGCTCCGCACTTAATGTTGCCTTTAAATTATGTTTTGTTAGTTAGTTTTTTGTTTACATTTTTATCTACATTGTTAAAATTTTGGGTTCTATTGTTTTCTTTTCAGTAATCTAATTTCTGGTTTAAATTAAAATTTTGTCAGAAAAAATTGTGTGGTGGGCATCGGCGCCCCCCTGATTTATTACTGCCAATAAATTTAGCATATTTTCCATCCATTTTAGGTGTTAAAGTTAAATTCCCCGGAGCAAATTTTGGGTGCAGGAGCTGGAAATTTTCCAGGACATGGTCAATTTTTAACGCCGTTCCTGGAATTGGGGATGTTGTCCGGGGCAAAAACCCCTACTATTTTGGTTTGTCTTTATGCAAAAATTCCCACATCATTTGGCTTAAACTTCGTCAAAAAGGTCCAATTTAAGGCCCCCCCCCCCTTTTCCTTTCCCTGTAATTTTTGGTTTTATTTTTTGTTTCCAAAGGACCTTTATGGGCCCCCCTCATAAACCCCAACATTTTTTCCCTGAACACCACGTTAAAGTTGTTTTTTGGGTTTTCCCCCCCCTTTTTCAAAAAGCCCCACAAAAAAACCCACAAACTTTTTTTTTTAAAAACAAACACACAGGTGCCAAACCAATTTCCCCCCCCAAAACACCCCCCCCCCCCCCCGGGCCCCCCCAAAAACACCCCCCCAAACCCCCCCCCCGGCCCCCCATTCCCACATTTTTCCCTTTTTCCCCCCCCCCCACTCCCCCCCCCCCCAAAAACACCAAAAAAAAAAACCAACAAAAACACCCCCCCCAAAGGGAAAACGGCCCCCACCCCCCCCCCCCAAACCTTGAACCCCCCCCCCAAAACCAAACCCCACACCCCCCCGTAATTTTTAACCCCAAAAAACCCCACCCCCCCCCCCAAAAAACCCCCCCCCCCAAAACCCTCCCACAGTCGCCCACCCCACCCCCGGTCTAATTTCCCCAACCTCCTTTCCCCCCCCGGGGTTCTTTTGGTTCCCGGGGGCTTTACCCCCCCAATTTAAAATCAGGGGTTTTTTACGGGGGCCCCCAACCCACCAGTCCCCATGCCCGGTAGCCTTCCCCCCAAAAAAACCCCCCGGATTAAAAAATTACCCCCTCAATACCCAAAATTTTTCCCGGGTCCATTTTCCCCCCCCCCCCGGCGTTAGGGACAAAACCACTCCCCCTTCTGGGCGCTCTCCCCCCTTCGGCGGGCGGGAATTCAGGGGGAAAATCCTCCCCCTTTTTGTATCCTACTGGGATCTTTATAAACCAATTCCTTTCCCCTAAACGTCCCCGTGTAGCCAGTGTCACTATCTGTTTGGCTCCCACCAGGTTACCTACATTTTCTGACTGGTCGTGGTTAATTCCCTGGTCTGCCAACTTCACGAAAGGTCTTTAAATTTGCTTAGCTGCTCCCAGCAAGACCTCTCCTGAAATTTGCCCGTGGGGGAAACGTTTCTCCCCCAAGGCTGTAATGTCTCGCGTGTCCACCAATTTGCCCTGTGACATCCCCCATATAATAAGTTTTGGGGGGGCCTGATTTACCCCCTCCCAATTATACTAATTTCCCTTGGGGCCTAAAACTTTAATTTAGCCACCAACTTCTTTGTTATCAAGGATATTTGTGTCCTACTCAAAGAAAATGGGTTGTTTGGGGGGGCCTGTTCCCTTTCCCAAACCTTTGCCTGACTGTAGGTGGGGCACCCCAAACCCTCCATGATTTCACTCAGATAAGACTTCACTCAAATATTCATGCTGCCTACCATTTCGGCTCAGACTCACTTTTTTCTCTATTTGAGAGTTTTTACTGAAGTTTACATGGAGAGTTTCCCGGGGGTCAACGCCCCCCGGGGCCCGGCTGTAACAAGGCCCCCTGGTGGATCAAGCCTGTAAACCCAGGCTTTTTATGCTGGCTGCACGAAAACACGAGGCCACACCCCGGCTGGTCGGGAACTGACTTTAGGTGTTGTCCAGTGCCGCTTGAAACTCCCGGGGGTTTTTGGGTTAATCCCCTTATGTATGCTGGGGGGCAGTGAACACCTCGGGCCCCTGACACTTATTGATGGTTTTTTTAGTCTAGTGAAAACCTGCTTTTCATTGGGGGGTGTTGCATCGTCGCTAAGTCTTTTGTTTATAGTGAGTGTTTTCGTGTGCAAGTTCGGCACTAGTCCCTCCAGGTTTTTTCCAGGTGTATAATCAAGTATCTCTCTTCTCCTGCTTCCGGGGAAATACAGGTTCAGGAACCTCAAGCGCCCCAAAAAACTGGGGTGTTCATCTCCGTTATGTGCGCTTAAAAGGTTTTTGAAATTTTTCTAGGTCAAAAATTTTCCCCTGTTGAAAGGTGTTTGTTAGTGGCAGCAATTTCCAGCCAAGATAGAACAAGTGCCCAAAGAGTGTCTAGGGGCTTGGCACCCCTAGTTTTAAAGATTTTTTATCCATCCTGTATTTTCTAGCAGATGCAATCTCTCCCAGGTCATTGACGTTGGTTTTACCTCGTTTTGGGCGAATTTTTTTTGGCTCTGATGAAGATTTTATTTCCTCTGTTTACCTTTTCGGGGTAATTGAAATTTCTATCGTTGAATTATTTGTTTTCTGACCCCAATGAAAGTTTTGGTTGTGCCCCGCCTGGAGCCTTGCAGTGTCTCAATGGAAGACACTGTCAGCAGATTCGGGGTGTCACTAAAAGGAAGCCCGGGTGTGTGGTGGCATTCTTGTCTATGTCAGATATGAGGAGAGGAACAAGAGGGAGCAGACTGGCCCTTTTGTAACAGGCTTTTGCCTGGCTGCCTGGGGACTTTATCTGTTGATACACTCTCTGTGTTTGTTAGTGAAAGGGAAAATTTTAGATAATCGCCGACTTTTCTGTTATTCCTTTGCACGCATTTTGTGCGCTTTACGCCAGGTCACATTGTCAAGGCTTTTTCAAAGTCTGTAAATTTTTGCATCTGCATTCTTTTTGTCTTCTAGTGCATCAAGGACCTTGTCGTAGTGATCCAATAGTTGAGAAGACAGGAGCGACCTGTCTAAAACCCCCTGTTGCCCTGGGTTTATAATGATGTGTTTCTAGATTGGTGGGATCTTTTCTTCTTAGGGCCCCTTTTAAAGTTTTTTTTGATTTGGGGTGTTAGTGCTACGGTTGTATTTTTTGCTTTGCTTACTGCCCCCTTTTTGGAGTGGGGGTATGTTGTTTTTTTAGTAACTGTGGGCGACCCCCCTTCCAGCTCCCTCTCCTAGGTTAAAGGTCGTGATGGGGCTTCTTGCAGTTTTGATGAAAAAAGGTTCCCGAGTCTGGCCCGGGGGGCGAGTGCTGGGCATGTCATTTATTGCCTGTTCGAAGTCGTTTGGGGTCAGGAAATATCAGATAGGCTTGTTTAACCAAATTCTTTGGTCTCTCATAAAAAATTCTTTTGATCTTCGACTCTCAGTCTGGTTAGTGGCTTGCTAAAAAAACTGAGTCTTTGGGACTTGAGTCCATATTTTCTTGCTGTCATTGTGTGGACCCTCTTATTTTAAATAATTTTTCCCCAAAACTGGCGTTGTTCCGACTTTGATTTGGTGGAGAGAAATCTTTGATTTCTTTCGATTTCATTTTTTGGTTTTAGTTTTCCCGCGTTCCGACTCCCTATAAGATTTCCCTTTTGCTTAAGTTCGCGTTTGGATTTCTCTGACCCTGTCTCCCATGCTTTCAGATTTTTTACCTTTTTAGCCGTTCTGTTATTCTTTTCCGTCGCCTGTAAAAGGGGCCCCCTGTCTCTTTTATTTTACATCTACTCCTCCTTTTTCTTAGAAGAATAACCTTTGGCTACATCGAGTGCCACCGAGTTAAAACTGTTCTAGGGTTTGTTGGGGGCTGTGTTTTCTTAGTAATCTTCCAGCTTTTATGGGGTTTGGATTGGTTTACTTGGTCCCACTTTATGTTTTTGTTTTTTAAGTTGAAAATTTTTTTAATGCTCCTCATAACTAATTTTATTATGTCGGGCTGGTGATCCCCGCATAAAATGTTGAACCCCAATTATGTGTGATCTGAGTATATTTTTTTGAATGGTGAATTTCTTATCAGATCACATTTTTAGTGAAGATGAGGTCTAGTGTATTTCCAGTTATAGGCCTTTATTTTGCTGGTTGAAATTTTAATTTTTGGCAGAGATTTAAAAGCTCGAGTGGTGTGAGTTTTCATCAGAGCTGCCTCCTGATGTTTTTTTTTGCAACAGTATTTTTGCTTTAAAATTCCCCCATTTTAGGTCCTTTAAATTGAAATCCCCCAGGGCAAGATGTTGGGTGCAGGAGCTGGAAGATTTTCCAGACGGGTTAATTTTTAACAGTGTTCCTGGAATTGCGGGGGTGTTGGGATCCGAGGTTGTGACTTCCACAAGACTAGGGTTTTGGTTCCGATCTTTCTGCAAAATTCCACTCATCTTTGGGCCCTTAAGCAGTTCTGTGCAAAAAAAGTTACTCTGCAATGTAAAAGGCCAGCCCCTTTCTTTTTCCCCGTTCACTCTGTCACTTCTGTATAGGTTTTTAACCTGGGTCCTATTTCGTTATCCAAGTGATCCTTTATGTGGGGCTCAGTTTAAAAGCCCGAACTTGCCTTGCCTTGCAAGCAGTCCATGGATGAAGGATTTTGTTTTTTGTTGTGGCTTTAGGGCCCCGTAATTTGCAAGGAAGAATGTATCGGACTAGTGGTATTGTTGGTACTGGGGGGGTTTTTTTTTTTCCGCATTAGTATCTGTAATGTTTGGGTTTTGGGGTGGAGGGCCCTCGACGTGGGTTCCCCTCCCGGGAAAGACTGGGTTTGGTGTACAATTTCTGCCATTTCCTGCCCCGTTTTTTTTTCCCTTTCCCGGCACAAAAAACCTCTCCTCTTGAGTGGCTGTGGCTACCCGGTTTTCCCTGGCCTGGAAAGTTTTGTATCTTTTTGTCCCCTTTAGATGGGTGCCGGCAATTTAAGTTATGCACTCTTTTTTTTATGAAGAGGTGCACATTTCAGGGTGAAAAAGCTTACAGGAAGGGATTTTTATTTTCCTGTTGTTTTATGGCAGACATTTTCTTGGGGGGTCATGTTGCACGTTCCATCTGTTTTTCCAATTCCTGTCGCAGATACGAAGTGTATAATGTGAACAGGCTTGGTTTCCCTTTGCTTGGGTTTCGGACTGTATTCCCTGTTGGTGCATTTTACCTGTCTTATTCCTTTCCTCCCTAGCACCCAAAAATGGGGCTCCACCAGTTGCTTTTGGTAATTATCCTCACTTTGCTATGGAGTCTCTTTTTTGCTATTTCTTGTGGTATTTTTTAGTTTACTATTGGTTTTATCTTATTTGACTAACTTGTTCCCGACTACTGCTCCCGTCCCCTATGTGTCATTTATATGATTCCCTCCTTATAAATTCCCCCTACTGGACAAAAACTCCGCTTCACCATTTTCTGTCTCCCCAGACAGCACCTCGAGCTTCCCCCCTTGCTGTTTCCCCGGGCAGACCTCCCTTACCATTCTGTTCCCATGACAGCACCCCCCAGCTTCTCCATTTTCTGTCTCCGGACGCACCTCCCGCTTCCCATTCTGTTCCCGGGGAAAACATATCAGCCCCCCCATTTACTGACAACCAGGACATCCCCTCCAGCCTTACAGTTTCTGACTACATGGCCAGTATCAATGGCAGTACCATTCAGCCCAGACTTTTTATGTTCCCATCTGTTGTAGAATGCTTCCAGGTTCTCTATGAAAGCAGCTTTGATGTTATCCTCTTTTAATACCCTTGTGATTTTAGTCCACAGATTTATCTCATTTGGGCATACCGAAAAACACTTCCCTATTTTAATACTGCTTGTAGCTAGTTCTTGTATTTCTGCACAAGGGGCGTGACACCAATTTCCACAAAAATGACAATTTATCCATGTGGAAGCCCGTTTGTTTGATTGATTGCAGACTACACAGAGCTTCATAATGATTTGAATGGTTGATTTACTGTAATTCTACTAGCAACCTCTTGAATACTCTATTAATAGCTTCCTTAAATGAAGTTCTAGCTATTTGTTTTTCTATTTCTAACTGTACTTGTGTATTGGACAGCTTACCCTGTACGTTGCTGATTTATATTTACTGTTTGTGTTTGATAAGGGCGCCTACAACCCTATCCGTTTACAGTCTGCTTTATTGTCCAACGAATCCGTTTGAAACCAGTCAAGGGTTTGGACCAGTCGAGGGTTCGGACCAGTCGAGGGTTCGGAACCAGTCTGATCTGATCAGTGGGTCACTTATTTAAAACATACTGGTCGGTGATTTGGGCTAACATATGAAGGATCTACTGGAAATTATCTACCTGAGTAATATGTGATTTGATTGATACAGAAGTATAACTTGCGAGTTGAAGAACCGGTGACTGCTTGCAGCTCCTACAGTGACGAACGGTCGAGCCTCAACCCTTGTTTATCAATCACTGTATCTAGCTTTTCTAGTTTTTTTTTCGTCTCCACCACAATAAATGCTATATTATCACTATAGTTGACTGGTGGAAATTTTGGAGGAAGGATGCTTTTTCTGTAGTAATAATTTCTTCTCGTTGTGTATATTGCGACCGCCTGGGGCTCCCTTAAATTATTGGGACAGGGTGCAGTATGGTGCTTACCTTTGCAACAGACTCGACACTCACTGAGCTGGGCATTACAGTCCCTGGCAAAATGTTCTCCACAAAACTTGAAGCAAAGTCTCAACTCCCTTAGTCGTTGAACCCTTTGGTTATAGGTGGTGAAGCTCGGACACCCTAAACTAGCGTGTTCTTCTTCACAAAACATGCACTGTCTCACACCAAGGCCAGCAAGAAAACACCGAAAAATCAACTATTCAACAAGTGTAGCCAGGAGGACGCTGGCCCAGCAACCACTGCACTCACCACCGCTCAAGGCGACACCACAACAATAACAACAAACATGGCTGCCACCAGCCCATCCACCCCTCTCTTCCCCGGATTCAACCTACCAAGTAGTCTCTCAGGTATGACCAACGATCCAGATACCCTAAAGACATGCATCTCCACCTTAGTTATTGAAAATATGAATCTTCGAGAGACGCTAACAAAACAAGACACCAGGATGACACAACTCGAAAACAAAATCCTCAGTCTTGAACAAAAGTTATCAACACCAGGAATGACTAACTGTGACAAGACCATCCAAACAATCACAGATAGCCATACCCAACAAATAATATCTCTTAATACAAAGGTTGAAGAAGCAGTAAAAGAATGGAAGAACAACTTAGATAACCAGTTCAGTGACTACTTTGCTCTCCAAGAAGATAAAACTGAACAAGATAAACTATCGGACGCAGTAATAGTTAACAGTCCACTTTTTCCCAGTGATATGAACCAAACAAACAGTAAAGAAATTACTCTGCAGATCATAAAGGACCAAACAAGTGTTATTGTACCAGAGTCAGAAATAAAAGAAGCCAGGTTACTAGGATCCCATGGTAGAAAAAGTCTTATGCTTAGATTCCACTCACATGACAGGAAAAAAGACTTAATTATTGCATCTATTAAAGTAAAGAAAGAGGTATACATAAACGAGAGTCTTACCAAAAAACGTCAGAACCTCCTGTATAGAGTCAGAAAACTTAAGCGGGAGAATAATGACATAATACACCAATGCTTCACACGGGATGGGAAAATTCTAGTTAGGAAAACAAATGTAGGTCAACTGTACACAATCACGAACGAGAATGATCTATCACGATTTCTCAGGGATACTAATCTTACAGAGAATAACTAAACAAGGTCCAACCTAAAAGCCAACGTAATGTAGTGTATGTTTTGCTCCATTATTGTTCAAATTTCATTTTACAATCTCTTACTAATTAAATAATCAACTATCTCATTTTGTGATTTTACTAGTAAGCATAAGTCACCTCATGTAATTTTCTTATTTACTATTGTTTGTTTAAAACTTTGCTGAATTGATCTTTTTTGGGCCATATTATTTCCTCATTTTTTTTTAAATACTATCAATTGATTTAAACTTACAAAAATTAATTTTTTCCCCTTTTTTAGTAAAATTTTTCCAATTTACTCTTAAAAAATTTTTTAAATTTTAAATTTAACCATTATTTGGGTCAAATTTTCCCCTTTTACCTTTTTTAAATCCCAAAAATTCACCTATCTTAGGTACTTTAAAATTCCCCTTGACTCCCCAAAAAACCCTCAAGTAAAAACTTTTTTTTTTTATCAAAATGGCCGTTTCCCCACCAAGGCAGGGGGGCCCCGAAAAAAAAAAATTTTTCACCATCATTCACTCCTTTCCCTGTTTTTGCCGAAGGGTGTTTACACTACAGTTTTTAAACTGCAACATAACCACCCCTCCTTCAGAGTGCAGGCACTTTATTCCCACCCCAGGACTCAATTTGGGCCTCCCGGGTTTTCCCCTAAACCCCTTCATAAATTTTTACTTTGCTCACACTAACAGCACGTCAAGTTTTAAAAAAACCCAAATTTTGTCTCCATTCACCTAATAATTCATTTTATTTATTTGCGGCAAAAACATCCTTTTTTTTTTCCCGGGCATATCTTCCCGTATGATGTTTCAAGGAAATATTTATCTCTTCAAATTCAGTCTTTTATTTCGTGTATGCACTTTTAACTGTTTATTTTCATTTATTTTTTAAAATCCCATTATTTTTCACCAAACTTTCAGCAAATTCTATTTTATCTTTCGGTTTCCCAAAAATGTCATTATTTTCTCTTTTTCCATTTTTCTCGACAGTTTGGGCATTCTTGCCCTTTCCCCTTCTCAGGTCAACAAAAAAAATATAGTTCTCCCTTGGAGAAAAACTTTATATGAAATTCAGATGATCAGTCCCCCAAACCAGAGATTTAAGGTGCGTAATTAACCTACCGCGTGGGTAGGAAACTTACAGTCAATTTTTTCAAGGAAAGCGAAAATAAAAACACTCGCTGTGTGGGAAAAACTTCCGGGTCAATTTTAAGAATCTTTTCTAAAATTAATTGAAACCCCAAAATTGATTCAAATTTTTCATGTTAAAAATTATAAGGGGGGTTAAAATTTATTTCCCCCCATCATATGTCTTCATTAATTTATTATAAAAAAATTTTATCGGGTTGACTTGTAAACAAGGTTTTTATCTCCCCTTCAATTGTGTTTGATTAGAAGCCAGAATTTATGTTTTTAAAAAATGTTTCTTGAATGATTTTCACCCCCCTGCGGGTTTCCCCTCATGCTTAAATTTCAATGAAATTTAAAAGATTTGTATATGGAAAAAATTTTTTTCGATCCTTTAATTTAAGGGAAATTAATTTTAAATTTTTTATTGTTTTTCCGTTTTAATGTAGTCAAAATTTGCCAGGGCGGGTGAATGCAATTCAAGTCTCAATCGCATTGACACTACCCAGGATTTTTCGTAAAAAACTACCACACCCAAACCCAAAAAGGGGGAAACAAGTTTTCCATTCCCAATTGATAATTTCCCTTGTCTTTTTAAGCATCAAAATTTCAGCTGTTGTAAAGTATACTTGCTGTTTTCTTTTTTCCCGAAATTTTTGCTATTCTTCCCAATGTATCTAATTTTTGAGGGGGGAAAAAATGCTTAAGCATTTTTAAAAAAAAAAACCTGAATTGAAAAAAAATTGGATTCGATTCTATTAGTTGTTCTTTTTAATCAAACACACAGATTTGAATATTGTCGACTTTTTAAAATTTCACAAATTCGCCTTTTTTCCCGTCTCCCAGTGAAATTTTCCCATCCTCCTTTTTTTATATTTATGTTCTTTTCCCAAGGCCCGGGCCCTCGTTAAATCTAAAAAAAGTCCTTTTTGAATTTTGTATTCTAAATTCGAAAAATTTTATCAGACCCCGATTTACTGGTAATACTTAAAGGGGTGCGTTAGCTGCTATCGAGGATTCATTAATCCCCGTGCCCCGGTAATTTTGGGAATCCTTTGCTATAGAATGATTTTTAAACTGGGGACGGGGGCGTTGAGCCCCCAGGGTTGTAATATAGAGACCCCCGGGACTTTATTTAAAAATTTTACGTTAAAAAAAAACAAAAATTTAAAATTAAATTTTCCCAAATTTTTTTCATTTTTAAAATTTTCAATTTTTTAAAAACCAATCTTTTATTTCCCTCCGGAAAATTAAACTTTTGTCCGACCCCCCCCTTCAATGATTCTACCCCTCTTTTTCTCGCAAAATTTTTTTTAAGGCAAAAACCATTTTTAAAACTTCTTTTAAACACATTTTTCCTTTGTAATACTCCCGGGAAAAAGGTTTAATAAGAATGGTATTGCTTTTCTGGCCTCCCCCCGGAAATGAAAAATAATCCCCCGCCCCTCCCCTGGGCTTTATAAAATATGTTTATCACCTAAACCTCTCCTTTCACCCCAAAAGTATCAAAGGGTTTCGGGAATGATTCCATTGAAAAAAAGGGGAGAAACTTGTTTTTTCTTTGACGGTTCTTTTCAATATTAATAACTTGTCTTCGCTCTCGTTTTATAGGTCTTAAATGAAGGACAAAAATTACAGTAAAAACACTTTTCATTTATTAAATTTAAACCCTTTCCCTTTTCCCTGATCAGTGGCTTAAAAATAAATTGATCAATTATCTTTTTATTAAGGGTTTTTACATTGGGGGGCCCTAATTAGATCTTAATGTTTTAATATAACTACCCCCAAAAAGAGATACCAACCTGATCCCCCAAAAATTTAAATTTGGGATAAAATCAAATCCTATATATTAACATATAATTAATACCTGATTCAGGATCGGGTGGGTTTACCGCCTTCAAAACCGGGACTCTTTAAAAAATAATCTTTTTTTTTATTGGAAAAGACTTTACAAAATTTATTCCCTTTGAAAAAACCCTAACATATCGCTTCCTTCTTTACCCAAATTCCCCAACCCCCCATAGCCGCTAGTAATATCAAAAAGGTATTTATAATTTTTTTTTTCAATTTAATTAACCATCTTTTTTTTCCCTGGTTGATTGTAAAAAAAATTGATTTTTTTGGGATGATAAAAACCGTTATCTTTTTAATGCTATTAGCAGATTTTCATTAATACCCTCATTTTTTGGCCTCTAAAACCTTGTCTTTATCACCCCCAATAATTTTGTCATTTAAATTTTTATGCATATTTTTATTTAATGTAGATTTCTCATATATAATACTATCTTCAAATTCTTTTGGGGTATATAATGGTTTTGGGGGTTAAATTTTTATTTTTTAGGAACCTCAAATCAATTTTTTTAAACTAATATAATGGGGTCATATAATTTTTAATGAAAGCTAAAGGGTTTTAAATTGGCGGGAAAAAAAATCAAGACGGGAAATTTAAATACAGGTTTTAAAAAGACGTTCAGCCATCTCGGGCACTCTTATAAACACCCCCGGGAGTAAAAACATATAAATCACAGATTTTAAATATATCCCCTAATATGTTACCCACGATGTTTCCTCTTCCTTACCCCCCTTTCCTTTATGAAAATAATTTTTCTTCTCACTTTTTGGTTTCCTCACAAAATCAAAATATTCCCTGTTTATTTAATAAATGTTTTAAATTTCGATAAGAAATCAGAATCGTTTCCCTTCTCGCTGTTTTCTCATTGTTTTTGAAAAAAACATTTAATTTTTTTAAAAATTATTACGTCCTTTTAATGGGGGTAAAAAGGGGTAACCTTTCACCCCAAAACTCCCCAAAAGATTTATTTAAAATAATCCCCAACACTGATTTCACATATTCTATATTTCTCGCACTCATTTCTTATGTGCATAATTTGACAAATTGGGGTTTTTGAAGTTTCACCGAGGTGAGAGCAGGGGGGTTTTGATTTCCCTGGGGGGACTGAGCTTAATTTTTGGCTTTTAAAACACCACGCTTCAAGAAATCCACCCCCTCCTTCTAAATTCTCATACCTCCAGATTTTACTATGTCGAGAGGTTTGCGATTCCTAACTGAAGTTGGTAAAAGAAAAAAATTCTTTCATGATTTATTAAAAAAATCTTGAAAAAATTTTCTACTGCTAGGGGTTTTAAAAATTTTTTTAATATAAGAAGATTTCCACCCTGATACTCAAAAAATATTTCTTTTTACGCTAAAAAACCAATTTTCTTACAAGTAATGATCTAATCTCGTTTCTTAAATTTTTAAATGGTTTTTATTTTTGAAAAAAATTCTTGAAATCTCATGAAAACATTTAGGGGCCCTTTTTTCTTAAAACTTTTTTGGAATAAACTTTCCCTTTGGGTTTGCGTGGGAGACTTTTAAGTAATGTTTTTAATTTTTTAAAATTTTTTTAAAAAAATAAATTTTTTCATTGTCCCTTCAACAAATCTCCTTTTTGACCCCCGGAAAAAAAAGTGGAATCAAAACCCTTTATAAGATCCCAAAATTAATGCGTAATTCCACCAATTTTTTTTTGTTTAAACCTGTCGATTTTTTTTATTCTGGAGGTGGGATGATGGGGGTCAATTCTTCCGATAAAAAGTTTTCCCTTTTAAACTTTTCCCCCTTTCAAAACTTTCAAATTGGGTTGGTTTTTATAGGTTGAGAATTATTAATTCTATTATTTTTTAAAAATTTCCCCTGTTTTTTGTGGGGTGAAAACCCCCGGTTTAAAAAAGCGGGGTGATCTGCTCAGGGGTCACTCTTGTTGTTCTCCCACAGCCCAAATTTTTTAATGATTCGTTTTTATTGGATCTTTCCCTTTTTTTTAATTTTTGCGAAAAATGATTCCTTATATCATTCAATGAGTAATTTCCATGGACTTTCAATGGGGTTTTACCACCAAAACCCCCAGTGTGCGTTGAATTTTTTACGCCCTCTACCAAACCCTTTTTAAAATTTTGAATAAAAAATGTATTGGCACTTGACTATAAATTGTATAAATTTTCGTTTAACCCTTTGCAAGCCCCTTTTGCAATGTTTGCAAAAGTTTTCTCTGCAATGTTTGCAAGCCTCTCTCTGCAATTTAAAGTTTGTTTCATTCGAAAAAAAAGATATAACTTTATAGGGTTTTCTTGGAGATAATTCTTTACCCGTTTATTTAGAAAAATCTCAACCCTTTTTCTGTAAATAACCTCGATACATTTTTCGCTTTTCATTCTGCAAAATGAAAGTAAAAATTTCTCGGTCCGTCTTTCTTTTTCATGAGTACTGGGTTGTAAATATCTTGAAAAAAAAATCGATTTCACACGGTTTTTTTTCCCCTTTTTCGGTAATTTCGAGAAAAGGGAAAAAATCATTTAAAACTGGATTTAAATTTTGACCCTATCAACCCCAAAACGCAAATTTTAAAATTTACTCTGGGTTTGGGTCAATTATTTTTTTACGAGGAAACTTTTTGGGTTTAAGAACATGTAAAAAATATGATCTTCTGAATTTAAGGAAAAATTTTTTGAAACCCCTTTCAAGGTTTTTGGATGGGTCAAAACTTTTTTTTCAGCCGGGATATAAATTTTTTACACCAGAGAATGAAACCCCCAAAAACCAGGAGCTCTTAAAAAAATTTTCCCAAATTTAATTTTTCCGTCCATTTTTGGGGGTTTCAATTTTGTAGGAAACCTGATGTAAAAAAATTGGTTTGAAACTGTATTGTTTGGGGTTTTTAAAAGCAAGGTCTATGAATTAAATTTAAACCCAAAAGGGGGATCGGTTTTTTAGCGATTTATTATATTTTCAAATTTCCCTTTTTTTTTCCCAACATTGTCGCCCCCGGGAAACTTACTTGTCCAAGATCCCCCATTTTAAATAAAGCAAAATTGGGGTGGCGTTTTTAAAAACCCTGGGACGACTTATTGTCCTCCGTGAAATAATTTTTTAGTAATCGAAAAATGCTTTTTAATTTTTGATGTTTTTACCTTTTTTTTTTTTGTTTTTAAAAAATTGAGATTAATTTTTTATGTTACCCCGCTTTTAAAAAAAAAGATCATCCAAAAATAAATTTTTGTATTTTTTTTTTTTAAACAGGTGATGGGAATTAAAATTTGTGGGTCCCATAATATATTTTTCTTAATGTTAATTTAAAGAGATATTTGAATCTTTTTAAGGGGAAAGTGAAGGGCAAACCCCCCCTATTTGTTATGAAATTTCTCATGGTATAACTTTAATTTAATTTTTATGTGAAATAAAATTTGCCCCCTATTTTGAATAACCGGCAATGGAAATTTCCCTTTAAGGATAACGAAATAATCAAAAGTCAGCGATGTGTATGTTGTCAAGTTTTATTGTACTGTCGGGGAGGGGAATATGTTTACCCCTAGAGAGGTGACTTGTACACTGAAAATGTTAAGGGTTTTCAAAATATATAACAGTAAGTTAATGAGGGGGTAACCCCCTGTTACGGAGGGCCCCGGGGCTACCTCACCAAAATTAGTTATTTATGGTACCGATTGACACGGATGTTCGGAAAGGAGTTTCGTTTAAAGGGGGTTTTAAATTTTTTTTTCCTTGAGTTTTTGAACACCAAATTTTAGTTTAAAGGGGATAAGTAATGACTTTTTTATTTTTTTTACTTTTGGGGAAGAAAAAGCATGGCGTTCTTCTGTCTGACTGTGTTGACACAGGTGTTCGTAAGGGGATTAAGGGTTTGGGGGGTGGGTGTACAAAAAACATGGGGCGCAAAACTTTGGAGTGACCCATATAAGGTCAAGGAGTTCTCAGAGCAAGGATTGTTTTTTCCATCCATCCAAAACCTGGTGACCCCATCTTGCAAAGGTGAATCCACACACATCTTTGGGAAAGGTTAAAATTTGTTTCTTAAAAAAAATTTTTGATATGTGGTTTTAAAAAAGATATTATTTAGCAAGTGGAAAAGATATAACGGGGAAAAAAATTTTTTGGGTTTAATTTGTTTTTGGAGTTTCGAGTGAAATTTTTTACTGGGGGGGTGCATTTTAAAAAGTGAAATTCTTAACGAGGATAAGAAAAAAAATTTACGCGTATTTTCTTTGGAGCATTAAATGAAGAGGGATTGTTTGACAAGAAGGCGTCGGTCGTTGGAAATCAAGAGAGGTGGTGTAAAATCAGTTTAGAGGTTGTTAGAATTACAGAATGAGTGGGATCGCATAGATGTATTATGGAAGAAAAGGGTTAGAAACAGGTATGTAGCCAAAAATTTTGATATTTTTAATTTTTTTGTGAAAAAAATTTTTTTGTTAAAAAAATGTGTTTGTCACTCGAGAAAGATTTTTGTCCCCATTCATTAAAAAATTAATTTGTAATATGTAAAAAACCCAGGAAAAAGGTGAAAGATTTTTTTCTGTTCATTTAAATTTAAACATAAAAATATTTTGGGTTTTGGGAAATTTGGGTATACCCTTTTTTCCCCTGCAGGAAATACACCTGGTACTGTTGTGAATGAAAAAAGATTTAAAGATGGCCCGCATTTAGTTTTCGAAGGGGAATGAAGATGAGAGTGCAGGGGGTTTGCTTGGTTAGTACCTCACAGTGGGGGGTGCAGTGGGAGGGTGGATAAATTCTGTCCCCTTAATGAAGATGGTGAGAGAGCAAATACCCCTTTATGGGCGTGTCTGGACAGTAATGTCGCACACAATAATGGAGGTGAAGATGAGATAAACCCGAAAAAAAAAATTTTACATACATCCAGAATTTTAAAGGTAGGAAAACAGTGAGGAAAAAATAGAGTTTTTCAAATTTTTAAAAGAGAGTTAAAATGTATTTACATGCATATTGGGTTATTTTATAAATCAAAATGCGAGATATGTTTTGATAGATGGTGTTTGTCTTTTGGGGCAAAAAAGCAAAAGGGCTTTTCCCCATGGGGGAAATTGTCATTTCTGTGGAAAAAAAGGTTTTTCCCCGCCCCCTTTTCGGGTATTTCCCAAAAAACAGCCCACAAGCAGTGTTTTAAAAAAGGGAAGTGTTTTTTTTGGGGATGCCCAAAAGAGATAAATCTGTTGGGGCTAAAATAAAAAAGGGGGACAACATCAAAGCTGCTTTCATAGAAAAAACCCGGGGAAACTTTTACAAAAGATTTGGGAACCCTAAAAAGTCTGGGCTGAAAAGGTACTGCCCCTTTATACTGGCCATGTAGTCAGAAAAATGTAAGGCCCGGAGATTTAAGTCCCGGTAGTCGTAAATGTGGGGCTGAAGTGCTGTTTCCCGGGGGAGGGGCAGTAATGGTGAAGCTGGAGGGGCTGTCCTGGGGGAGACTTTAAAGGTTTAAGCTTTTTAGGTGCTGTCCCGGGAGACAGTAAGGTTTTAAAGATGGAAGGGGGGAATTTCTGTCCGGGGGGACAGAAGGTTTTAAGCTGGAGATTTCCCCTTTGGTTTTAGGGGTTTAATCGGGGAAATTTTCGCAGGAAGGAATTTCATATAAATGGACCCCCCATAGGGGACAGGAGCCATAGTGGGAAACAAGTGTAGTCAAAGATAAGATTTTAAAAACCCAAAATTGCCCAAAATAAAAAATACCGCGGAAATAGCAAAAAAAAGGACCCCCACTAGAAAAAAAAAGGGGGATATATTTCCAAAAAAAACTGGTGGGGGCTTTCCCCTGTTGGTTTTAGGGAGGGGTAGAAGTAAGACAGGGGGGAAAAATGCACCAAAGGGAAAACAGGGCACAGAAACCCCCAAAACAAATGGAAACCAAGGGCCCGTGCACAATACTATGCACTTGGGATCTGTGGCATGGGAAAACTGGGAAAAAAAAAAAAATGGGGGAAAATGCAACAAAGACCACCCCCCCAAAATTTCCAAAGCCCCTATGGGCAAAAAGGAAAAAAGCAAACTCCCCTTTCCCGAAAACTTTTTTACCCCGAACCCCCCGTACCCCTTTTAGTGCAGGGAAAAACTGTGCCCTTTAAATTAAATTGCCCGGCATACCTTTTTAAAGGGGAACAAAAAGATACAAAAACCCTTTTTTTTTTCCCGGGGGCCCTGGGAAAAAACCCGGGGTTTAGCCACAGCCACTCAAGAGGGAGAGGTTTTTTTAGTCTCAGGAAGGAAAAAAAACTGGCAGGAAATGGCAGAAATCGTACACCAAATCCAGTCATTCCTGGAGTGGAACCACAGTCGATGGCCTCCACTCCAAACCAGCAGATACAGATACTAATGCCGGAAAAAAAGTCCCCACTCAGTACCAACAATACCACCAGTCCGATAACATTCTTCTTTGCAAATATACAGGGTCTAAAGCCAGCAACAAACAACAAAATACCTTTCATCCGTGGACTGCTTGCTGAGGCAAAGGCAATGTTCGCGGCTTTCACTGAGACCCACATAAAGGATCACTTGGACAACGAAATATGGATCCCAGGTTACAACCTATACAGATGTGACAGAGTGAACAGGCAAAGAGGGGGGGGGGGTTGGCCTGTACATTGCAGAGTCACTTGTTTGCACAGAACTGCTTAATGCCTCAAATGATGTAGTGGAAGTTTTAGCAGTAAAGGTCGAGAACCAAAAGCTAGTCATTGTGGTAGTCTACAAGCCTCCTGATGCAACATCCCAGCAATTCCAGGAACAGCTGTTAAAAATTGACCACTGTCTGGAAAATCTGCCAGCTCCTGCACCCAACATCTTGCTCCTGGGGGATTTGAACTTAAGGCACCTAAAATGGAGGAATATAGCAAATAATATTGTTGCAGTAATAACACCAGGAGGCAGCTCTGATGAAAACTCACACTCACACGAGCTTTTAAATCTCTGCACAAAATTCAATTTAAACAAGCAAATAATAGAGCCTACTAGACTGGAGAATACACTAGACCTCATCTTCACTAACAATGATGATCTGATAAGAAATGTCTCCATTTCAAAAACAATATACTCAGATCACAACATAATTGAGGTTCAGACATGTATGCGTGGAGCCCCAGACCGACATAATGAGACTAGTCACGAGGAAGCATTCACTAAATTCAACTTCAATAACAAAAACATAAAGTGGGACCAAGTAAACCAAGTCCTAACCGATATAAGCTGGGAAGATATACTAAGCAACACAGACCCCAACTTATGCCAAAACAGATTAACTCGGTGGCACTCGATGTATGCACAAGGCTTATTCCTCTAAGGAAAAGGAGGAGTAGATGTAAAATAGAAAGAGACAGGCGCTCCCTTTACAGGCGACGGAAAAGAATAACAGAGCGGCTAAAAGAGGTCAATATATCTGAAATGCGTAGGGAGACACTGGTCAAAGAAATAGCAAGCATCGAACTTAAGCTAAAAGAATCCTTTAGGAGTCAGGAATCGTGGGAAGAACTAAAAGCCATAAATGAAATCGAAAGAAACCCAAAGTATTTCTTCTATGCCAAATCAAAATCGAGAACAACGTCCAGTATTGGGCCCCTACTTAAACAAGATGGGTCCTACACAGATGACAGCAAGGAAATGAGTGAGCTACTCAAGTCCCAATATGACTCAGTTTTTAGCAAGCCGCTAGCCATTCTGAGAGTCGAAGATCAAAATGAATTTTTTATGAGAGAGCCACAAAATTTGATTAACACAAGCCTATCCGATGTTATCCCGACGCCAAATGACTTCGAACAGGCGATAAATGACATGCCCATGCACTCTGCCCCAGGGCCAGACTCATGGAACTCTATGTTCATCAAGAACTGCAAGAAGCCCCTATCACGAGCCTTTTCCATCCTATGGAGAGGGAGCATGGACACAGGGGTCGTCCCACAGTTACTAAAAACAACAGACATAGCACCACTCCAAAAAGGGGGCAGTAAAGCAACAGCAAAGAACTACAGACCAATAGCACTAACATCCCATATCATAAAAATCTTTGAAAGGGTCCTAAGAAGCAAGATCACCACCCATCTAGAAACCCATCAGTTACACAACCCAGGGCAACATGGGTTTAGAACAGGTCGCTCCTGTCTGTCTCAACTATTGGATCACTACGACAAGGTCCTAAATGCACTAGAAGACAAAAAGAATGCAGATGTAATATATACAGACTTCGCAAAAGTCTTCGACAAGTGTGACCATGGCGTAACAACGCACAAAATGCGTGCTAAAGGAATAAAAGGAAAAGTCGGTCGATGGATCTATAATTTCCTCACTAACAGAACACAGAGAGTAGTCGTCAACAGAGTAAAGTCCGAGGCAGCTACGGTTGAAAAAGCTTGTTCCACAAAGGCACAGTACTCGCTCCCATCTTTTTCCTCATCCTCATATCCGACATAGACAAGGATGTCAGCCACAGCACCGTGTCTTCCTTTGCAGATGACACCCGAATCTGCGTGACAGTGTCTTCCATTGCAGACACTGCAAGGCTCCAGGCGGACATCAACCAAATCTTTCAGTGGGCTGCAGAAAACAATATGAAGTTCAACGATGAGAAATTTAAATTATTCAGATATGGTAAACATGAGGAAATTAAATCTTCATCAGAGTACAAAACAAATTCTAGCTACAAAATAGAGCGAAACACCAACGTCAAAAACCTGGGAGTGATCATGTCGGAGGATCTCACCTTCAAGGACCATAACATTGTATCAATCGCATCTGCTAGAAAAATGACAGGATGGATAATGAGAACCTTCAAAACTAGGGAGGCCAAGTCCATGATGACACTCTTCAGGTCACTTGTTCTATCTAGGCTGGAATATTGATGCACACTAACAGCACCTTTCAAGGCAGGTGAAATTGCCAACCTAGAAAATGTACAGAGAACTTTCACGGCGCGCATAACGGAGATAAAACACCTCAATTACTGGGAGCGCTTGAGGTTCCTAAACCTGTATTCCCTGGAATGCAGGAGGGAGAGATACATGATTATATACACCTGGAAAATCCTAGAGGGACTAGTACCGAACTTGCACACGAAAATCACTCACTACGAAAGCAAAAGACTTGGCAGACGATGCACCATCCCCCTATGAAAAGCAGGGGTGTCACTAGCACGTTAAGAGACCAATACACTAACCGTGTCAGGGGGCCGAGACTGTTCAAAAGACCTCCAGCACAATAAGGGGATTACCAACAGACCCCTTGGCAGTCTTCAAGTGGCACTGGACAAAGCACCTAAAGTCCGTTCCTGATTCAGCGGGCTCTGGCTCGTACGTTGGTTTGCGTGCAGCCAGCAGCACAGCCTGGTTGATCAGGCTCTGATCCACCAGGGAGGCCTGGTCACTGACCGGGCCGGGGGGGCGTTCGACCTCGGAACTCTCTCCAGGTAAACTCCAGATAGCAATGTCGTCCAGATTCCACCGATTATAGTTATAAGAACATTACGTCAAAACACCTTCGGGTGATGCTCAAAATGGACGAATTTGGGATAAAATTTAGCGTTTGAGTTAGTAAGTGAAGAGGAAATCTCTGAAGTATTTGATCGGTGGGTGGAACGATATTAGAAAGATATGAGACAGAGTTGTAAGTTTCAGGAAGGTCTGGTTGGATCATAGATTCAAAATCGAATCTTTCAGTGTCGAATACGTTAAAGATAGAATTCAGAGTACAAGTTAGGATCATATGTGGCATATCCCAAGAAACTGTGAGGGAGCCAATATGTATTTAATCAAGAGATTAATGATGGGTTATGTGTATTTCGTGCTTTTTGCTGCCTATCAATGTATAAAAAGAACATGTCTGGAAACATATTGCAGGCAGTTAATTACTAAGAAAGGATGTCTTAATCATGGCAAAATCTTCTATAGATGAATTTTCCCATTACACGTGATAAGTTAGGTATAATTAGAGAAGGAAAATAAGAGTCATTATGTGTTTATCAATTAAGAAAGGATCAAGGTGGGACATTTATGGCTATGTGTCTAAGGGGGAATAAGAAATATAAGGACATTATGTGCGCGTTTATTGTTGAATGAATGAAATTTGGTTTTAATCAAAGATTTTGACGGGTATGTTAGACGATAATGAAGGATCATGATGTAAAGAAGCACTGTCATAGTAGTTGATGAAGTTGAATACACAGGAAGGTTAGATATCACGAAGATGGATGTAAATCATTCTGTTCTGTATTTCCTCCGGAAGGAACAACAGTACACTTTAAAAATTTTAGTCATACACATTCCAGACTTCTCATCACGATATTTATAGCAAGGTGTATGTCTGTGAGGTATGTTCTCACGCGCGCTCATCGCTTCTGCCTACTAATGCATCTATAATCTCCTCACCCTCTCCATCGCGTCAACCCCCCCCGCAGCTGATAATAGATCTACGACGCCGCCGTCCCCCCTCCGCTCTACTTCCTACTCAACGCCACACTCGTCCACCTCCACACTCACTGTCCGTATCCGCACTCTATCCATTCGACCCCTCAAATTCACTATCCACCGCCCCATGATGCCCGTTGATATCAATGATCTCAGATCGACGCTGACGTCGCAGAAAACTAAGATTGCTATAATAGCCAGTGGTAACGCTCCCCGAGCGGCCTGTCCTCTCATGTCAATGTGATCTCTTCGTCATATTCTTCAGAATACACCCCACCCCCCCCCCACCCACCACCAGCTGCGTGATACCTCCATGGCACCTTCCCGTCTATCACGCTCCCCAGTAATAGTAACGTATAAGATCCCTATGCGTATCCACTATGCCTAACTCACCATCATGTAACTGCAGCCGCCTAGGGCTAACAGCATCGTCGCCGCTCACTTTTCCGCCCTCCTGTCTCACTTGTGACCCACCTCCTATGCTCCATGTAAAGTTACCACTTCATAAAATGCCCAAGACAAACATAAACATCATGGACCACACTTTAAATTTCAATTAATTATATTGGAGCCTTTGTGGTTTCGTTGCAAATTTGCAGTGTAAAGTAAGAGTGAGATATTATTATTTTTTTGTCATAACATGTCGTATGATTTAGGAATATTTTAATGGAATTGCAGGTTGATAAATATGAAATTAAACTTATTTCGAAACAAGGTGTTCTCAAATTCTTGAAGATAGTCATAGGTAGGTTAGGTTATGATTCTCTGTCTTTATTGAATAATAATGTGGTCTCTTTTTTTCCTCTTTTAGCAGATCACATATCAAGGCAGTGTATATCAATGAAAATATACAGAGGCTATTCATGAAAGATGTAGCCTCAGGGTGTCTTACCTTTATTATGTAAGGAAAAACAAGTTTTGTGTTATGATTATTATACTGATAGTTTAAAGAAACTCGATGAAACAAAATTACCCGAGTAGTAAAGAACATTTTTTAATTCTTTGAGAAAATAGTGCTATTAGCAGGAAGATTATGATCATGCATTGAAAGTGTTTGACTTGAGGTTAAATGGAAGAACTGTAGGTGATTACTTGATGTTATATCTCAAGACAGATGTTGGATTTTAGCCGATGTCTATCATGGAGTGGCGGTAGTAAAACACTCAAAGATATTTAATAAGCTAGATGTTAGTAATTATATAAGTTTACCTTCATACAGTTGGGATACATTCCTCTGAAAAACTATGTAAAATTAGACATTGGAATTCCCTTGAATTATATGACTTGATTAAAGGAATTCATGGGGGGGTTTACCGTGTGCATTTGATCAGTATTCTAAAGCAGATAATCCCTTTATTAATCCCAATTTTGATGTTGAGAGTGGGAATTGGCACTCATATTTTATATCTAGATTTTAATTCTTTGGTATGCTAGTTTGCGATGGTTGAAGCTCTTCCACAGAATGATATCAGAAAATTATCGAATGAGGAGAAGAATGTTTCATCGATGTGGGATTTAAGTAATTTTCCTGTGTGAGGTCAAAAAGGTTATTGGATAGAATGTTGATACCCAAGCCCATGTCCCATGACGGTAGCTAGACGATCACTGATGAAACTTTCCTTTGAATAAACATGAATATATCAGAAGAGATGTTATCTCATTTTTTGAATCTATTTGGGAAAAATGAAGGCTGAAAGATCCCCAAATCTAATGCGAAATTAGTGGCCAGTCATTTACCTCAGAAAATTATTTGATAGTCTAGATTTGTTACAGGTTATTCACTGGAACTTGGGGTTAAGGGTGGAAAGGAAAGGTCCCATCACCATTTATGAATCAACTCGAGTCAAAAATTTTTTTAGAACCTTTTATAAACAACGTAATATTGCACAGAGAACAGCCACACGATTGTCTATCAGTCAATAGGCTTTCAAATTAAATAATAATGCCATATATGGATATCATTGTTGAATATTACAAAGTATGCTGAATAGTATATAGTTCTATCAATAATGAGAAAGCATTTGTTAGAGCGAGTAATGATCTTTCTTAAAAAATTATCAAAACATTGATCAAGATAGATTGATTTGTCCATTCAACAAAGAGAAATTAGAAGTTACAACAAACACTTGATCTCCGCGTTTTCAAATTCTGAGATTGATAAAAAGTAATTGTATCATTTTTGGTGATGAGTAAGACTTCTGCTTACTGATTACCGACTCGTATATTTTAGCTTGAAATGTAAAGATTTGTACATGAGTTAATAAAGTGAACCTTTGTTAGGATATATGGATTTTTCAAATTTCGTCCTGATCAATCCTTATATGATAATAGTAGAATCAGAAAAGGTGAGCTGGGGTTATTGTAATCTGAAATGTGCCTAAACATATTAGTTGAGTTGAATTAGCACTGAAAGCTAAAATGTATCTGTAAAGATTGCTGGAAGATCAACTACTGTCGCAGAGCCAAGGTTACCCTCACATTTTAGGCCATTATTAACGCATGCAAGATATAAGAATGTTTTACACAATGTAGATAGTGTATTATTCACGTGTAAGTTTAAGTAACTAAAAGGTGAAATATGTACAGTAAGATTAAAAGGAGAGGGTTGTCAGCCTTCCTTTGATGATAAAGGTATCATTTGAATACTAATGATCCTTGGCTTATGGACACCCTGATATTCCACATCTAAATAACGGAGGGAATAGAGTGATTCCCATGTTGTTTACCAGAAATGTATATTGAAATGTAATGGTTGTATATAAATAAATAATGAAAATATTGTGTATTAGGTGTCATACTGGAAATGTGAAAATATTTGGGTTTATCCTGGCGTTAAGTGTGAAAAATTGATTTCCCTATGTTGTATATGAAATGTGTAGGGGAAAGTCCAACAAGATCCCGCTGTGTGTGTGGGAGGGTTCATCACGTGAAGTCACTGAACATAGGGGGAAGTCGACAAGATTCCAGCCTGTATGTGTGGGTCATACGGTTTGACGTCACTGACCGCAATGTAAACACAGGTGGGGTGACGGTCACACTTGTTTTAGACCTGTAGGTAAGAGAAAGTACCCTGCCCCATGGAGGTGTTCATTTGAAGCTTACCCCCCAGAGGGCTGAGATCCTAAAACTTGATCCAAGGAGATGGAATCTTGGTATTATCGAAGAAAACTTGATCAGAGGAGAAGGAGTTTTTTGTAATATAGAGAAAACTTGATCCAGGAGATGGAGATTGGTATTATCGAGAAAAAATTGATCCCGAGGAATTGGAGTCTTTGTATTATCGGGAGACAAATTTGATTCCAAGGAGATGGAGTCTTTGTTTATATCGAGAAAAAAAAAATTTGGGTTGTGAAAGTTGGGAGTCATTTTTTGAATTGCTTACCCCCAGAGGGGGGGAATCCACAAAACTTGATCTGAGGATATATAAGAAAAAGAAATATTCAGACAAATTTGGGATGGGGGGTTGAAAGTGGGAGGGGAACCTCTAAAAATTTGATTCGAGGAGAACACATGAAATTCAAAAAAAATTAAAAAAAAAATCGGGAAAAAAATTCGGGGCGCGGGGTCGATCGGTCGACGCTGCAGAAGGTGCTTGCAGAAGGACGAGGGCAGGCGCGACGGGCAGGCACGAGGGGCGTGGTGGGTGTGGGACGGGTGGGCACGTGGGGCGGGTGGGCGCGAGGGCCATGGTGGGCGGGTGGGTCGGTACATAATGGTGAGGGCAGGGGGCGCGGCGGGTTGGTGGGGGTGTGGGTGGGGTGGGGTGGGTGGGGGGTTGAGGGTGAGGTGTCTCGAGGGCGAGGTGGTCTTGAGGGCGAGGTGGTCTCGAGGGCTGAGGTCAAGGTCATTAGCATATAGGTGTGAAAGGGAGCCCAACTCGCAGCCGCAGCCTTTTTCAGGAAGAGCACGCAGGAATGGGACTGCTCTGTAGAAGGAGCCGACACAGGAAATGGACGCTCTTGTAGAACAGAAGCCACTGTGCTGCCTTCAGCACTATTTATTATTTATATATAAAATTATTATATATCTATATCTTTTTTTTTATTTACAAATATTAGCATACATTACAGAGGTACAAAAAAATACAGGTAAGAGCAGAATGCCAAGGCCATTATATGCATTAGCATTACGGGTGGACTTAAAAATTAACTAGATTAAATAAGCAATGTTGAATTCCGTGAATAAGAATTTTTGTAAAACAGATAACTATAAAATACAAATGCGGTATTACAAGACGGGTTCATATGAGTTGCATTGCCTTGCTGTTATTCAGGTCGTGTATTTTAAAAAAAAAATAACAAGTAGGTTTAACTATGTGTGATATAATTTTGAGTAAATTTAGGATATACAATTTACACTGGTTCAGTTATTCAGTATTTATTTGGTTTGACGTTGAGTAAGTGAAACTTTGGAGAAGAGACTTGAATTTATAAACAGGTTAGGGTGTGTCTTTTATATTTACAGGTAATGAATCCAGATTTTAGGGCCTTTTATGTGCATTGAGTTTTTGCATTGCATGAGATGGACACGGAGGAACATCAAGGAGTGATCTGTGCCTTATTTATGTCATGTGTTCTGGTTGAGGTTGGGCATGGAGTGTTTGAGGGTGCAGGGTAAATATCAGAGTCAAGTGTTCTATGTAAGTTATAATAAGTGCAATATTAAGTGGATTGTTTTGTATGGTGAGTAGGTTGAGAGTTTTGTATATTGGTGGTTGGTGTTGCTGCCTGTAGTGAGAATTTGTTATCATTCTAACTGAGCCTTTTGTTGGGTAATTAAGGTTGAGAAGGTAATTGTTGTTGAGCCCCATGCACAAAATTCCATAGGTGAGATAGGGGTAAATAAGAGAGTGATAAAGGGCCAGGAGGGCTCTCTGACTGTGGAACATCGTACCGTATCTTCGATAGTGTGCCTACAGTCTTGGAAATTTTCTTAGAAATTTGTTGTATATGTGTATGAAATTTGAGTCTATTTTCATCGGGGGATTCATAGAATTTTTCCTCTGTTAGCTTTGTGATAGGTGATCCGTTCTGATGTTAAGAGGTACATCTGTAGCTCTGCTACAAACTGAATGAAGTAGGTTTGTCTATTTTAATGAGTATGTTAGTCCTCATCCAGGTGATATTTTCTGTAATTCGGTATTTGTTTACCGTATTGGCTAGCGTGTCAGGGCTCGGGGTGTGAGAGAAGACGTAGTGGTGTCATCCTGCAAAAAGGTGGGGGTTGAGTAAATGCGAAGCATTTGGTAGGTCATTTTATGTATAGGAGGGGTAGGAGAACGAGGGCCGAAGGACACCTTCCTGTGGGGACACCCAAACTGTAGTTGGTTCACGTGTGCGGAAGAGCTCTGCCCCATTTGCGTAACATATTGGCTTCTGTTGCTGAGGTAAGATTGAGGTGTTGAGGGATGTGCCTTAATACCATAGTTGTGACCAATTTTTCGTGGAGGCAAGTCAATGGTCAACTGTATCAAAAGCTTTACGAAGTCAATGGAAGATCCCCAGTGGGACTTCTTCTTTCTCTATTGCAGTGTATATATGTTCTAGATGTGTATAATTAGAATCATTAGTATTTTTATTAGGCCTGAATCCAAATTGGCAGGGGTTGAGAATGTTATGGGAGATGCGGTAGGAGTAGATTCTTTTATGAATTAATTTTTCGGAAGATTTTGAAGGAGAGGGGTAAATTGGATATTGGCCTATAGTTATTAATTCTGTTGGTCTCCTCCCGTTAGGGATCGGGGTGACCCTTGCTATTTTGTGATCTGTATAGGGAAGTTGGAGGATTCAATGGATTTGTTAAAGAGTGTTGCAATGATGGTGATAGTACTTGTGATGCTTTATAGTAGTATATAAAGGGTGGTAAAGGTATTTAAATCTCCTGCCTTGATTTTCAGTGCGTTGATAATAAGGGAGACTTCGTAGGGGGTTAGTCGGAGCTAGGGCAGTGTGTTCGGGTAGTGCCGTGAGGTATTTCATTGGAGGGTACTCTGAGCGTGGGATATTAGTGGCAAGGTTTTTGCCTATAGTGGAGAAGAAATCATTGAGTCTGTTGCTGTTTCTGTTGGTGGGAGTTGGGGTCATCTGATTTTGCTAATTTTCATTTCGCTAGTCATGATATCTTTTTTGTTCCCCAGATTTTGATGGGTCTTCAAAGGGTCTCTTTTTTATATCACCTGCGTAAGTTGGATAATCTGTTCTCCATAATACAATTTTTTTGCCCTTTCTTATCGGCGGTTAGGATTGACAGTAACGTTTTGTTTGGTCTATGGTTATGTGACCCTTTCTGTACTGTTTTCATATCGGTGTTTGTGTGTACTTATGGATTTAAGAATGCAGGGGTGGATAGCCAGGGACTGTTCAGTCTTTTAGCTGTTATCTCGTTTAGTTTTTTAGGGCAGTGATTGTTATAAAAGGTATTGGGTCTTTTTTAGAAAATTATTTTAAAAATTCGTCAAATATCTGTATAGATTTCTAGCAGCTTAGTGTGCCAGTCAATGTTTGTTACTGCTGTTGTGAAGTTTTAATGGCTGCCTCATTGTGAAGTCTAAAGGTGGACTTTTGTAGTGTCTTGAGGGTATTTTACCAAGGAGTTGTTATGAGGGAACAGTAGGTAGTGGGTTTGTGGTATTATCTGTAATTATGCCTGATTTTAAAGGATATGGTGTTGGTCCAGATGTGGTCAAGTAGGGAAACACAAGGTCTCTGTAACTCTTGTAGTTTTTGTTACTGTTGGTAGCAACATGCAGTTTACTCATTGAGTTTGTGAATTCAGTAACGTTGTGGGTCCTGGTCATGCCAGAGATTTATATTGAAGTCACCTGAGAGTAGTAAGTGATCTTTGTTCATGCATGCATCAGTTTTCATACTTCCTAGGGTTTTGACTAAATTGGCTGTTTGATGTGGAATTCTGTAGGTGTTTATCACTGTGAGAGGTTTATGTAAGCTATTTGGATTTGAGTTTAGCTATTTTATTTCCCATGTTCATCCTTTGTGCAAGAAATGAGTACATTCCTAGTTGGTCTGAGTAGTATATTGCGTGCTGTGCACCCCTATGTTGGTCTGGCCCTACAGTTTTGTGTAGGGACTGTGTAACAAGGACTGCATTAGACATCTGTGTATCAGCTTTAGCCAGGTTACAGTTAGTGTTATGATGGATATATTGGATGCAAGGAATTTAGTAATGCTGGGAGGTCATCTAATGCTTTTTTAAAGATCTGATTTGTATTTAAAGATAGTTTTGTTGTTGTTGGGTTTGAGAAATGCCTTTTTTGTTCGGTGTTAGAATTACAGTAACTGTTTGAATCTTTTTAAATTTAAATAAGAGGTTGGTATAATCAACGCTTTTGTCATAAATTTGAGTGAATCTATGTTAAATTAAGTAAAAATAAAGTAAAAAATTTTAAACTAAAAAAAATACACCTGAATTTTTTTAACAAATGTAAAAAATAATGACTAAGGTAGTTTTTTTAAAGGGAAAATAAAGAGACAATATAATATATATATATATATATAAATTTTTAAAAATTTTATTAAAATTATATAATATATTTTATATAATATTATATATAATAATATAAAATTTTAATTAAAAAATTATATATATAAAAAATATAATAAAATATATAGTATATATATATATAAATATATAAAAATTATATATATATATATATATATATATATTATTGCAAAAAAACCCTCTGAAGAATAGAGGAATTCAAGTGCTTTTGGACTACTACATTTTTCAAGGAACTATGAAACTAAAGCATTCCTTATAATGTGAGTAGTCAAAAAGCGCTTGGAATATCCATTCTTTCAGAGTGGTTTTTTTGATATTCTGAAAACACCTGTTTACTGTGATATTTTGTATATTATATTTAAAATTTTATATATATTTTATATATTAAAAAATATATATATATAAAAATATATTATTATATATAAAAATATTTTATATATATATATATATATATATATATATTTATATATTATTATTTATTATTAAAACACTCCGGCCGATTCCACCAAGGCAGGTGGCCCGAAAAAGAAAAAATTTTACCATCATTTACCCATCACTGTCTTTCCAGAAGGGTGCTTTACACTACAGTTTTTAAACGCAACTTAACAACCCCTTCAGAGTGCAGGCACTTATTCCCCTCTCCAGGGGCCAAGTCCGGCCTGCCGGTTTCCCTGAATCCCTTCATAAATGTACTTTGCTCACACTCCAACAGCACGTCAAGTATTTAAAAAACCCTTTTCCCCCATTCACTCCTATCAAACACCTCCGCATGCTGCTGGAAGTCCCCAAACCCCCGCACACAAAACCCCCCAACCCTTCCCAGGCCCACCCCACCCCCCCTTCCTTTCCACTACAGACTGATACACCTTGAATCATTCTGTTTCGCTCCATTCTCTCTACATTCCGAACCCCCTCAACAACCCTTCCTCAGCCCTCTGAAAACATTTTGGAACCCCGCACCCCCCTAACTTCCAAACTACAATTCCTGCATTATATCACACCAAATTGCCCTCAGACATGACATCTCCCTGCCTCCACCCCTTCTCCCGCGCAACATCATCACCCCCTTTTCACACCCATAAAGGGTTGGTAAAACTAACTCCATACATTCCCTCTTTCCTCCAAGGCAAAGTTTCTTTTTCTCCACGACTCCTAAGTGCACCCCCACCTTTTCCTCATCAAAATTTTATGATTCCCCTCTCTTTCATAGACCCACCGCGACACGCCCCTCCCAAATATCTGAATACGTTTACCTCCTCCATACTCCTCCCCCCCTTCTGATATTTAATTTTCTCACCTAATTTTTTGTTATCCCATAACCCTTTTCTTTTCCTGTATTCACCTTTAAATTTTCTTCTTTTGCACACCCTACCAAAATTTATCCCCCAATCTCTGCAACTTCTCTTCAAAACTCCCAAAAGGCAAAGTGTCATACAAAAAGAGCGTGACAACTCCCACTTTGGTTTTGATTCTTTTTCTTTTTCTCCACGCCCCTTCCCAAACCCCGCATTTACTTCTCTTACAACCCCATCTATAAATATATTAAACAACCACGGTGACATCACACATCCTTGTCTAAGGCCTACTTTTACTGGGAAAAAATTTCCCTCTTTCCTACATACTCTAACTTGAGCCTCACTATCCTCGTAAAAACTCTTCACTGCTTTCAGTAACCTACCTCCTACACCATACACTTGCAACATCTGCCACATTGCCCCCCTATCCACCCTGTCATACGCCTTTTCCAAATCCATAAATGCCACAAGACCTCTTTAGCCTTATCTAAATACTGTTCACTTATATGTTTCACTGTAAACACCTGGTCCACACACCCCCTACCTTCCTAAAGCCTCCTTGTTCATCTGCTATCCTATTCTCCGTCTTACTCTTAATTCTTTCAATTATAACTCTACCATACACTTTACCAGGTACACTCAACAGACTTATCCCCCTATAATTTTTGCACTCTCTTTATCCCCTTCGCCTTTATACAAGGAACTATGCATGCTCTCTGCCAATCCCTAGGTACCTTACCCTCTTCCATACATTTATTAAATATTGCACCAACCACTCCAAAACTATATCCCCACCTGCTTTTAACATTTCTATCTTTATCCCATCAATCCCGGCTGCCTTACCCCCTTCATTTTACCTACTGCCTCACGAACTTCCCCCACACTCACAACTGGCTCTTCCTCACTCCTACAAGATGTTATTCCTCCTTGCCCTATACACGAAATCACAGCTTCCCTATCTTCATCAACATTTAACAATTCCTCAAAATATTCCTTCCATCTTCCCAATACCTCTAACTCTCCATTTAATAACTCTCCTCTCCTATTTTTAACTGACAAATCCATTTGTTCTCTAGGCTTTCTTAACTTGTTAATCTCACTCCAAAACTTTTTCTTATTTCAACAAAATTTGTTGATAACATCTCACCCACTCTCTCATTTGCTCTCTTTTTACATTGCTTCACCACTCTCTAACTCTCTCTTTTTCTCCATATACTACTTCCCTCCTTGCATCACTTCTACTTTGTAAAAACTTCTCATATGCTAACTTTTTCTCCCTTACTACTCTCTTTACATCATCATTCCACCAATCGCTCCTCTTCCCTCCTGCACCCACTTTCCTGTAACCACAAACTTCTGCTGAACACTCTAACACTACATTTTTAAACCTACCCCATACCTCTTCGACCCATTGCCTATGCTCTCATTAGCCCATCTATCCTCCAATAGCTGTTTATATCTTACCCTAACTGCCTCCTCTTTTAGTTATAAACCTTCACACTCTCTCTTCCCTGATGCTTCTATTCTCCTTGTATCCATCTACCTTTTACTCTCAGTGTAGCTACAAAACTATATATTATATATATATATATATATATATATATATATATATATATATATATATATATATATATATATATATATATATATATATATATATAAGTAGTCATAATTTCTACAGAGCGGTCCCTTCCGGTTTAGGGCCTTCTACAGAGCGGTCCCTCCGTTTAAGCCTTCCACTGAGCGGTCCTCTTTTCACCCCTAGGTGTTACTTCCGGTTTGACTTTGACCTTGACCACGACCCCCGCCCACGACCCCCGCGCGCCGCCCGCCGCCCGCCCGCGCCCTCCGCCCCCCGACCCCCCCCCCGAACCCCCCCCCCCCCGCGCCGTCGCGCCGACCCACCGGCCCCGCCGCGCCCTCGCGCCCCGCCCGCGCCTTCTGCTGCGCCTTCTGCAGCGTCATCCGGATCGCCCCGCGCCTCGAATTTTTTTCTTATGATCTCCTTGGATCAAGGTTTTTGGATTCTCCCCTATGGGGTTTCGAATTTTTTTTTTTGAATTTCTTGTGCTCTCCTCGGATCAAATTTTTGAGGTTCCCCCTCCCACTTTCACCCATCAATATCAAAGTCTCCACTTCCTCGGATCCCCCTCTCACTTTCACCCCCATCCCAAAATTTCTCAATATTACCAAGTTTTTGGATTCCCCCCTATGGGGGTTTCTCCATCTCCTCGGATCAAATTTTTTGGATCCCCCCTATGGGGTTTTCGAAATTCTCCATTCTCCTCGGATCAAGTTTTTTGGATTCCCCCCTATGGGGTTTTCGAAATTCCTCGGATCAAGTTTTTTGGATTCCCCCCTCTGGGGGTAAAGCATTCAAATGAACTCCTCCTATGGGGGCATGCTTACTACAGGTCTAAACATCTTCCCCTTATTATTTTAAAATGAACTAAAAGTTTCCTCTCATTAAGTTAAATGAACTAAGAAGGGTGTTTACTCGGCGGTCAGTATTCCTCTCATTAAGTTAAATGAACTAAAAAGGACCACGCGCACACAGGCTGAATCTTGTCGATCCTTTTAGTTAATAAGGGGCCATAGTAGTGACGTCACACATACAAGCTGAATCATGTCGATCCTTTCAGTTCATTCAAGTTAATAAGGGGACACATATACATCATAGGGAAAACATTTTCATCATCAGAAAGACACATTTCAGGATAACACTAATACACAATATTTTTTTCATTATTTATTATACAAGCAATACATCACTCTATTCTCCTACGTTTAGATGGTGGAATATCAGGGTGTCCATAAGCCAAGGATTCATTAGTATTCAAATGATATCTTTTATCATCAAAGGCTGACAAACCTCTCTTATTAATTCTTACCGTACATATTTCACCTTTTACATTACTTATAGACTTACACGTGAATAATTCTCTATCTACATTTGATAAAACATTCTTATATCTTGCATGTGTTAATAATGACATAAATTGTGAAGGAATACCCTTGGCTCTGCTGACATTAGTTGATCTTCCAGCAATCTTGACAGAATACATTTTAGCTTTCAGGGCTATCAACTCGCTAATATGGTTATCACACATTTCAGATTTCAATAACCCCAGCTCCCCTTTTCTACTATCATCATATAAGGGATGCTCAGGACTGAAATTTGAAAAATCCATATAACCTAACAATGGTTCACTTTTTAACTCGGTGTACAAATCTTTACATTTCAGGCTAAAAATAAACGAGTCAGTACGGTAACAGAAGTCTTACATCATCACCATAATGCTGTTTTAAAACTTTATACCAAAAATGATACAATTTCTTTTTAGCTATCTCAAGAATTTGAAAGCCGAGATAAAGTGGTTGCTTAACTTCTAATATATCTTTATTGAATGTGCAAATTACTCTATCTTGATTTAAATGTGTGATATTTTTTAACAAAGGATCTTTACTCGCTCTAATAAATGCTTTCTCATTATTGATATATCTATATTTCTCAGCATACTTTGTATATTCAGCAATGATTTCCCATATATGGTGTTTATTAGTTAATTGAAGGCTTTTGACTTGATAGGACATCTTGTAGCTGTTCTCTGGCAATATTAGTTTGATATGAAAGGTTCAAAAAAATTTTGTCTGTGTATAATCATATATGGGTATGAACCTTTTCCACCTCTAAACCAAGTTCCAGTAATAACTGTAACAATTCTAGACTGATTAAATAATTTTTCTGAGGTAAATGACTAGCCACTAATTTCCCATTAGATTTGGGGATCTTTCTACCTTCATTTTTCAATATAGATTCACAATAAGGAGATAACATCTCTTCTGATATATTCATATGTGATAATAATAAAAGGAATTTCATCAGGGGAGTCAGCTCCCTCGGGGGATATGTGCTTGGTATCACATTCTATCCAATATCCCTTTTGACCTTCGCAGGAAACATTACTTAATCCCACATCGAGGAAAGCATTCTTCTCGTCATTCGATAATTTTCTTATACCACTCTGTGGAAGAGCTTCAACCATCGCACTAGCATACAAAGAATTGAAATCTAGATATAAAATATGAGTGCCCATTCCACTCTCAACATCAAAATTAGGGTTAATTAGGGGATTATCTGCTTTAGAATACTGATTAATTGCGCAGGTAAACCCACCTCTGAGATTCCTTTTAATCAAGTCATATAATTCATGGGAATATATCAGTCTAATCTTAACATTAGTTTTTCAATAGGAATGCATCCCAACTGAATGATGGTAAACTTATAAAATTTAACAACGTCAAACTTATAAATATCTTTGAGTGTTTTACACCACTCCCATGAAGACATCGGCAAACAAACCAACATCTGTCCTTGAGATATAACATCAAGTAATCTCCTAAAGTCTTAAAATTACCCAACCAAACACTTTCAATGCATGTTCATAATCTTCTTGGCTGGTAGCGCTATTTCTCAAAGAATTCAAAAAATGATCTTTACTCGGTAATTTTTGTTTAAATCGAGCTTCTTTAAACATCAATATAATCATAACACAAAATTTGTTTTCCCTTTTAAACATAATAAAGGTAAGACATCTCGAGGCACATCTTTCAGAATATCTCTGTATATTTCAGGGATTTACCTCCTTGATATGTTGTTCTGCTAAAGTGGAAAGAGTCCATTCAAAAAAGAAAAGAAATCCTGAAACCTAACCCTTACCTATGTCTACTTTCAAGAATTTGAACCCTTGTTTCGAATGAATTTCAACGTTATATTTATCAACATTCAATTCCTTTAAAATTATTCCCAAATCATACGACATGTTATGACAAAAAAGCAATAATTTCTCTCTCTTGTCTTTACACTGCATATTACATCGTGCACAATAGGCTCCAATATAATTATTGAAATTTAAAGTATGGTCATGGTGTTTATGTTTGTCCTTGGGGTTTTTGAAGGTGTTACCACATAATTCACAAGTGTTCTGAGAATCATGCCTCATCTCATCCTCCTCTGACATATGGATTTCATGATACTGTCTTCTAAACTTTATTTTATTCCATTCACCACTAACATTTAAAATGAAATGATTAACAGCATCCTCCCCCTTATAACTCTTTATACACACTATTTCTCCTTTGCGATCAAATATAAATTTAAAAATAGGCAATGGCTTTATGACGAAAACTCAAATTTTTCCTTTCCGGGGGAGTGGGGTCTAATGCACATTCGAAATCAAATACACCGATATATTCGTTGGAATGCGTATGACTAAAATTTTCAAAGTGTACTGTTGTTCCTTCCGGGGGAATACGAGAATCTATTGATTTTACATCCACATCTTCGGATTCTAACTCTTCCTGTGTATTCAACTTCATCAAACAACTAAAGACAGTGCTTCTTTTCATCAGATCCTTCATTTTTCGTTCTAACATACCCGTCAAAATCTTTGATTAAAACCAAATGTCTTTCATTCAACAATAACGCGCACATAATGTCCTTATATTTCTTATTCCCCTTACGACACATAGCCATAAATGTCCTATCTTGATCCTTTCTTAATTGATAAACATATAATGACACTTTATTTTCCTTCTCTAATATACCTAACTTATCACGCGTAATGGGGAAATCATCTATAGAAGTTTTTGCATAATTAAGACAACCTCTCTTAGTATTAACTGCTCTGCGAATATGTTTCCATGGCATGTTCTTTTTATGACATTGATAGGCGGCAAAAGCACGCAGTACACATAACCCATCATTAATCTCTGGATTAAATACATATTGGTTCCCTCGCAGTTTCTCGGATATGCCACATATGACCCACTTGCACTCTGAATTCTACTTAACGTATTCGATACTGAAAGATTTGATTTGATCTATGATCCAGCCAATTTCCCTTTCCCGATCTTGCAACTCTGTCTCGTATCTTTCTAATATTTGTTCCCACCCATCGATCAAATACTTCAGAGATTTCCTCTTCACTTACTAACTCAACGCTAAATTTATCACAAATTGTCCATTTTGGGTCATCACCCGATATGTTTTTGACGTAATGTCCTTATAACTATAATTGGGTGGATTCTGAGGGGACAGCTAGAGGCGATCTATCATACATATCTCGCATCTGTTCTATAAAATAATCCCTTTTAAACATGTTAAAAACATTCTTAACTCTCCCGTTATAAGATGAAGGAACACTATATTTCCTCACTGTATGTCTACCTCTAAAATTCTGGATATATGTAATAACTTCTGGGCTCTCGTCTTCACTATTATGCGTGTCAGACACGTCATTCGAGGTAGTTGCTCTCTCATCATCATTAATGGGGGCAGAAGTACCCGCACCTCCGCATTGTGAGGTACCAACACTAGCACTCTCACCACCAAGCTGGGCAGTTTGATTCACAACACTACCAGGTGTATTTCCTGCAGAGGAAAAAAGCACATCCAATTCATAACCCAAAAAATATTAAGATTTCAATGAACAGAGGAAAAAAAAAAAGCACATCCAATTCATAACCCAAAAAATATTAAGATTTCAATAATATTACGTCCACTAATGGAGGGTAAGAAGGTCACCCTTCACAATTTTTACATATATATAAGCACATCCAATTCATAACCCAAAAAATATTAAGATTTCAATGAACAGAGGAAAAAAGCACATCCAATTCATAACCCAAAATATTAAGATTTCAATGAATAGAACAAAAAATCTTTTCTCGAGTGACTAGCACAACAAAAGATCACAAATTGGTTACATACCTGTTTCTATAGCCTTCTTCCATAAAGCATCTACACGTGCCCACTCATTATCCAATTGCAATAACCTTTCATTGCGTTGTACACCGCCTTTCTCGATTACCAACGAACGCTGCTTTCTAATCGATAATCTTCTCTTCACCAATGCTTCCAAGTATTTCGAATATATGCTATCCCCTGTTAAGAATTTCACTTATTAACGCACTATCCCAGTAAAAAATTTCACTCGTATGCTCCAACAAAAATTAAACATGTAAAAAAACAAGAATTTTCTAACAATCTCCTCTTCACCAATTCACTTATTTAACCCATTAAAAATTTCACTTATTAACGCACTAACCCAGTAAACATTTCACTTATTAACGCACTAACCCAGTAAACATTTCACTCGTATGCTTCAACAAAAATTAACCCAAATTTCACTCGTATGTAAAAAAAAACAAGAATTTTCTAAGTATAACTTACCTTTCTCCATGTTGTGCGGTTCAGCGTTGGAAGATGAGGTCCTTTAACTTAATGAGAGGAATACTGTGGGGGGAAGATGAGGTCAATCACGGATGATGGATGGAAGCACTGTCCTCGCTCTGAGTGTCTCATTTAGCTTATATAGGCCGCCCCCTCCCCCCCACACATGGTGTAATTTCGGTTCACACCTAAGGTAGAACATAACACCTGGGTCAACACAGGTCAGACAGACAGCATATATGTGGTTCAGCGTTGGAAGATGAGGTCCTTTAACTTAATGAGAGGAAACTTTTAGTTCATTTTAAAATAATATGGGGAAGATGAGGTCAGTCACGGATGGAAGCACTGTCCTCGCTCTGAGAGACTCATTGTGGGTCACCCCAACACATGGTGTAATGCGGTTCACACCCGAGGGAGAACATAACCCCCTGCGTCAACTCAGGACAGACAGGCGCCCTGAAATGCGGGTTTACACCAAGGGAATTTAAGATAATCATGAACACCTGGGTCAATCGCCACCTAAAGCAACTAATTTTGGTGAGGCAGTCCTGCTCCACATTAACTGCGTTCCCTTATTGAACTAAAAGTATTATATATCTTGAAAACCCATTAAGACTTACAGTGTAAAAAGACGCCTCTCTATGGTAACACCCTTTTTAGTTCATTCAAATTAAAGAGAGGAAGCTTTTTAGATCAATTTTAAAAATAAGGGGAAGATGTTGAACTTGTCAACATACACATCTGATGACGTTGATATATTTCGTTATCCATCAAGGATTAACATTGCCGGTTATTCCCAATAGTGGCAAATCTTATTTCACATCAAAATTATTAAAAATTATACCATGAGAAATTTCATAACATTATAATATGCGGGGTGACATCACAAACCCTTAGAACAAGATTCAGAGATAACTCATAAATTAACATTAAGTAACGATATTTATCGCCCGCAGAATGTCATTGCATCACCTGATGAAAATACAATAATTATTGTTGATGATCTATTTTTAAAAGCAGTACAAGTGAAATTATTCTCGAATGTTTTACTAAAGGTAGACATCATAATATAAGCATTATTCTGATTACTCAAAATATATTTCACGGAGGACGATATAGTCGACCATGGCTTTAAACGCCACGCATTTTGCTTTATTTAAAATGAGGATCTTGGACAAGTAGAGATTCTGGGCGACAAGTGTTCGGAAAAAATAAGGAATTTGTAAATATATATAAATCTGCTATAAAACGATCACCCTTTGGTTATTTATTCATAGACCTTGCATTAAATACACCAGAAGCATTACAGTTGCGAACCAATGTGTTACGGCAGGATTCCTACGAAATTGTATACCAATGGAGCGAGTAAAATTAATTGAAAAGGTTTATAGAGATCCTGGATCTGCTGGGTCATTCTCTGGGGTAAACAGTTTATATACAGCTGTAAAAAAGATCGATCCGTCCATAACCTTGAAAGAGGTCAGAAAATTTCTTAAATCAGAAAGATCATATACTTTATACGTTCTTAAACCTAAGAAGTTTCCTCGTAGGAAAATAATTGCTCCTAAACCCAGAGTGATATTAACCTGTGATTTGGGTGATATGTCTAAATTATCCAGATATAATGATGGATATAAATACATTCTCGTGTGTATCGATGTTTTTTCAAGATATTTACAAGCAGTACTCATGAAAAGAAAGACGGACCGAGCACTTTACATGCATTACAAAACATATTGGAGAATGAAAAGGCGAAGAATATATCGAGATTATTTACAGATAAAGGCAGGGAGTTTCTAAATAAACAGGTCCAGAATTATCTCCAGAGTAAGCATATAAAGTTATATCATGTATTTTCGAAAGAAACAAAAGCTTCCATTGCAGAGAGAGGCTTGCAAACGATGAAACGTAAATTATACAAGTATATGACAAGTGCCAATACATTTAATTATTCAAAAGTGTTAAATGAATTAGTAGATGCGTATAATTCATCTCCGCACTCGGGGATTGGCGGTAAAACCCCATTGCAAGTCCATGGTATTACGTCATTGAATGATATAAGGAATCAGTTTCGGATAAATTATAAAAATGGAAGATCCAATAAGAAACGAATCAGTAAGAAATTGGCTGTTGGAGACACAACAAGAGTGACTCTTAGCAGATCATCCGCGTCAGTGTTCAGTGGTCAGTCGTCACGTGAGGTCACGGACCCTGAGCTGTTTTGGGGATTAGCGTGGACGGTTAAAAAGCATGGCTTGCTTCTGCGTTTTTTTTAAAACTGGGGTTTGGGAGTTGAAGGAGGAGGTCTTGCTTCCCAGGGGGAATTAGGGGCTGAAGGCCCCTCAGGGCCCTGGGAGAGATGTGAGGTGTTGGGAGAGGGGGGGAAGAGGCTCTACATGGGGTGCAGTCTGTCTCTCCTGTGAGGGGGTGTAGGGGGAGGTAGAAAACGGCTACCAGCAGTGAGGTGCACCCACACCTGTACAATTCGAGTTGTTCACAAAATGGGAGGCCATCAAGTAAGGAAAGTTAAAAGTGAAGACTAAAGGGTAGGAAACGCTTCTCTTTCCCCCAGGGATGAATGTACTTCAGGGGCCATGAAGGTAAGGTTAACTGCCCCCTGCAATGGGGGAAAGCGCATTCTTGGGGTTGGGACTCTCAGTAAGATAGTTGACCGGGCTTTTTGTAATAGGAATAAGAAGTGAAATAGAGTGTGCTCCCTGGAGCTGGTGTTGGGGAATTGTCAACGACGGGATAATTCATGTCGGGTAAGGAACAAGCCTTATCTTCTCAGTGTGGGGGAAAGAATTGGAAGGGTAGGAAAAAAGAGCTGCAGAAAGTACAGGTCAGCTATAGTTTTTCATTAAGTCAAAGGGGAGGGTCCCAATCATATGTAGCTTTTTCCTAGAAGGGAAAAGGGGAAATGAATGGTTGTCTAGGGCAATTGGGTAAATTGCTGGCTAGACAGATACTGCAAGGAGCTTGCAATCCCATTCATTGAAACTGGAACAACTTTTATGCAAACATGATTGAAGCAAGGGATGGGGTTCTCTCTCGGGCAGGGGGGTCCCTTTGCAGACTCGATTGAGAAGGCCATTGGTGAAATGCCTATTTTTTAAAATGAGGGAAGATAGGGTATGGGTGTGTGTGGGAAACAAGCAGGTTGCAACACTGGGGTTTGGAAAAACTTTAAAATGTATAAAAGGCTTCACTGAAGTTATAAATAAAGAAATAGAACAGGGCGCAAAAAAAAGGGGGACAGCAGAGGGCAGCAAGGGACAGCTCCCTTTAAAGGGTTTTCAACAAAACAGGAGTGTTAGAAATAAGAAGTGAGTAAATTAAATTTCAAAATGCAGGAAAAAATGTTTATTGCTATAACAGGACCCGGCTCAATCTGAAAGATAAGAGATGCCCCTTTAATTCACATACAAGGCTTTTAAATTATTCCACACTGAAGGGTCAACGGAAAGTGGTGGGGGTACGATGTTTGTCAAGACAATTTAAATTGTTGTGTTAGACAAGATAATTTAAATTTAAAACGTCCCGCCCCTGAAACTTTTGGTTACAGCTTCTCCAAGGCCCGAAAAACTAATTTGGGTTGTTTTTCAGGGCCAAATTTAAATTAAAAATTTTGGGGGGAAATTCTGGATAATAGAAAATTTGTGAATAAAAATTTTTAACTTTTGATGAGCTTACAGGAATTTAGGGAATCTTCCCTGATTTTTGTTTCCGATAACCCTTTTTTAAAAGCTTTTTTTCCAAAAAATAACTCTTTACTTGTTTTTGGGAAAATAATTTTAATGAATAATGATTTTGGGGGGGTGACAAATTCATTTTTTCCATATAGAATTTTAAAATTTCATCCTGGCATTTCCGTCTGATTTCATATGAAAAAATTTTACTTAGGGGTGAAAAACCCCTATGGGTCAGGTATGGGTGTGGTTTTAGCATTTTTTAAGGCCCATTTATGTCAAAATTATAAAAAAGGAAATAGATAAAAAAATGATCAAATGAGAATTTAAAATAATTGTAAAAGGAAAATTAAGGCAAATAAAAAGAGAAAATTAAAATAAAACCTAAGGAGAAAAAAATTAAAAGCAAAAAAAATTTAAGTTCAAGAAAGAACCTAAAATTTGATTTAATAAAAAAGGGATGGAAAATTCCCATTTCCGAGTGAAAAAGAATTAGATTTTTAAAACTTCTCCCATTTCCGGAAACCAAAATTTTTTTGGAAAAATTATGTAAAAACGAAAATAAAGTCGATTATTCCTGACAGGCTTAAATTTAAAAAAATTTTCCCAACATCCCCTTTATGAAGTATGAATTTTAAAGAATGTAAGGAGTTAGCACTTTTTTCTAACTTACAAAACCCAAAAGGTCATGTCCGAAAATTTAATTTACCTAATTTTTCAAAACTACGGCCTTAGCTTACTAAGAACCAATTAAGCTAACCTCCGGGAAAATTTAATAAAAGATCTGTTTTTAAAAACATTAAATCTAAAATAGATAAAAGGTTCAAAGGGGCCCCATCAAATTTTCAACTAATTCACAAGGTTTGGAGTGACATGAAAATTTTTTAAGGGATTAAATTTTGACAGGGTCCAAAAAGTTGGGATTAAGCATGGAATGGGAATTTTTAGGAATTCAATTGGGAGAAAATTTATAGGGGAAAAATGTGGGGAAGGATTTTCCATAGGCTTTGGCCCCGGGTTTTACAAATATACACTTAAAGGCATAAACACAGGAATTGCCTATCCAAAAGGGCTGAATTCTTTGAAAGGACACATCCCCAAAAGATTTAAAATTATTGAATGTGGAGTTTTTGGGATTTTATTATAAAATCAATTCAAATTTGGGACAGACATACCATGCCACTTTACCAAAAAAAAATTTAACTTAATATTAGATTAAAAAATTAAGGAGGTTTCGATAAATCTAACCAAAACTGCAAATTCCGCATTCTAATATTCCTGGCTTTATGAACAAAATCAGGAGTCCGTTTCCTTCACCAACACCTTTGGGGCCTTTATAGATTTAATTTGTTCCCTAACAAGGATAAATTCTAAATTTAAAAAGATGAAAAGATCCTTTTTAAAAAAATATCAAGGCCCTAAATACTTTAAAAATCAAACAGGGGGTAATTTTATTAAAAAAAACAGGTTTAAGGTGATAAAAAAATTTTCTAAGGGCCCAATTGGTTTTAATTGGAAAAATAATTCGGAAGTAATGAAAGTAATTTGGAATAGATTTGGAATTGGAAACCAAAAAAAAAGTAAGGGGAAAATTGGATTTAAAAAATAGGAAATAGAAATGATGGGAAGGTGGATTGGAAAGAAAAATATGCTTGCTAAAGGGTTTTTTTTTTTGGGGGAAATAAAAAAAATTTTAGGGTTAAGGGTAAAAATTTTTCCCATAAAAAAAGGTCTTGAAATTTATGTTAAAATTTAATTTTTAAAAAAATTTTAGGGAATTTCCCGGGGTTTTAGTGTCGAATGTCGATTGGGAGACTTGAAAATTGCATTCACCCGCATGGGTTAATTATGACCCCTTTAAAGGGGAAAAAAAAAAAAAAATAAAAAATATAATTTTAAATTTTCCATTAAATTATGGATCGAAAAAGTTATTCCGTTTTCGAATGCATTAATTCATTAAAATTCAAGCTGAGGGCAAACCCGCGGGGGGGTTGTGAATTTTCTGTTAAAGGGAAGACATTTTTAAATCATTATTCGGGCATCTAATAAAAACCCCAATTGATCGAAAGATAATCCTTGGGGAAAAGTCATACCCGAAAAAGATATTTTTTATATTAGTTGTATGAAGACTTTAGAGGGGAGGTTTAAAATTTTTTAATCCATTATTTTTTTAAATGAAGTTTTGGGTTTCATTTCGGGGTTTTAAAAAATTAATTCAGAAATGATTCTTAAAAATTGACTGTAATTTTCCCCTACCCACGCGAGTGGGTTTTATATTACGCTACCTTAAAAATCTTTTGGGTTTGGAGACTGATCTTTTTGTTTTACAAAAAAGAGTTTTCCCCAAAGGGGCAGAAACTATATTAGGTTTTTGGGACCTAAAAAAGGAAAAACAGGTTAAGAATGCTATTTCTGGTAAAAGAAAAAAGGGTTTAAATTTGAGAATAGTATAAAATTTTTGGTAAACCCGAAAAAATGAGAAAGAATTTTGTCTGATGTTTGGGTTAAAAACTAATGCGATTTTAAATATAAATGAAAATAGAACAGTGATAGTGCAAACGCAAAGTTAGATCATAAATTTGGGGAAAAGGAGATAAATTTTTCCCTTAAAAACTTCATAGGGGAAGTTATCCCTTTCGTATTTGGGTTTTTTTTGCCGCAAAAAAATTATAAATAAAATTTTATTTGAGGAAAAAAAGATAACCCGGAAATTTTTCCATCTTTAAAATTATATTGAACGATCAAGATAAAAAATATGGGTCTTTGGATTAGTATATATGTGAAAAAATAAATTAAAAATATTTTATATTTTTCGGGGTGGATTTAAAAACATTTACAAATATTTTTGAGAAAATTTATACAAAAAGGAAATTTTTTCATGTACGGTTTTAAAATCAGGGGAAATCAACTTTAAAAAAGTCATTGGTGTGCGGCTTATATGCTATTATTTTTGTTTATAAGTTAAACAAATTATAGCGCCCCAAAAAAAAATTAAAACCAAATATTTGTTTAAAGATTTTGGTGAAATAAATTAAAAGAATGACCAATTTAAATGAAATTGAAATATGAGCATTTCAATTTTTTCCCCTCATGTTTCCAAGTGTATTTGCAAATAATTCAACGGGAATTAGGGAAAAAATTCTTTTTGGTTTAAAAAAATTGGGAAATTTTATAATGGGGTGGGGAAAAGAGGCTTTTTTAGAGGCGGGGCGAAAGGTTTGGAGGCTGGGCAAAAGGTCAAAAACGCTGCTATAAATGCCCGTCCCTGGGCCCACTCTTTGCATTTTACTGTTTTTAAAGTTGGGTCAAGGATAAACCCAATTCAGTACCCCTTTTGGAGGTGTCTGCGAGGAGGAGAAAAAGATGCATCCCTGTGTATGTGGGAAAAATTTCCCCCTGGGTTTAAATTTGGTAAGTGTTTTTTTTTGTTAAATTATTTGAGTAAAGTTTTGGGTTTTTAATATTGAAAAAAATTTTTTTTACACATAAATGATTTTAAAAGGGTGTAATGTAATTAACCAATAAAACCCTTTTTAATGAAATTTTAAAGATATGCCTTATTCTTTTTCCTACGAGAATTTTTTTTTTTTTGCCCAAAGCGAAAAATAATGCGGTTGTTGGAACTTATTCGCAAATCCAAAAAAACCGGGCAGGAGAAAATTTATTTGCCCAGTTGGGTGGGGGTTGTTTTGGAGCGAGGGTTTCCCCCCAGGGCCCCTACCCATCCATTTGGAGATTTCTGTTGCTACCCCTCCCAAACCAAAGAGACTTTTCCCCCCAAATCATGTGGATGTTGAGACTGTGCCCCCACTTTAGGCGGTTGATGTTAACGCTTTTTTTCCAGGATTTTTGCAACTCCTACCCCCGCCGGTCGACCTTCTTCCCCCGTCTCTATGAGTGGAAAAATGTGTTAAATGTTGTTTTTGGGAAAAAATGCGTTTTGGAGCGGGGATGGGAAAATTTTTTAGGGCAAATTCCCAACCTACTTCTTTTTTGGTGAGGATTCCCCCATTTTTTATCCCCCAGTTCCCCCCCCGAAGGGTTTTTTGTATAAAAAAGATGGGGAAGAAGTGACGGGCCCCCGAACAAAAAAAAGCGCAGAAAATTTTACAAGAGAAGAAAAATTAACCCCCCAAAGTTGATTTTTTTCTCAATGGGGAAATTTTAGCTTTTTTCAATGAAAAATTGTATTTTTTTGTAAATTTCCAGAAATGTAATGGGGTGTATAAAAAATAATGAAAAAAAAAATATTGTGGGATTAGTGTTATCCTGAAAAAGTGTTCTTTCTGAAAGATGAAAAAGTTTTTCCCTATGGTTTTATATGTTTCCCCCTTTTTTAACTTGAATTTAACCCGAAAGGTCGACATGATTCAGCCCTTTTATGTGGGACGTCACTACTAAAGGTCCCTTTTTTTAACCCCAAAAAAGGGAATTCGCAAGATTCAGCCTTTTTTGTGCGGTGACGTCACTGACATAGGGGGGGGCCTGATTCAAACCCGTGTGGCCCTGGGGACTCCCCTGGGAAAAGGGGGAAAAACGGACAAGATTTAAAAAGGGTTTTTATGTGTGGGGCCCTTTTTTTTGTTATTTAAAATTTTAAAGGAGGGAAAAAGACGTCACTAGCGGCCCCCAGTAAAACACCCTTTTTAGTTTTTTTTAACTTAATGAGAGGAAAAATTTTAGTTTTATTTTAAAATAAAAGGGGGGAAAATGTTTAGGAAACCCGTAGTAAGGGATTCCCCCCAAAAGGAGGGTTCATTTGAATGCTTTACCCCCAAAAGGGGGGAATCCAAAAAACTTGTCCGAGGGGGAAATTTTGAAAAACCCCTAGGGGGGGGAAACCCAAAAAAATTGATCCGAAGGAGAATGGAGAATTTTTTGAAAACCCCCTAGGGGGGGTCCAAAAAAAATTTTATTTCCCAGGGGGATGGAGGGAAACCCCCCCTTGGGGGGGAAAACCAAAAACTTGGTAATATTGAGAAATTTTGGGATGGGGGTGAAAGTGAGAGGGGGATTTGAGGGAAGGGGGGACTTTGATTTGAAAAAAAGGGAAAATTTTTTGGGGGGGATGGGGGGTGAAAGTGGGGGGGGGGAACCCTAAAAAATTTGACCCGAGGAGAGCACAAAAATTCAAAAAAAAAAATTCGAAACCCCAAGGGGGAATCCAAAAACCTTTTACCCAAAAGACATAAAAAAAAATTGGGGGGCGGGGCGACCCGGATGACGCTGCAAAGGCGCAGCAAAGGGGCGGGGGCGGGGCGAGGGCGGGGGGCCGGTGGGTGGGCGCGACGACGGGGGGGGGGGGGGGGGTTGGGGGGGAGGGCCGGGCGGGCGCGCGGGGGGGCGGCGGGGTCGGGGGCGGGGGTCGTGGGGGGGGGGTTTGGGGGCGGGGGTCGTGGTCAAGGTAAAATAAAAAACCGGAAGAAACACCTAGGTTGAAAAGGGGACCGTCAGTGGAAGGTTTAAAACAAAAGGGACCGCCTGTAAAAGGGCCCCCCAAAACCCGGAAGGGCCGCTCTGTAAAAAATTAGACTACTTTTATATAAATATATAATATTTATAATATATTATATTATTATTAATATATATATATTATTTAAAAAATATATTTATATATATATATTACAAAATTATGAAATAAGTACCATTTTCCCTTTAAGATTTATTCTCTTTTTGTGGGCAGTGTTGACTCTTTTTTCAGTATTCACTTTGTGATCTGTTTACTTTTTACTAATTTTTGTGTATATTGACTTATAAGGCTTTCGACAGAGTTCCATATCGAGGTTTGGGAAACAAGGGCACCAGGAATAGGAGAAATTTTTTTTTCCGGGGTAGGGCATGAGACAAAAAGGGCGCAGGAGTTTGATAAATGGGGGGGAATCAGAATGGGAGCACGTCAAAAGGGGCTTGTTCCTCGGGTCTTTTTGGGCCCGTTGTTGTTCAAAATTTTTCAAAAACGACAATAGATAGAGAAAAAATAGCTACAAAAGCAAATTTTGATGACACCAAATGGCCGCCCAATTCATTCTAATGGGCATTAAGCTCTCCAGGATGATTTGAATAATGACCAATTGTCGATAAATAAGATAAGATTTCGTTGGGTTTTTTTTAACCCCCGGGGGGGTTAGCCACCCAGGAAAAACCCAAGAAAGTCGGCGTCATCGAGACTGTCAAATTTTATTTCCATTGGGCCCTTAATTTTGCCCCCCCGGATGCGACCCACACCATCGACTAACCCCCAGGTCCCTATTTGTGCTAGGAAAAAGGAAAACAGGTGAAAGGGGAAACTTAAAATTTTTCCCCACCCCCCGGGGAATCGAACCGGGCCCCCGTGTGTGAAGGGGGGAGCTTTACCCACCAGACCCCGGGCCACAAGTGGCAATGCGTTTTAATATAGAAAAAATTTTTAAAAGTTCTAATATTAGCGGAAAAATACCCAGCGCATATAAACTAAAAAATGTAGAATTAATACGTGTTGCAAAAATTTAGGATTTGGTTAGGGGAATCTAAACCAAGACAAACAGTGCATTGGTTCGCAACAATGCAACAAATTCTTGGCTTCAATCTAAAATATAAAAATAGAATCCTCAGGTTGTTCTTCAACTCTATATACCCTTGTTAGGCCTCATTTAGACTATGCTGCCCCATTTCGGTCACCGTATTACAAATGGAAAAAATTTCTCTGGAAAATGTACAGAGGAGGTGAAAAAGTGGATCCCATGTATCAAAAATCTTCCCTATGAGGATAACTGAGGCCCGAATTGCACTCCTCGAAAGGTGTAGAATTAGGGGAATTGATCGAGGTGAATAAAAATGAAAGACGGGAAAAAAAAAGGGGGATGTAAATAGCGTGCTGAAAATTTCCACCAAGAAGGACCGCAGCAAGGGTTTTTCAATTTTGGAAAAAATTTTCAGATTCAGGAAGGATTTTGGGAAAGCAGGGTTTGGTAAAGAGTTGGGATGAGTGGAACAAACCCTGAGTACATTATTCAGCTAAACGTTGTGAGTTTTAAAAAATAGGTTAGATAAATAAATGAAGGGGTGGTGTGGGGTGAGTTGGCCTGACTAGTTTGGCTTGTGAGTCTGGTGCCGTGCCCTTCCCTTGTGGGGGGTGACCAGACTGGGGGGGTCATTGGGGCTAATCGGGGGGCGAACATGGCCTGCTCCACTGGTAGTAGCCCTGTTCATGTTCCTTTTTTCTTATATTTTTAGTTCTTTTTTCGTTTTGTGTTCTTCCCATATATAATATTTTATATTATTCATTTTCTCTGGTGCCTTGATCAAAAATATTTGTTTTCCTCACTGCTTTTTCCTTGTGTTTTCCTGTTAATTTTGTTTTAAATTTCTTTCGTAAAATTTCCCCCATGTACTAATTACCATTATTTTGTAATACTTTTATATATACGTGACCATTGTTTAAACCTAACTTTTTCCCAATTTTTTTTTTTTTTCAAAACCCAAATTTATAACTTCTGGTTAACCCAAACCTTTATGGAATAAAATTTGATACAATTCCTAATTTATATAAATTTTTTAAAATTCTGGTGTTTTCTGTGGGGTTTGAAATAAATTATTTATTTTTATTTTTTTTTTTATTTTTAACAAATTCCCAAGAAATTTAATTTTAAAGAAAATTTGTTTTTTTGTTGTTTAGTAATTTATTTTTATTTTTTTAAAGATTAAAATTTTCAACTTTTTTTATTTTTTTAAATTTTTTATTTTTCTTTCAACATTTTTTCCCCAGGATTTTTTTTTAAATTGATAATTTTTGCAAAATTTTTGTGTAATTTTGTCACTGACAATTTTTTTTTCAATTTTTTAGTATTATTCTTGGCAACATTCAGTAATCTGGTATTTTCTTGTAAAAATTCAGTAATCAGTGTATTATTCTTGTGCAACATTCAGTAATCAGTGTATTATTCTTGTGAACATTCAGTAATCAGTGTATTTTCTTGGCAACATTCAGAAATCAGTGTATTTTCTTGTGCAACTTTCAAAAAACAGTGTTTATTTTTGTGCAACTTCAGTAACAGTGTTTTATTCTTGTCAACTTTCATAACATGTATTATTCTTGTGCAAATTCAGTAATCAGTGTTTTCTTGTGAAAACTTTCGAAAACAGGATTTTCTTGTGCAAAAATTCAGTAACATTTTATTTTCTGTGCAACATTCAGAATCAGGTATTTTTTGTGCAACATTCATAATCAGTGATTTTTTTGGCAACATTCGTAATCATGTATTATTTTTGTGCAACATTCAGAATCATGTATTTTTTGTGCAACATTCAGTAATCAGTGTATTGTTTTTGTGCAACTTTCAGTAATCATGTATTTTCTTGTGAAAAATTCAAAAATCTGAATTATTCTTGTGCCCCATTCATAATAGTGTATTATTCTTGTGCAACATTTCAGTAACAGTGTTTTTTTGTCAACATTCAGTAATCATGTTTTTTCTTGTCAACTTTCATAATCATGAAAATTTTCTTGTGCAACATTCAGTAATCAGGTATTTTTTTGTGCAACATTCAGTAATCGTGTATTTTTCTTTCAACATTCATAAACAGTGTATTTCTTGTGCAACATTCATAATCATTTATTTTCTTTGTGCAAATTCAGAAATCGTGTTTTTTTCTTGTACAACTTCAGTAATCAGGTATTATTCTGCAACATTCTAATCGTGTATTTCTTGTGAAACATTCAGTAATCATGATTATTCTTGGCAACATTCAGTAATCATTATTATTTTTTAAAACATTCAGTAATATGTATTTCTTGTGCAACTTTCAGTAATCTGTATTTTCTTGTGCAACATTCAGTAACAGTGTTTTATTCTTGTAAACATTCAGTAACATGTATTATTTTGTGCAACATTCAGTATCAGGTATTATTCTTGTGCAAATTCAGTAATAGTGTATTATTCTTGGCAACATTCAGTAATCATGTTTATTCTTGTCAACATTCGAAATCAGTGATTTTCTTGTCAACATTCGAAATCATGTATTTTTCTTGTGCAACATTCATAATCATGTATTAAATTTCGTAACATTTTAATCTGAAATCCCCCCCCCCCCCCAAAACCCCCCCCCCCCCCCCCCCCCCCCCCCCCCCCCCCCCCCCCCCCCCCCCCCCCCCCCCCCCCCCCCCCCCCCCCCCCCCCCCCCCCCCCCCCCCCAGTAATCAGTGTATTATCTTGGCAACATTCATAATCGTGTTTTTATTCTTTGAACTTTCAGTAATCGTGTATTATTCTTGTGCAACATTCAGTAATCAGTGTATTATTCTTGTACAACTTTCAGTAATCATGTTTTATTCTTGTGCAACATTCAGAAAATCATGTTTTATTCTTGTGCAACATTCAGTAATCAGTGTATTTTTCTTGTGCAACTTCAGTAAATGTTTTTTCTTGTCAACATTCATAATCGTGTTTTATTCTTGGAACTTTCAGAACTTGTATTTTTTTGCAACATTCAGTAATCAGTGTATTTTCTTTCAATTTTCAGTAATCAGTGTATTTTTTGTGCAACATTCATAACAGTGTTTTTATTTTGTGAAACATTCATAATAGTGTATTTTCTTGTGCAACATTCATTTTAATCAGGGTATTTTCTTGTGCAACATTAGTAATCAGTTATTTTCTTGTGAAACATTCAGAAATCAGTGTTTTGTTTTGTGCAACATTCAGTAATCAGTGATGTTTTGTCAAAATTCAGTAATCGTGTATTTTTTGTGAAACATTCATAATCAGTGTATTTTCTTGTGCAACATTCGTAATCATGTATTTTCTTGTCAACATTCATATCAGTGTATTTTCGTGCAACATTCAGTAACATGTATTTTTTTGCAAATTCAGTAATCAGTGTATTGTTCTTGTGAACTTCAGTAATCATGTATTGTTCTTGTACAACATTCATAATCAGTGTTTTATTCTTGGCAACTTTCATAATCAGTGTATTGTTCTTGTGCAAATTCAGTAATCAGTGTATTGTTCTTTTTAAACAAAATCTTTTTTCCCAAATTAAATCAGTGTATTTTCTCACTTATTGAATCTTTTTTTTTTCATTTTATTTTTTTTATTAAATTTTGTCTTTGCATTATTTTTTGTTTACAAACTTTTGAAAAAAATTGTTTTCTCAATTGCTACAATTTTTTGTTTTTATTTTATTGTTTTTGCGTTGATTTACAATTTTATTTCAAATATCTTTATTGTTAGAGTAAAGTTAGCTCACTTTTAATAAAAATTCGATTACTGAAAATTTTTTCCTTTCCTGCATTTCACATAATTCCTTGTTTACCCCCAAAGAAAAATTTCCGTGAGTTACTTTTCTCATGTTTCATACTTTTTTTTTACTTATGCAAATTAAATTTTTTTTTTTTAAAACACAATACATATTTAACAAAAAACCCCTTAAAAAAGGGTTGAAATAATTAATTAAAAACATTGTGAACCCCAACCCCTCAGGGTACAAGCAAAATAAAAAAACACAAATTAAAGACACAAAGAGGTACACAAATACATAGAAAATATTGCTTAGTTAGAACATAACTTTAAAGAAGGATGGGAATCTAACCCTATTTACATAGAAAACAACAAGGACATAACTGCGGGACCCCTGTAACAAGGTCAATACTAAACATAAAAAAAAAATTTTAAAAAGCCATTTTTCCCATCGGGTATACACTTTTACTGGGGGCTATTATAAAGGCAAAAGATAAAAAAAATTTTTAAAAATAAATATTGGGTTACTCAAAACCTGCAAAAAAATCAATAAATAAAAAACCCCTACATCCAATCTCATGATAAAAAAAAATACATACTTTTCCCCAACTAACCTCCATACATTAATTTCCCACAGTATACTCGCCCACCACAAGTCTTACATCTCACAAAACAAAAAAAGCCTAAGCTTCTGCACTAAAACTACGGGCGTACACTTTATAAATAGCAAGAAAAAGCTGGGTAAAAACAAACAAACCCCTTTGCCAGGGCAATGTATAAAGGTAAATCAAGTAAATCAACAAACAAAAAAAGCAGTATACTCGACAAAGACAGCATAACACATTATATAACGCACCACCATTTCTACTCCACAACCACTTTAAACCACAACCACACATTACACTGATACCCCTAACAAAAGACTTTGTGCATCCCCAACCCCGGGAGACAGCCCTTCCATCCCCTGAACTTCCCCCCCCCTTTCACAACTTTAAACAATGCTCTCACACTCATATTACGATACCCCCTGAAAAGCCTGGTCCCAGCGACTTCTTTATCCCCCGATTACAACAAAACTTTCTTAAAGGGTCGCGCCAACACCCCTTCGCGTACTTCCCAACCGCTTCCCTCTCATCGCCCGGGTACAAAAAAAAATCCGAAATTTGAAACTTGTTTGCACGTTGCACGGGCGCCTCTACGCCTCCCACGTCCAAATTTAAAACGCCCTCAACACTGATATCCCCCCCCCCCAATGTCCCAAAAATTCCCCCTCCTTTCCTATACCTCCTAAATTTTAAAAAAAATACACACAGAAAAAGCCGTCTCCTCATCCCTGCACACCCACCGTACCCTTCACCCTCAACCCTCTTTCTCTAATGCACCACCCGACGGCAGTAACCCTGGAGAAAACGGGAAAAATACCTTCCCACATTTGGCGCACGCGCATCAACCTTACCCCCTCCCTAATAATCCTACATACTATGGAAACCCCAAGCCTTTGCACACCTTTTGTCACTCTAAAAACCCACCTTACTTTGTTTGGGGCCCGGGCAGAACAAAGCCAGAACACTCTTCACACACCCCATCTCCAAACCCCTTTCCCCCACTCGCATTCTTCATGCAATCATTCTGCCCCCCCTCACTTGCCCCCAACGGCATAACCCCCCTTTTAAAAACATTGACTTTAACTGTAAATCAATCACCCAATCCTCCTCTGTTGACTGTAAAGGGAACCACACTCCACCCCATTTACACCCCGAAAACCCCAAAAAAATGGAAAACCCTCCTTAACACCTCGAACTCTTACCTGTAAAGAAAAACTGATGCCACGTCTAGACTTTTCAAATAACAACACATTCACAAAAATGGCATCTGTGTGCTTTCAAAAATGATTTTCCATCCCCTCCAACGCCCACCACCGATCCCAAAAGGCCCGAAATTATACCCACGTCTCTCGAAAACCCATATACACTATCCAACCACTTTTTTCCGTCCCCCATTTCCAATTACTTTTCCCTCCCCAAATCTCTTTTCCCCCCCCAATCTCCTAAGACCATAATTTTGATTTTCCCCAATTTTCTCTTAAAACCCGGGAACCCGGAAAATTTTTCAAAAACACCTCTAACCCCATGTAAACTCCTCAGTGTTTCGCACGATACTGTCGTGTCTCCAGTACCCTATTATTCCCGCTCTCCACTCCTCTCCCCATCCACCTCCATACACGCTCCCATGCTCTGTAGAATGGGTCTTTTAAACAGGGAAACAACAATTGAGACAAAGGGGGCAACCCTGCCTAAACCCTGACCCATGAATACCCCTCCCCCCAAATTTCCTTTACCAACAGCCTCCCACCCTTTATACAATGTCTCTGCCCATCGCACCACCCCCCCCCAAAGCCCCGCCCCTTTTAAAATGTAACCCAAAATCTCAGTTCCACATATATACGCCGCCTGCCAATTTTTAACGCTAAGACACCTCCCCCCCTCCCCTCCTACTTCTCAAAAAATTTTTATAATTTTCCCCTGCCCCCCAACATCGTCCCCTTCCCCCCACCCATATTGTCCCCTTACAAAAACTCTACCCCACACCTTCAGCCATTTCCTAAAAACTTTTGCAAAAAACTTAAAATCAGCACAGAACAGTGAATACCCAAAAAACCTGCACCGTGTTTTTTCGCTCCCCCTTTTGGCACAAAAACCACAATTGCAGTCCCCTGCAACCCGCCCCTCCTCCCCCCCCATTTTTGTCTTTCCAAAATTTCCCCTAAGAAGGACTTCAACACACTCCCAAAACTCAATGAAACTCGCAGGGGGAATTTATCCAAACATGGTGCCTTACCCCATGCCATCCCCTCAAAGCCCTCACACTTTCCCCTTTTTCAATATCCCCCCAAATGCCATCAATCACTGCCACTTAGCAACGAGATACATTTTCCCCCCAAAACCCCCCCCAAACCCTAAACATCCCCCCCTCACTCATAAATCTTTTCCAAACCACCTATCCACGTAATCACTCATTTTTCCTGGAAGGCTTCTCAGCCTTTTAAAGCATCAAAAGTTTTCCCGGCTGGCTCCTCCTTTGGAAAAATTTAAAGAATAGAAAAAGAAATAATAAATTTCCCAAGAAAACGCTTTATTATTTTTTAATTCAAAGATAAAAAATGAAAATGAAGGTGTATCCTATTTGAAAGAAAAATGAAAATTGAAATGAAAAAATTACATTTAATTCAAAGTAATATTAAAAATTTTATGGGGGGTCCGGGGGGTTGACCCACTTGTAGAAATTGTAGCCCTACTGTGATGTGGGGGGGGGCCCGGTGTTTTGGGGCAACCCCCGGGTTTTGGGGTATTTTTAAACATGAAAATGTATGAAGTAATTCTTCACCCCTGTGAAGGGAGGCAAAATGGGGTTGGAATATGGCACTAGCTTTAGAAAAAGGGGGGGGGGGGGGGGTTTTTTTTTTTGGGGCAGGCCCCAAAGGCCCCCCCGTTTTTCCCAATTTTCCCCTTTTTATTGTTTTTTACTTTTTTCTCCCCAATCAAGTTATCACCTTTTTTTTCCTCTTCCCTTTCTTTTTTTTTTGTTTTCTCTTTCAATTCTCCTTTTTTTTTCTCTTCTTTTCTTCTCCTTTTTTTCCCTTTTCCCCTTTTTTCTCTCTTCTCTTCTTCTTTTCTTTCCTTTTCCTTTTTTTGTATTTCCCTTTTTCTCTCCTCTCCAATCTTTCTCTTTCAATTCTTTCCGGAAAACTACAATAATGAAAAAAATTTAAATTTTCCCTGTTTATTACTAACTTCCCAAACGTTCATTCCAAAATGGGATTTAATTTAAAATAACTTAAAAACCCGGAAAAGAAACAAAAAAAAAAATGGAGGGTTCAACCTCTCCCCTCAACAAATAAGGAAAGGCTCGAACCCTTGATTAAAAAAAAAATTATTAATGAAAACTGGGGTCCTAGGGCTTTTCCAAAAAAAAAAAAAACAAATAAATAAATGGGGGCCATGGACCAAAAAAACTTCTCACCAACAAATCAGAGTTTCCCACGAAGTTCCTTGTTAAAAACGGTCGATGAAAAATTTTTTTAATGGAAAATCGGGTCCCAAGTTATTCCTAAATCGTTTTTAAGCTCACCTGGGCCAATTAACAGTATTCCTGCCCTTCTTCAAAAAAAGAGTAAAAAAATAAATTTTCAAAATACCTTATTATTACATAAGAAAATTTCCCCTGGCTGGTTTTTAAACCATTGTGGAAAAAACCATTGAATTCCCCTATTTTAGATTCGGGTGAGTCAAATCTTTTATTAGCGAGTGTTTGCAAGGTGTTGTGAAAAAGGCTATACCCTGAAAATTCAGCGTATTAAAAAGGGCCGGGGGGGGGCCCCCTCCCCTCAGGAAAATTTTTGATAAAAAAAATAATTTCAAAAGTTTCCTTTAATTTTTTGCAATAAAAACGGCTTAAAGGGGTTTCCCATTTGAAAAAAAAGGATAAAAAAAAATTTGCAACCAATATGTAAAAAGGGGGGTTGGGGAGGTTACAAAACCATCCCCTTAAAAATTGAACCTTATTTTTAATTTTTTCAACAGTTTGGGGACCCCAACCAACAAGCCCCAAGTTAATACAGCCCAAAGGAAAGCAGGTTTTTCCCCCCTAAAAAGGGGGTTTTCTCGCCCCTCTTTAACCCGTTATGATCCCAAAATTGACTCCCCAATTTTGAAAAATTTTCCCCCTTTCAACGTTCTCGTTTTGGCATGCCCCTTCATTAAATTGGTGCTACTTGAAATTTTGTTTGGGCCGAGCCCCACCCAATTTCTTAAAAAAGGGGGGGTATATTTGCTTACCCTACCCACCCCCAAACAAACACATTTCCTCTCCCACTTCTCCCCAAATTTTTAATTTCCCTCCCTCCAAATGCTCTTAACTTTCCTCCCCGGGAACCCCAAAAGGGGGGGGGGGAAAAATAAAGCCCACCAAAAGGGGGGGAAAGCCCTTATTTAACCCCCCCCATTTAAATCAAAAACGATTTTTCCCCCTAAAAAACCCCCTGCCCCCAAAAAACTGGTGTACCCCAAATTTTTAAAACCAAAACCCCCCTCTCACGCAATAAAAACGCATTCCCTGCAACCCCTTAACCCCACTTTTAACCCCCAACTTTCCCCAAAATTTTCCCCCAAAAAATTTCCCCCCCCTCCCCGGCATAATTAACCTACCTTACCCTTGGAATAATTTCAACCCGTATCATCAAACCTTGGTACTGGGTTCTTTTATTTCCAATAAAAACTCTGGCCCTCTCCCCTTACCTTTCCCACCCCCAGTAAACCAAACCTAATCCCCCCCCTTCCCCCCAAATTTCCCCATTTTAAAATTTTTCCCGGCTCCTCCCCCAAAAAATTCCCCAAAAATTTTCCCCCCCGAAAACCTCTTTCAAGCCCGGGCCCAAAATCCCATAAAAACAAAATTAAGCCTGAACCTTTCCCTTGTATGCCCCGGTCATTAATTTTAAATCAAAAATTTTCAAAAATTTGGGCCCAAACCCCTTCCTTTCACCCTCCTCGGCTTTCCAAACCCAACCCCACTTTGGGGCCTCCCTCCCCCCACCCACCGGGAACCCCCTTTCCCCCCCTCCAAAAACCCCCCAAACGGTTCCCCGGGCCCCCCCCCATCTTAAAATTTCCGCCCCCCACCCTGTATCCGCCCAATTCAAATTCCCCCACAACCTAAATTGGGCCCCCCAAAAACCCTTTTCCTGGCCCAAAATCTTTAAAAAACCTTGGAGCCCTTTCCTTAAAACTTGCACCTCCCAAACCAATTTCGTTTTCCCTCATTTTTCTTCAAAAAAAATTTTTTTGGCCTAAAACCCTTAAGGCTTACCCCCCTGGGTTTTTCCCCCCTTGCCCCACCTTAAGGGCCCCCCCCCCCGGTCAACCCTGCTGGCCCAAAATTTGAATTCCCTCCCGTCCCCCATGGTTTTAAACCCCCTTTGCGCGGGTTTCCCCCTATAAATCAATTTTTGTCCGAAAAGCCCTTCGACCCAAAAGTTCCGTTCGGATCCTCAAATTAGTCCCCCGCCCCTCACCCCTCCCCAAACCCCCTTTTAGGGCGGAAAAAATTTTAAAGGTTTGTCTCCTTTGCCAATTAGTCCTCCCCTTAAAATTTTCAATCATTTTACCCGTTCTAAAAAAACCCCCCGTTTATGCTTAAAGAATATCCCAAAATTTTCCATTTAAACTTGGGTTTTCCTTTTAAAAACGGGAAAAACTTTTTTAGGGGTTTTAAAGCATTTTTCAAACACCGAGGGGAAATCTTCCCCACTCCCTTCTTAAAAAAAACTAGGCATTTCATTCCCACTACCAGGAAGGGTCGGAAAAGCCCCCTTTTCATTCTCTCCCTGTCCCGTTTTTTCCCCAATTTTGGCATTTCCCCAAAGGAATTTTTCCTTTAACATTTTGGGGAAATAAAAATCCTTGTGGTTTGGATTTTTTGGTGAAACCCATTATAGTTAGTGTTTTTAAGGGTTAACTGCCCTCCCAAACCCATAACCCCCATCCGGGCCAAGTTAAATCTTTTTCTTTAGGCCAAAGGGGCATTAAGTTTTAAAAATTTTTTATTTTTTTTAAAGAAACCCCAAAAAGGAATTCCTTTCCCCATTAACCCAGGTGTTAAGTTTTTAATGAGGGAATTATTGGGGCCGTTTTAAACCTCCAAAGGCCTTCTTTGATTTTTTCCAAGGGCGTTTACCTCTGTGAAATTTTTTAGTTAAACCCCCAAGCCCCAAAGAGCATTTTAATTTAAATTTTAAAAAATTATTTGGGGGAAACCCTTTTGAGAAACAAAAAGGGGAATTTGTTTGGTTGGAAAGGGGAAAACCCCCGCACAATAGGGGGAGGGTTTACATAGGCCGAAAGGTTTTACTCGACTATTTAATATTATCTGGGTATTACTTCTTTATATATAGTAGGTTGTTTAAATTAGTCTAACTGCGGTTCGCCCTCCCCAAGCACCAGTGGGTGTTTTGAGTGCTCACCCCTGCTGTACCGAGCAAAGTGAGCGGAAAAAACCCCTCACTGAGTTCAGTTCATCCCTTTCCCCTCGGACCAGGAAGGGTCGGGGAAGGCCGACCCCCTAAACCAACTTTCATCCCCTGGAAAATACCAGGAATTTTCAAAAAACTCAAAAATTGTAAGACATACTCGGCGGGAGAAGGCAGTTGTAAAGCCTTTAGAACAGTAAACCCAAGGGAAAAGCCTCGGGTTTTTGTAAGGGGGTTTTTTTTGCAGAGTGAACCCTATGTAGAGCCTATCAAGGGGGCTTTCAAGATTTTACAGCAATCCAGTCCCTGTACATATCTGATATTTCCCTGACTCACTCAGAGCCATGTGTAAATACATTTTACTACTGTGATTTTTTAAAAATGTTCTACTATAGTGCAAAATATGGAAAGTGGATTTAAGGGGTTTGGTTATTAAAAAATTTTAATAGAAACCAAAAAATTTCCCCTTTTCCTCCATGAATGAAGCCCCCTAGATGTTAAGTTTGTTAATGAGTTTTCCATCGCTTTTGGGGCCCGTGGGGACGTGTGCGCAGAGCTCCTTTGAGTTGGCATTTGCGCAGTGTTAAACTTTTTACTTGGCTCTGTGAAGACCTTTTTTGCGCGCTCTCAGAATTGAAGCAAGATCCCTCCACGAGCAACTTTCCCAACAGTTTAAGGAAGAATTGAGGTGGCGAATTTGGGGAAATTGGGCGATTGACCGAGGAGAACAAAAAATTCGTGGGTTTCCCTCCTGTTTTGAGTTCAGGTAAAGAAGGGAAAATTTTCATGGTGGCACAGGGAAAGAATTTGACGATCAAGAAGAGGAAGGAAAGGTAGAAACGATGAAAAGAAAGAGATGCCGTGGAAATGTTGTGGAAACCCCCAATAATTCCAGTGCTACCCACAAATGTGATTGACTACTGGGAACGCACGACAAAAGACTTAAGGAAGGTAAGAATTTGTTGTGTTGGGGAACCCAAAGTTGGGTATAGGGATGGGCGTTCTGCTTGAGGACAGGAGTAGGAGACAAGAGTTTCTTTCCTGGGGCTGGATGGAGGATATGTTGCCGGGGATGACATAAAAGGGGAAGGGGAGCAATCCTATTATCTGTCTCATGCGGGAGGCAACGATGTTGGCAGAGTAGGGTGGGGACTGATTAGCAGTATAGGTCAGCAATAGAAATAATTAAAAAAAAGGGGGGGAAACCCCTCTCATATGGTTTTTTTGCCAAGGAGAGGGTTGGAAGGAATGGTTGTCCGGGGAAATTTGGGTGTAAATTGGGGGCTGGACAAATACTGTAAGGAAAATGGGTAACCATTGACAACGGGGACCTCTTCTATGGCAGAAATGACATTATGCAGGGAGGGGTTCACTTTTTTAGGTTGGGGTGGGGCACGGCAACTGCAGGGGAGGAGCATTAGGATTTTTAAACTAGGAAAGTTAGTGGTATGGGTTTTGGGGAAAACAGTGAAGTCCAGTGTAGTAATATTACATTCGGGGGAAACAGTAATAATAAAACGGATAATATTGAAAACCGGGGACCGGGGGATAAAGAGGGGAAAAAGGGTTTTAGTGAAAAATAAAATGAAGGAAGGGTAAAAGAAAAAGGAGAGTCTTTCAAGTTTATTATGCTAATTGGTAGTTGGGAATAAGATGGACGATTTAAATTTTGTTGCTATGTAGGTAACATTAAAGTATTTCCCTTTAAACGAGACGGGGTTTTTAATTAAAAAAAAGTCGGGACATCCCTGGGGAATTGTCATATTGGGGGTTTTTTAAATTGTTCCAAGAAATAGAAGAGGGGAGGGGGGGGGGGGTGGCATTTACGTCCAGATCGCTTGAACTTTGCAAAAAAAGGGGTATTAAGTTGAAGTAAACATACAGAGTCTGTTTGGTAAATTTTTCAGGGGGGGCATGAAAAAACGTTTTTAGGAGTGATTACCGCCCCCCCCAATTTGATAGGGCCCAAAGGGGAAATCAGGGGAGGAAATGTTAAGGCCACAAGGACGAAATGTAGAATTCTAGAGACTTTAACTTTAGTCATTTATTGGAATTTTTTGACGGGGAATTTAGAATCGACGACTTCTTAGAAGTTTTTCAGGATTTTTTTTTTGAAGCAGTTTGTGACAGAACCCCAAGGGGGAAAAACTGCTGACTTAGTTAGGCAAACAATGAACCCTTGTTAATAATTTAGAAAATTTCAGAGGAAATGGGGGCTAGCGACCACAAATCAATTACATTTAGCATTGAATGGAAATACATAGTAGCGATAACTCATAACAGTCCCAGATTTTCGCTTAGCGATTACGATGGGGTAAAGAACACTTATCATCTTTGATGGGGTAACGAAGAGCTACAAAATGACATTTTCTGAACACTTACATGCTGTCAAAGAGCGTTTTTCCCATAAAAAGAAATTAATCAAAAAAGAAATACCCCCAAAAGGATGAATAATAGGCTCAAATATCACTAGGGGATAGAAAGGAATTTTTTAGGCGTATCAAAAGAGGTAGGGGCATCTTATGAATCAGTAATTTACATTAAAGGACATAAAAAGGGGGTAAGAAAAAACAAAAGGGACTATGAAATTAAAGTTGTAGGGATTCAAAACTAACCCAAAAAGTTTTTTCCCGGGCTATAGAACAAAAGTTGAGAAAATAGGTCCCCTTAAAAAAAAACTATGGGGACCTTACTGACAAAGAGAATGAAATGTGCTTGATTTTAAATAATTATTTTCTCTCAGTTTTAAAACAGAAACACAACAATATTCCAGAATTAATTTTTACAGTGGGTAGAAGAAAATAAAATTTTGTAACTCACAGTCACTAGTGAGATGGGGGGTGAGGGAGATAGACAGACTGAACAAAAAAAGTCGCCGGTCCCGATGAGGTTTTTTTAAGGGTTCCCTTTAAAGGAAAGCAAAATGGAAACCCGTAACCATTAAATAATATTTTTAATTTATTCCTTCAAACAGGGGTGTGGGCTGATATGTGGGAAAATGGCTAATTAAATCCTATTTTTTTAAAAAAGGGGACAAGTCGTTAAAACCCTCAAATTACCCCCCAATAAGCCCGACCTCAAATTTTAGGGAAAAATTTCTAGAGGGCAATTTTAAACTGAGATTAAAGAAGCCATCTCGATAACATAGCTTGAATTTTAAAGTTACTCACATGGATTTAAAGAGGCCCGGGCTTGCTAACTAATTTATTAACTTTCTTCAGTAAAGCTTTTGGGGTGTTGACCACAATAAAGAAATTTTTAATTTTTTATTTAATTTGAAGGCTTTTGAAGAGTTCCCCACCAAAAACGTTAAAGAAAGTGGCACCCATGGGATTGGGGGAAAAATTTCTCCGTGGACGAGTCATGGTCACTGACGGAAGCGGAGTTTCCATAAAAAGGGTTAAATCCGAGTGGGGTCTGTAACAAGTGGCGTTCCCCCAGGGATCAGTCTTGGGCCCCTTGTTGTTTTTAATATATACAAAGACTTGATGAGGGGGAATTTCTAGTATTGAAACAAATTCGCCGATGACCAAGATAGGTAGGTAATTGGGTTCAAATAGATGTTAGGGACTTCAGGAGGCTTAAACAAAAATTATTCTGGTCAGAAAAGTGGGAGATGCAGTTCAATGTAGAAAATGCAAGGTTTTTTTAAACTTGGGGGTGCCCATAACCCTGACTTATAAATTAAATGAGTAGAACTTAGCCATACAGATTGCGAAAAAAATTGGGGTTTGGTGGCAGCAACCTTAAACCAAGACAGCAATGCCTAAACGTACGTTAAGGCAAATAGATTACTGGGTTTTAAAACAAAAATGTAAGCAAAAAGTCCAGAGGTCATAGAGCTTTATACTCAAAATAAGGCCTCACCTTGATTAGCGCTCAGTTCGGTCTCCGTATTAAAAAGGACATAAATTCGTTGAAAACATTTCAGCGTAGGGTGACAAATTAATACATGCACAGAAATCTTCCTTATGAAGAAAGATTGAGACTCTAAATTTCTTTTTTTGTTAGCGAAGAATGAGGGGGGAAACCCGACGAAGTGATAAGGGAAGAAGGTATTAATAAAGGGATATTAATAAAGGGTTTAGGAGTCTCTCCAAGAGAGAACCCCCAGAAAGGATTTAAATTTGATAAGTTTGTTTAGAAAGGACATAGGAAAGTTTGGTTGGAAAAAGGGTAGTTGAGAGTGGAAAAAAGTTACCTGTTGGGTTTTTTTGAGGCTAGGGCTTTGGGGGAGTTTAAATCTAGGTTGGGAAAAAACATGAGTGGGGAAGGGTTGGATTGAGTGGCTTTCACATCGAGCTTATTTTCTTGGGTCATTGAAAATTGGGGTTTGGGTAAATGTTTTTTTAGTGGAGAATTGTAAAGGCCTGCCCAGTATGGGCCACAGGCCTCCTGCATGTTCCTCCCCTTTTTTTGTTTTTATGTTTTATGTTTTTTTATTTCGAAAAGCACTATAACCCAGGGGCCAACTGACTATGTTTG
>NC_069427.1:49799061-49833649 GCF_026875155.1 Cherax quadricarinatus
TTACTAATTTGGTCACTGTTCACACAAAATTTCATGAAAGGCTAATTTCAAAATAGGGTCCAGAATAATAATGCAGACTTCCTGCACTAAAAAACATTATTTCTCTGTTCATTTAGTTTACGTCTCCCAGACCCTCTTAATATTACGTGTCTTTCATTTTTAATTTTTATTGGCACAAACATAGATGATTTACAGTTATTCAAACTACTGCATAATGTAAATAATTGTATACAATAATATTAGCACATGTTGTGAATGCATATTAAGACCCACCAGTTTACATATAACAATATTGGACACGTGACTGTGATTTGCTTACTCTAAGCATCAAAAATTTGAACATTTCCACTACATTGGAGCAACAATTCAAGCTACTTTTGTTGAGGGGGGGTAAACCGTTTCAAATCATTTTCTATTTCTGTAGTGTAACTATCATTCTATCAAATGAGAAAAAGGGAATGAGAATACAACCATAAATACCACACAAAAATACATCGCGAAGTCCGCTGATTTAAACCAAAACCAACAGTCGCAGTTTTTTTTCCTCATTATACTGTGCTTGCTGCGGATTTTCTTTATACTGCGCAACACTGACCACACAGACCCCATTCCTCTTAGTAGGCCTACCAGCCTTCTCCCTGCAAGATCTGAAGCTGCTAGAAATTTGGTGTAGTTACTACAGGACTGATACTGGCTCAACGTCATAAAATATGGGACCTAAGACACCCAAAGGTTTAAATTCTTCGACACTGGGAGCAAGTTTCGAGCGAGGGGTCACGACAGTGACAGGGTTAACCCACTTGTACTGATTAATGGGGTATTTCAAAGTAGCATGAGGTTGATAGCTGTTGGGGTAGTGTATTCTACCTAATCCACATTCTGTAATCCACAAAATCAACTAATCGGCACCCTAACAGGTCCCGCTATGCTGGATTAGTGATAGTCAACATGTACCTAGCATGCTGGATAAACAACTAAGTAGTCTTAAGTAGTATGTATGCACTGGTGGTAGCCTTTTCATCCCATTTTTCTTTTTTTTAACACACTTTGGCCATTTCCCACCGAGGCAGGTGACCCAAAAGAAAAACATAACCCAAAATTAATATTGTTATACCTTCTACTTTCTTGACTGTTTCCTATTTTGTTTTGATATCTCCATAGGAGCACAGATGCTACAATAAAGTGTACTGAGGCTGTGATACATGGATAGTCATTGCTTCATCAAGATATCATCATTGTTTTAAACAACAGCTGTTATTGTTAAAAAAAACTATACCTAGAACCTATCCTAATGAACATTAGCCCAATAATTTTTTAACTACTGCCATGTGCCATGCTATGGGTTTATCTACTTACCTATACATTTTTGTCACATTCATTGGAATTAATTTTATTTTGAAAATCCTAAACATCTTTGTTACATATATAAAATTTTGGTACAAAATTAGGTTTAAAAGCTTGTCCAAAATGTTTACCATAAACCAGGGCTTTCCAGGGGTAGATCATTATAGGTCTACAAATTTTGTACCAACAATGTGTCGTCAAGTGGAAAAAAAAGAATTTCAATCAGAATTTGAAGTTAGAGAGGAGAGTCACCAAGGTAATCTTGACACTTGCTACTGCTGCAAGTCATCACATGCAAGCTAGTCATCATTTAAATGCTACAAATCAACATGAAAAAAGTTAATGCTGACTGACCTTTAGTATTGGTGGGATAATTATTGACCAATTTACGGAGTAAATTTCGACTTGGAATACAGTGGGCAGAGATAAACATCATAATTAAACCAGGCCTGACATGAGGAAGGCAATGTCGAACGTTCAGAGGGTCTGTAGCCGATGATGTCTGGCAATGGAGACGATGAAGCTTCACGAGGGCCAAGACCCACCTACCACCTCAACACAAATATTACTAATACTGACCACCTGCCAACACAAAACATTAACCGACCACCTACCAACCAGCAACAACAATACATCAAATATTGACCACCTACCGACTGCAACACAAGTATTACATTCATACTGACTACCTGCAACACAAGTATTACCATTATACTGACTACCTGCAACACAAAACCATTAATACCTGACTCACCTACCCACCTGCAACACAAATATACATTAATACTGACCACCCTGCACAACACAAAACATTAATACTGACCACCTACCACCTGCAACACAATACATTAATACCTGACCAAATACCACCTGCAAACACAAGTATACATTAATACAGGACCACCTGCAACCACAAGTAATTACATTAATACTGACTCACCTGCAACACAATACATTATACTGACCACCTACCACCTCAGCCACATACATTAATACTGACCAAATACCACCTGCAACACAAGTATTACATTAATACTGACCACCTCAACACAATTATTACATTAATACTGACCACCTGCAACACAAGTATTAACATTATTACTGACACACTCTGCAACACATTACCTTAATACCAGACCACCTACCATCTACAACACAATACATTAATATTGACCACCTTACCACCTGCAACACAAAACATAATATTGACCACCTACCATCACAACACAATCATTAATATTGACGTCACCTAACCACCGTGCAACACAATACATTAATACTGACCACCTACCAACTGCAACACAAATACATAATATTGATCCACCAACCAACTGCAATAACATTAATATTGCCACCTACCAGCTTCCCAATACATTAATACTGACCACCTACCACCTGCAACACAATACATTAATATTGACCACCTACCATCTGCAACACAATACATTAATACTGACCACCTACCACCTGCAACACAAGTATTACATTAATACTGACCACCTGCAACACAATACATTAATACTGACCACCTACCATCTGCAACAATACTGGCGCAGCCGCAGCGGCAGCAGCGACTTCCAAGCTCCGTACTTTTCTCCAACTACCAGAGCTACCAATGCTCCTATGATGACCTAGTTACAAGCAAAACTGCACTACCCAACGTAGCACCCAGAATGACCAAAGATTACCAACAGTGAAACCTACAAATCGAAAAAATAGAGATCAAAGGAAGACTGCAAACAAACCGAAAGCAACACCCCGCTGCCAGCCGAACAACGTAACCCTAAGCTTTGTATACTACAACTTCTTCTTAACTACAACAATTCCTGTAGTATTATGAGGCGCAATCTAAGAGGAAACAGCACCAAGGCCAGCAAGAAAAACACCCGAAAAATCAACTATTCAACAAGTGTAGTCAGGAGGACGCCAGCCCAGCAACCACCCCACTCACCACCACTCAAGGCGACACCACAACAATAACAACAAACATGGCTGCCACCAGTCCATCCTCCCCTCTCTTCCCCGGATTCAACCTACCAAGCAGTCTCTCAGGTATGACCAACGATCCAGATACCCTAAAGTCATGCATCTCCAACTTAGTTATTGAAAATATGAATCTTCGAGAGACACTAACAAAACAAGACACCAGGATGACACAACTCGAAAACAATATCCTCAGTCTTGAACAAAAGTTATCAACACCAGGAATGACTAACTGTGACAAGACCATCCAAACAGTCATAGATAGCCATACCCAACAAATAATATCTCTAATACAAAGGTTGAAGAAGCAGTAAAAGAATGGAAGAACAACTTAGATAACCAGTTCAGTGACTACTTTGCTCTCCAAGAGAGATAAAACGGAACAAGATAAACTATCGACGCAGTAATAGTTAACAGTCCACTTTTTCCCAGTGATATGAACCAAACAAACAGTAAAGAAATTACTCTGCAGATCATAAAGGACCAAACAAGTGTTATTGTACCAGAGTCAGAAATAAAAGAAGCCAGGTTACTAGGATCCCATGGTAGAAAAAGTGTTATGCTTAGATTCCACTCACATGACAGGAAAAAAGACTTAATTATTGCATCTATTAAAGTAAAGAAAGAGGTATACATAAACGAGTGTTACCAAAAAACGTCAGAACCTCCTGTATAGAGTCAGAAAACTTAAGCGAGAGAATAATGACACAATACACCAATGCTTCACACGGGATGGGAAAATTCTAGTTAGGAAAACAAATGTAGGTCAACTGTACACAATCACGAACGAGAATGATCTATCACGATTTCTCAGGGATACTAATCTTACAGAGAACAACTAAACAATGTCCAACCTAAAAGCCTACGTAGTGTAGTGTACGTTTTGCTCCATTATTGTTCAAATTTCATTGTACAATCTCTTAGTAATTAAATAATCAACTACCTCATTTTGTGATTTTACTAGTAAGCATAAGTCACCTTATGTGATTTTCTTATTTACTATTGTTCGCTTAAACATTAGCTGAATTGATACTTTCTCTGTCCATATTACTACCTCATATTTTTTTAAATACTATCAATTGATATTACTTACTAAAATTAATAAATATCATTTTTACTAAAATTTCAATTTACTTTTGACATTTAATAACCATTACTTGTCTAATTACCTTTACCTATTTTAATACCACATTTACTATCCTAGATTACTCTTAATTACCTTGTACTGCCATATAACCTCAAGTATAACTACCAGTGCAATATTGTATGAAATAAACATTACTTTTTCACTTTTTTGTAATCATTATTACTTACTAAAATTTTATTAAACACCATATTTACTACCAATCAATTTTACTTTTGTACATTAAATATTATTTTATACTTCCCATAACATTTTGTAGCCAAATTTTCAAGTTTTTATATTCAACCCCAACCTTTATATTATCCCTTGTACCTGTGTACCTGTCTACCCTCTTACTATCATATTATAACCAAGACATTACCATTGTTATTTTTTTACTATTATTCTTTTGGTACTTAAATTGTGAATTTTATTTTGTCAATTTAATCTAGTTATAATCTTGATCTTGTCAACAACCTATACCAGACTCTAGTGCAATTGAAAGTACCATTTCAAATTGTATTTTTATATTAGAGTTTATATTATAATTCCTACATCTGTCCATTTAACTTTGCTTACCATTACTTAATTTTAGTCCCTTATATATTTTCTCCTTTATTTTAGCTTTATATAACTATCCTAGTTTATATATTCACAATTGTTTAAAATAATCAAGGTGCTATTCTTAGGTGCTAAAGTAGAATAAGTTCACAATTTTTGCCATTATATTCCAAAGCTCATTTATTTGATTACCACTTATTGTTCACCACAACCTAATTAGTCCCTTTTATATTATAATTTTATACTATAATTCTAACTTTAAAAAATTACCTTTATAGTACTACCTACTACCATATTCCCAAGCTCCACTATTTGATCATCACTTTATTTGTATTAGTCCCTTAGCTCATTATTTTACATTGTTAAATAATCCAGGTGCTATTTTTTAACTTAAGACTATTTGACTTTGTTTATACTTAATTCAAACTATAGATTCACTACAAATCTTATGATTACAAACATTGATCCTGATACCAACCTCTTATTTAATGACTTAAATGAATCAAACAGTTACTGTAATTACTACACTGCAGAACAATCAAAGCACTTCTCAGTGCCAACAACAACATAACTATCTTTAACTACAATATCAGATCTTTAAGCAAGCATTACGATGACCTCATAGCATTACTAAATTCCTTACATGCCAATATGTCCATCATTACACTAACTGAAACCTGGCTAAAGCCTGATAGTACAGATGTCTATGCCATTCCTGTTACACAGCCATACACAACTGTAGGCCAAACCAACAAGGGGTGGCACAGCCATATACTACTCAGACCAACTACAATGTATCACTAATACTTGCACAAGGGATGAACATGGGGAATATATAATAGCTAAATTAAAATCCAAGTACCTACAAAAACCTCTCACATTGATAAACATCTACAGAGTTCCATAGTCAAACATTAGCCAATTTAGTCAAAATCTAGGAAGTATGATAACTGATGCACGCATGAACAAAGATCACTTACTACTCTCAGGTGACTTCAATATAAATCTCCTGCAAGACAGGACCCACACGTTACTGAATTCACAAACACAATGAGTAACTGTATGTTACTACCAACAGTAACAAAACCTACAAGAGTTACAGAGACTAGTGTTTCCCTACTTGACCACATCTGGACCAACACCATATCCACTTTAAAATCAGGCATAATTACAGATAATACCACAGACCACTACCCTACTTTCCTCATAACAACTCTTGGTAAACTACCCCAAGACACTACTAAAGTCACCTTCAGACTTCACAATGAGGCAGCCATTAATAACTTCACAACAGCAATAGCAAACATTGATTGGCACACTGAGCTAGAAACCTATACAGATATTGACAATGTATTAATAATTTTCTAAAAAAAACCCAATACCTCTATAACAAGCACTGCCCTAAAAAAACTAACAGATGACAGCAAAGAGACTGAACAGTCCCTGGCTAACACCAGCATTCCTCAAATCCATAATACAAAACACCAATAAGAAAAACAGTACAGAATGGGTCACATAACCAGAGACCAAACAAAACGTTACTCGTCAATCCTAACCAGCCTGATAAGAAGGGCAAAAAAATTGTATTATGAGAACAGATTATCCAACTTATGAGGTGATATAAAAAGATCTGGAAAACCCTATCAGAAATTCTGGGAACAAAAAGATATCACGAAATAGCGAAATAAAAATTAGCAAATCAGATGAACCCCAACTCCCACCAACAGAAACAGCAAACAGACTCATGATTTCTTCTCCACTATAGGACAAACCTTGCCAATAAAATCCCAGCTCAGATACCCCACCAATGACTACCTCACCGGCAACTACCCGAACACACTGTTCCTAGCTCCGACTAACCCATACGAAGTCTCCCTTATTATCAACGCACTAAAAAACAAGGCAGGAGATTTAAATACCTTACCACCCTTTATATACAAAAAAGTGTCACAAGTGCTATCACCAATCATTGCAACACTCTTTAAACAAATCCATTGAATCCTCCACCTTCCCTACAGTACTCAAAATAGCAAGGGTCACCCCGATCCACAAAGGAGGAGACCAAACAGAGTTGAATAACATAGGCCAATATCCAACTTACACCCTCTCTCAAAAATCTTTGAAAAATTCATTCATAAACGAATCTACTCCTACCTTATCTCCCAAAACATACTCAACCCCTGCCAATTTGGATTCAGGCCTAATAAAATACTAATGATGCTATTATACACATGCTAGAACATATATACACGCAATAGAGAAAAAAGAAGTCCCACTGGGGATCTTCATTGACTTACGTAAAGCTTTTGATACAGTTGACCATGACTTGCTCCACGTAAAATTGTCACACTATGGTATAAGAGGGCACTCCCTCAACTACCTCAAGTCATTACCTACAGCAACAGAAGCCAATATGTGTACGCAAATGGGGCAAACTCTTCTGCGCAACCAATACAGTTGGTGTCCCACAGGGAAGTGTCCTTGGCCCTCTTCTCTTTCTCCTATACATAAATGACCTTCCAAATGCTTCGCAATTACTCAAACCCACATATTTGCAGATGACACTACATACGTCTTCTCTCACCCGAGCCAGTCACGCTAGCCAATACTGTAAATACCGAATTACAGAAAATATCTACCTGGATGAGGACTAACAAACTTACACTAAACATTGACAAAAACCTACTTCATTCAGTTTGGTAACAGAGCTACAGATGTCCTCTCTAACATAATGATAAACGGATCACCTATCACAAAACTAACAGAGGGAAAATTCTTAGGAATCCACCTTGATAATAGACTCAAATTTCATACACATATACAACAAATTTCTAAGAAAATTTCCAAGACTGTAGGCATACTATCGAAGATACAGTACTATGTTCCAACAGTCAGCCCTCCTGGCCCTATATCACTCTCTTATTTACCCCTATCTCACCTATGAATTTGTGCATGGGGCTCACTCAAACAACATTACCATTCAGACCATAATTACTCAACAAAAGGCTTGCAGTTAGAATGATAACAAATTCTCACTACAGGCAGCACACTCCACCAATATTCAATACACTAAACCTACTCACCATACAAAACATCCATACTTATTACTGCACCTATTACATACATAGAACACTTAACTCTGATATTAACCCTCCCCTCAAACATCTCCTTGCCAACCTCAACAGAAACACATGACCATAACACAAGGCACAGATCACTCTTTGATGTTCCTCGTGTCCATCTCACACTATGCAAAAACTCAATGCACATAAAAGGCCCTAAAATCTGGAATTCATTACCTGTAAATATAAAAGAAACACTACCTGTTTATAAATTCAAGTCTCTTCTCAAAGACCACTTACTCACCCAAAACCAAATAAATACTGATAACTGAACCTTATAAATTGTATATCTTAAATGTTTCTCACAATTATATCACATAAATGTTAAACCTAAAACCGAATCTAACTTTATTATTTTTTAAATACACTACCTAACAGAATCACTACCTAATGAATGCAACCATATGACCTGTCTTTGTAATACTCACTTGTGCTTTATAGTAATCTGTTTACATTAATGTTTTATCACTGATTTCATCATTGCTTAGTTAATCTTAAGTTAATTTTAAGCCAGCCCGTAATGCTTGCATTAGTATAAGTGGCTTTGGCATATGCTCTTATCTGTATTTTTTTGTACCTCTGTATGTGTGCTCAAATTGGAAATAAATAAATAAATAAATAAATAAATAAAATACTGACCACCTACAACAACAATAAAATTAATACTGACCACCTACACCTGCAACACAATACTGACCATCTACCACCTGCAACAATATTGACCACTTCCATCTGAACACAATACTGACCACTTACCACCTGCAACACAATACTGACACCTACCACCTGCAACACAATACTGACCACCTACCACTTGCAACACAAGTATTACATTAATACTGACCACCTGCAACACAATACATTAATACTGACCACCTCCCATCTGCAACAATACATTAATACTGACCACCTACAACACAATACATTAATACTGACCACCTACAACACAATACTGACCATCTACCACCTGCAACAAAATTTACTGACCACTTACCACCTGCAACACAATACTGACCACCTACCACCTGCAACACAATACTGACCACCTACCCCCTGCAACACAATACTGACCACCTACCACCTGCAACACAAGCTAAGGAAGAGATTATTTAAACTAAAATTAAAAGTGAAAACTGAGGCTTCACTACTAGTAATACTCTTAAAGTGACTTCCAATTTGATAAATTTTGATATATCTTCGATTTAGTTCCAAGAGTTTTTCTACTCCCAAAGCCTGGTCTTGTGCCAGGCTTGTCTGGTGCTTGCCTGGTCAACCAGGTTGTTGCTGCTGGTGGTCCACTGATGAGCATATCCATCACAGCCTGGTTAATTTGTCACCTGGTGAAAACACTCGTCCAGTTCATCTTGAAGACTTCCACACTTGTCCAGAAGTCTTTTTAATATCTTCTGGTAAGAATAATCTGAGGCCATGGATGTTGATATAGTGTTCTCTTGTTGTATCCACTGCACCCTGTTTTTCACTGGGTTTATTTTGCACTTTCTCCCCTATCTCTCACTCCAGTATGTTATGGTAGTGTGAAGCTAGGGACAAGGCCCTCAAGTACTTTACAGACATATATTATCATGTATTTTCTCTCTCCTCTCATGAACATCACGCTGCAATGTTCACCACAAGACTTCACCACACATCAATACTCATCACAACACTCCGTCACACATTGTTCACCACAACACTCCAGAACACATCAATGTTCACCACAACACTCCAGAACACATCAATGTTCACCACAACACTCCAGAACAACATCAATGTTCACCACAACACTCCAGAACACATAAATGTTCACCACAACATTTCCAGAACACTTAAATGTTCACCACAACACTCCAGAACACATCAATGTTCAAAAACACTCCAGAACACATCAATGTTTACCACAACACTCCAGAACACATCAATGTTCACCACAACACTCCAAAACACATCAATGTTCCCCACAACACTCCAGAACACATCAATGTTCACCACAACACTCCAGAACACTTCAATGTTCCCCCAAACATATAGAAAAAATCAATGTTCAAACACTCCAGAACACATCAATGTTTACACAACACTCCAGAACACTTCAATGTTCACCACAACACTCAGAACACATCAATGTTCACCACAACACTCCAGAACACTTCAATGTTCACCACAACACTCCAGAACACATAAATGTTCAAAACACTCCAAAAACACATCAATGTTCACCACAACACTCCAGAACACTTCATTGTTCACCACAAACTCCAGAAACATAAAATGTTCCCACAACATCCAGAACACATCAATGTTCACCACAACACTCCGGAACACATCAATGTTCACCACAACACTCCGGAACACATCAATGTTCACAACACTCCGGAACACATAAAAGTTCACCACACCCCTCTGGAACCATCAATGTTCACAACAACTCTCCAGAACACATCAATGTTCCCCAAAAAACACTCCAGAACACATCATGTTCACCAAAACACTCCGAACACATCAATGTTCACCACAACACTCCAGAACACATCAATGTTCACCACAACACTCCAGAACCATCAATGTTCACCACAACACTCCAGAACACATCATGTTCACCAAAAAACACTCTGGAACACATCAATGTTCACCACAACACTCTGGAACACATCAATGTTCCCCACAACACTCCAGAACATCAATGTTCACAAACTCTCCAGAACACATCAATGTTCACCAAAACACTCCAGAAACATCAATGTTCACAACACTCCAGAACACACCCAATGTTCACCACAACACTCCAGAACACATAAATGTTCACCACAACACTCCAGAACACATCACTGTTCACCACAACACTCTGGAACACATCAATGTTCACCACAACACTCCAGAAACTTTCAATGTTCACAACTCTCCAGAACACATCAATGTTCACCAAAACACTCCAGAACACATCAATGTTCACAACAACACTCCAGAACACATCAATGTTCACCACAACACTCCAGAAACATCAATGTTCACCACAACACCCCAGAACACATCAATGTTCACCAACACTCCAGAACACATCAATGTTCCCCAACACTCCAGAACACATCAATGTTCACTACAACACTCCAGAACACATCAATGTTCACCACAACACTCCAAAAACACATCAATGTTCACCAAAACCCTCTGCCCTACATCATAAGTCTGTCAGAAAGAGAGCATTTTGGTCAAACTGAAACACTGTCATAAGTTTCATTCTCCTATATACAGGTTGTGTGTGTTTTGGTGACTTAAATAACAAGAAAAGTACAACACTATGACTGGAATAATACACAAATATCCTGCACATAAAAGAGACGAGCTTACGGCGATTTTCAGTATGACTTGGACATTTACAAAGTCATACTAACGAACAGGAGAGAAGGAGGGAGAATATATATTGTCAGCAGACAGGGAAAGGACAAGAGAGGTAATAGTGGAGGTATAGTGGAGGGGTTGTTGAGTGGTTTGGTCATTTAGAGAGAATGGATCAAAGTAAATGACATGGAAAGCATATAAATCTATAGAGGAAGGAAGGCGGGGTGGGGTCATCCTCGAAAGGGTTGGGAGAGAGGGGTAAAGGAGGTTTTTGTGGGCGAGGGGCTTGGACTTCCAGTAAGCGTGCGTGAGCGTGTTAGATAGGAGTGAATGGAGACGAATGGTACTTGGGACCTGACGATCTGTTGGAGTGTGAGCAGGGTAATATTTAGTGAAGGGATTCAGGGAAACCGGTTATTTTCATATAGTCGGACTTGGGTCCTGGAAATGGGAAGTACAATGCCTGCACCTTAAAGAGAGGGTTGGAATATTGGCAGTTTGGAGGGATATGTTGTGTATCTTTATACGTGTATGCTTCTAAACTGTTCTGCAAAAAAAGTGATTATGTATGAGTGAAGTGAAAGTATTGAATGATGATGAAAGTATTTTCTTTTTGGGGATTTTCTTTCTTTTTTGGGTCGCCCTGCCTCGGTGGGAGACGGCCAACTTGTTATAAAAAAAAAATGACATGTGGTAGCTAGGCGACTTGTAGTCCAACATCAGAGAAGATGCGTACACTATAATATTACTGAGGGTAGCTAGAAAATTATTCCTTTCGTATGCCTTCAGTCAGGGCGTCATTTCTTCTAAAAATGGTGTTACATAAGAATGGGGAGACAAACTTGTACACAATGTAAAGTCATGAAAACCAGATGTTTCGCCTGGTTTGTTTACATTAAGTGTGGGTGGGGTGGGGTGGGGAGTGAAGGGCTGCCCTGCATACTACCCATACTTCCCAAACCTGACTTCCTACAATAAAACTCACCTCTCACCTACATTTAAGGTAATTAATGAATATACTGTACATGTATTTTATCGCTTTGGGGTGCTTTAATTCAATGTCGTAGTATATTACGTATGGGTGGGGTGGGATGGGGTGGGCTCACCAGGCTGGCTACCATACTTTCCCAAAAACCTGACTTCCTACAAATAAAACTCACCTCTCACACTACATTAAGATTACAAATCTTTTAAGGTAAGTACTGGGTGTACTCTGTTTGTATTTTATCCTTTATTGTCTTTAATGCCTAGTTCTATTGCTAACGTAATATATGTTAGTGTAAACTTGTTATCTGGCGTATATATGCATTTGTAAGTGGAAAAAAATAGTGTTCTGCTTTCTGGCAGTAGCCTGGAACCTAACCTGCCATATAAGTGGGGCCCTACTGTATGTGTGTATGTATATACAGTAGGGCCCCACTTATATGGAAGGTTAGGTTCCAGGCTACCGCCGTAAAGCGGAAATCGCCGTAAAGTGGAACACCCTTTTTTTCCACTTATAAATGCATACAAATATTAGATAACAAGTTTACACTAACATACATTAAGTTAGCAATACAACTAGGCATCAAAAAACAATAAAAAGTACAATACACACATAGTGCACTCATTATTTACCTTAAAATATTTACAGTCTTAATCTAGGGTGAGACAAGTAGTATTTATTGTAAGAAATCAAGTGTGGTATGTATGGTAGTCAGCCAGGCTACCATACCAGGCCAACCCACCCACACATACTATTCTATGATATTCAAGCATCCCAGAGCGATAAAATGTATATACAGTTCACTCATTACTTACCTTAAAATATTTGTAGTCTTAATGTAGGGTCAGGAGTAAGTAAATGAGATAAAACGAATAAATGAGAAAGAGAAAGAATGAGTGCATGAGAGAGGACAGGCGCAGAGTTATGTAACCAAACCAGGCGAAGGTTAAGTTTTGTAAACAAACAAGTGTACACGTCTGGTTTGTGTACAAGTTATAATGTGTACAGGTTGTCTCTACATTAATATGGTAGAATAAATAAAGAAGAACACTCCCATTCTCATGTAACATCATTTTGAGAAGAAATGATGCTCTGAGTGAAGGCAATGGAAATAAGTCACTCTGTCTGACTTTTTTGGGTTATCCTGGGTTCTTACACATATGCTGTTATGTATGATAATCTATGTAACTGTATTTGTGTATATCTGAATAAACTTACTTACATACGAAAGGAATAATTTTCTACAGTTACCCCCCAGTAACACATTTTCTCTTATGTTAGATTAGAGAAAATATTATTCTTGGCATCACTTGTACAAGTTATCTGGCTACCACATCTCATATTTATGTTTTTTTAAATTCTACTGTGGGGTGTATTTATCATATTTGTATGTTATGCATCGTGTTTATTATATAATTTTGAAAAAAATATCAGATTGATTAATGAAAATGTGTATATTAACGTAATATACTACATTTAAATGAGACTCTGTGATTATTATCATCATTACTAATATGATGTCTGGAGACATAAAACACTTGTACTGATTTTAATGTGTACCTGCATGCCAGCACAGTATGTAAGTTTATTTAAGTACAGGTATACATAAGTATAATTATCAGAGTACAGTGGACCCCCGCATAACGATCACCTCTGAATGCGACCAATTATGGAAGTGTATTTATGTAAGTGCGTTTGTACGTGTATGTTTGGGGGTCTGAAATGGACTAATCTACTTCACAATATTCCTTATGGGAACAAATTCGGTCAGTACTGGCACCTGAACTTTACTTTGGAGTGAAAAAATATCGTTTAACCGGGGGTCCACTGTATTATAAAATATGAAATAACTTTTAAAAAACATTTAAAAATTTTGGAGGTTTCCAGACATAATTTTGGGAGACTTAGTGCTTACGGATCTCACAGAGAATGTAAACAAACCAGGGTGGGGCGCGGTGACCTATTAGAAAGTCAGGTGGGGGGAGCCGTTATAGTGAGTTTTGGTCATAATTTGAAATGACCGTATTAGTGGAACGCCGTAAGCGGGGCCCTACTGTATATTGCATGTCCAAACTCCACCAGTTTTGCATGAATGTATGTTATATTTTTTTTTTTATGTGTTACAGTACAAGTGTGAAAAATTGCTGATGACAAGTATACTAACCTCAGAAAGGGCCCCTTGTGCAGCACCGGGAGCGGTCTACACTAGATGACTCGGAGGTGAGAGTCTGCATGAGCCACGGTAGAGATCTTTCAAAGCTCGACTCTCCCATACCTTTAACCATGGCCCCCAAAGCTCTCGATGAAACAGAGCGCACCTGCAAAAAACAATACAAAACTCATATTTTAATTAAGAAAATGTGATAAATATTTTTGTTTAACAAACTAACCATTCCCCACCAAAGCAAGTACCCCTAAAGAAGAAAACACATATATCATCACTTGCTTCCTAGTAGTCATCACCAACCGGTGTTGACCTACCAAGGTGGTGGCTAGCCTCTTTTAAACCCCTTTGGTGTCGGTCCCATAATATTACAGCTCTGAAGCCAGAGTCTGTCTCGTATTACTAGCCAAAACTCCAGTGGCTTCAAATCTTACGGGAAAAAGCTTATAGATCTACACATCAGAGAATGAGTCTGCATGGTCAGTGTACGCAGTATAAAAAAATCCTGCAGTAAACAGTGCAAAATGAGGAAAAAAACTGCAACTGTGCTTTTGGTTTAAAAAGCGACTTTCCAGTGTATTTTCGTATGGAATTTATGGTTTTATTTCATTTTCTTGGTTCATTTGAAAGAATGGAAGATAATTACAGATAAATTTATTATTATAATCAAAAAGAAGCGCTAAGCCACAAGGGTTACAGCGCCGCTATTACAGATATAGAGATGTTTTTTAAATAGTTTACTAAGAGTAGCTTGAAACTCGGCTCAAAGAAACGGGAAATGTTAGATTTTTGACAATGTTAAGAGTAAACAAATTACATCACACATCCAATATGTGTCAACTGGGGGTTTAAATATGCATTCACAAAAGCAATGATATTATTTATACAATTATTACAATTATGCAGGAGTCTGAATAACAGTAAATATCTATTTTTGTATATAACTTTACCTTTGATATACCTTTGAAGAGTTTCGAGAGTTTCACTACTCTCAGAGCCCGGCCATGGGCCAGGCTCCTCTGGTGCTTGCCTGGTTAACCAGGCTGTTGCTGCTGGAGGCCCACTTCCCCACATATTCATCACAGCCTGGTTGATCTGGCACCTGGTTGAAGATACTTGTCCAATTTCCTCTCGAAGGCTTCTACACTTGTCCTAGCCGTGTTTGTGATATCTTCTGGTATGATGTTGAATAGCCTGGGACCCCGAATACTGATGCACTGATCCCTTATTGTCCCCACTGCACCCCTGCTCCTCACTGGGTTTATTTTGCACTTCCTCCCATATCTCTCACTCCAGTATGTTGTTTTGACAGTGTGCAGATTTGGGACCGGTCCTTGAGCACTTCCATTACAATTGTATCTTTCTCTACTTCGCTCAAATGAGTACATGTTCAAGACTTGAAGGCATTTCCAGTAATTTAGGTGCTTGACTGGGCTCATGTGAGCCATAAAACAATCTCTGTATTTGTTCCAGCTCTGGTATTTCTCCTGCTCTGAACAGGGCCGTCAGCACTGAGCAATATTTCTAAATGAGGGAGCACTAACGATTTGAAGAGTGTCACTATTGGCATTATTTCCCTTGTTTTGAAAGTTCTCAATACTCACCCATCATCTTCCAGGCTCTCATAATCTTTGTTTTGTTATGGTCTTCAAAAGAAAGGTCAGCTGACGTAATTATTCCAGGTCTTTTACATGTTCCTTTTGATCTATTTGGTGACCCTCTTGAGTTTCATATACAGTGTTCCTTTTGAGTTGTTCATTCTTTCCATACCTAAGCAGCTGGAACTTATCACCAATGAATGTCATGTTGTTCTCCACTGCCCACTGGAAAACCCTGCTTATGTGTTCCTGGAATTTTTCAGTGCCTCTACCGTTAGTGACAATGCTTATTTTAGTGTCATTTGCAAATGATGATACAAAAGAGTGACAGGTGTTTTTATCGATGTCTGCCATGAGGATGGAAAACAGCAGAGGTGTCAGGACAGTGCCTTGGGGCATTGATCTTTTTACCTCGCTGATGTTGGATAATGCTACACAAATAACTGCACATAAAAGAGAGAAGCTTACGACGATGTTTCGATCCGACTTGGACCATTGACAAAGTCGGTGTGACTGTCAATGGTCCAAGTCGGACCGAAAATCATCGTAAGTTCTCTCTTTTATGTGCGGGTTGTGTATCATTCCAGTCACGGTATTGTGCCTTTTTGTTATTTATTTTTGGATTATGCTCTGTTTACTACTACTTTTTGAGCAAGCGTAATATATAAGGGGCCTGTAGATGTGACTAATGAACAGAGAAAATTTATTTTAGTGCCAGGAATGTCTGCATTATTTATTCTGGCCCTTATTTTGAAATTGGCCTTTCTTGAATTTTGTGTGAAACTGGCCAAATTATTAATTTCTGATCACTTTTTTGTGTAGTTGAAATAGGTAAATAGGCAATTTCTTGTATTCAGTCAATAAACAAAAAGGAGTTCTGGCAAAATAGCTGAGTTTGGTTGAGTGGAGCAAAGGAATTTGCACATGGGGTCAAAAGTGGGCGAAATCGCCAATGTGTAAATACTACCGCCGAGACCACTAACTTCTTCAGAGCGTAATTCCAAAGTTTTCTTATCAAATTCCGTACTTTTGGTTTCATTACTTTGGAAAAACATTATCATTTCGTAAGTTTTTTTTTTTTTTGAAAAATTTTCGACACTATGAGGAAGTCTGCAAGCAAGCGTACTCAACACTCAAAGGTTAAGAGGGAGAGGGGTGAGGCCTCTTTCTAAAAAAAAAAAATAAAAAGTTATTTGAAACTCCTTAAGCCCTTCAGGGTTCAGATCCCCTGATCTGAGAATTGCTCTTAGGGTCAGGAAAAATTAAAAAAAAAAATCTTATGAAATGACAGAGAATCTTCTTTCCAAAGGTAATGAAACCAAAAGCATGAAATTTGATGGAAAACTTACAAATTACACTCTCACAAAGTTTGCGGTCTCGGCGAAATTTATGCATCAGCAATTTCGCCCACTTTTAGTTCTATTTCAGACCAATTCCATTGTTCCAGTCAACTAACTTGTAGCTATTTCTGTAACATTCTTTCCACTTTATTGAGCACAAAAAAAAAAAAAAGTTGCCTATTTCAATTACCCAATAAAGTGGTCAGAAATCAGTAATTTGGCCATTTCACACAAATTAAAAAATTGACAATTTATAAGGTCCAAAATGAACAATGTAGACATAATTGGCACTAAAAAATATTACTTCTATTCATTGTTACGTCTTCAGACCTCTCCTATATTATGCTCGCTTTTCATTTTGAATTTTAATTCACACAAAGAACAAAAGATTTACAGTTAAGAAGAATTATTGTAATAATTGTATAAATAATGTCAGTGCATTCTTAAATGTGTATTAGACCAACCAGTTAGGTGCGTATTGGATGAGTGACGAAATTTTTGTACTTGGAATATCGGCAAAAATCAAACATTTCGCTATTTTCAGCTCATTTCAACCTACTTTCAGTCCTGAAACTAATGAAAATCATCTCTATTTCTGTAATATATCTTCCATTCTAACAAATGACACCAAGAAACCTAGAATACAACATAAAACCCATACAAAAATACAGCCTCTCAATTAGAAAGCTGGATTTCCTTTATTCTATTATAATACAGTACACTACTGTAGAAATATCATTTATTTTTTTTAACACATTGGCCATTTCCCAATGAGGCAGGGTGACCAGAAAGAAAAAAAAAACACCAAAAACACAAAAACACTTTCCTCATCATTCAACACTTTCACAATCACTCATACATAATTAGTGTCTTTGCAGAGGCACTCAGGACATGACAGCTTAGAAGTCCCTCCAAACTGCCAATATTCCAAACCCCTCCTTTAACCCTTTCAGGGTCCAAGGCAAAAATCTAAAGGGGTGCCCCAGGTGTCCAAGAAATTTTGAAAAAAAAAAAAAAAAAAAAAAAAAAAAAAAAAAAAAAAAAAAAAATAAAAAAAAAAAAAAAAAAAAAAAAAATCTTACAGAATTAAAGATAATATTTTTGTGAAAGTAATTAAGCAAAAAAAAAAAATTTCCTGATCAGTACTTACCGAGATACAGCAGCGTAGCGAGAAGTTGACCCAAAATGACCGGGTGGCGGCAATATCAGTGACTTCCGCAAAATCGCATTTTTTTATTTTACGTTTTTATAGTTTTTTCTTTACTTTTCTAATTTTTTCCTTTTTTCCAGTAACATTTGTGGCTGTGAGATCAAACATATATGTATACTGTGTAAGTGAACGCTCATTGTATTCAACACAATAACTACACTAATTTGTTTATCATTATATTGCTTACAAAACTTGTTTACAAGTTTATTGTAAACAAAATGATGAAAATACTAGTGCAGTTATTGTGTTGAATACAATGGTATACCAGGAAAAGTATACGGTAGGTTTATAATTGAAGAATTAGAGGTAAGACAGAATGTAGGATTGTGGATGAGCAAGGAGGCTTCAGAGTGGGTAGGGGATGTGTAGATCAAGTGTTTACATTGAAGCATATATGTGAACAGTATTTAGATAAAGGTAGGGAAGTTTTTATTGCATTTATGGATTTAGAAAAGGCATATGGTAGAGCGGATAGAGGAGCAATGTGGCAGATGTTGCAAGTATGTGGAATAGGTGGTAATGTTACTAAATGCTGTAAAGAGCTTTTTATGAGGATAGTGAGGCTCAGGTAGGGTGGTGTAGAAGAGAGGGAGATTACTTCCGGTTAAAAGTAGGTCTTAGACAGGGATGTGTTAATGTCACCATGGTTGTTTAATATATTTATAGATGGGGTTGTAAAAGAAGTAAATGCTAGGGTGTTCGGGAGAGGGGTGGGATTAAATTAGGGAATCAAATTCAAAATGGGAAGTGACACAGTTACTTTTCGCTGATGATACTGTGCTTATGGGAGATTCTAAAGAAAAATTGCAAAGGTTAGTGGATGAGTTGAGAATGTGTGTAAAGGTAGAAAGTTGAAAGTGAACATAGAAAAGACTAAGGTGATGAGGGTATCAAATGATTTAGATAAAGAAAAATTGGATATCAAATTGAGGAGGAGGAGTATGGAAGAAGTGAATGTTTTCAGATACTTGGGAGTTGACGTGTCGGCGGATGGATTTATGAAGGATGAGGTTAATCATAGAATTGATGAGGGAAAAAAGGGCGAGTGGTGCGTTGAGGTATATGTGGAGTCAAAAAACGTTATCTATGGAGGCAAAGAAGGGAATGTATGAAAGTATAGTAGTACCAACACTCTTATATGGATGTGAAGCTTGGGTGGTAAATGCAGCAGCGAGGAGACGGTTGGAGCAGTGGAGATGTCCTGTCTAAGGGCAATGTGTGGTGTAAATATTATGCAGAAAATTCGGAGTGTGGAAATTAGAGCAGGTGTGGAGTTAATAAAAGCATTAGTCAGAGGGCAGAAGAGGGGTTGTTGAGGTGGTTTGGTCATTTAGAGAGAATGGATCAAAGTAGAATGACATGGAAAGCATATAAATCTATAGGGGAAGGAAGGGGGTAGGGGTCATCCTCGAAAGGGTTGGAAGAAAGAGGGGGTAAAGGAGGTTTTGTGGGCTAGGGGCTTGGATTTCCAGCAAGCGTGCATGAGTGAGTTAGATAGGAGTGAATGGAGGCGAATGATACTTGGGACCTGACGATCTGTTGGAGTGTGAGCAAGGTAATATTTAGTGAAGGATTCAGGGAAACCGGTTATGTTCATATAGTCGGACTTGAGTCCTGGAAATGGGAAGTACAATGCATGCACTTTAAAGGAGGAGTTTGGGATATTGGCAGTTTGGAGGGATATGTTGTGTATCTTGATACGTATATGCTTCTAAGCTGTTGTATTCTGAGCACCTCTGCAAAAGCAGTGATAATGTGTGAGTGTGGTGAAAGTGTTGAATGATAATGAAAGTATTTTCTTTTTGGGGATTTTCTTTCTTTTTTGGGTCACCCTGCCTCGGTGGGAGACGGCCGACTTGTTAAAAGAAAAGAAGAAAAAAATGGTACCATATAGTACCACATGGTACAATGGTGTGATAGGGTGCAATAGAACCATATAGTATAATTGTACCATATGGTGTGGGAGAAATTTTCTTCAGGAGGGGGGGTATCAGCCCCTTCAGCCCATTTTAGCCGAGGGGCCCAGCCCTCTCCGAAGGGGCAAATATCTTGTTTACTGCTACAACAAGTAATTGATCCCAGATGCAATACGAGTATGTGACGTGGTCAAGGACCACTGCTCCTTGCAAGAGTCCAGTGTTGCAAAGTGTAGTTAATAAGAGACAGTCCATCTTCTTACTTAGCACGACAATTAAGGAAAATCCTGCTCCCACTTTATTACCATGGTAAAGATAGTGTACATTGTTGTCTATGCTTAAGACAGTAAGAATCAAGCATTCTGCTTTGCTTCATGGAGGAAGTTTGGCAAGAAAGAGCAAAAAGTACTAGGTCAGCTTTTCCTTCATGTTCTAGGGGCATTCCAGCGGCATAGGATGCTGTGTGGTCTGATTGCTTTTCACCCTACTGGGAGTCAACTGATGCCAGGATAACCAACAAAGAACACTGATCCATGTGTTAGTGAGAACAAAGTGTCTCGCAAAACACGATAAATACTTACAGAGAAGTGTGATCGCTTCTTTAGTGATAAAAATTGTGAACAATAAAGACAAACTTGTGGAAACATAGTGTACCAGTGTGCGTATTCCTAGACTATGGAAGATGTGAACATCCAAGGACACTTCAGCTTCTATCAAGTCACCGATACCTGTCGAGGTGTAAAGAACACCATAACTCACGCTACAAGAGCAAGGTAGGTTATGAATTTCTTGTAGTACAGGGGACTGCGCAGTTTTTGTTGTCACATGGAGTTTGTAATAACCTATAGTCGGCAGTGAGGTGCGGACTTTGAGTCCACACAAGTGTCGTCAGCAATCAGTGAATGAAATATGCTGACACAATACCCCTAGGGGTAATTTATAATCATACATAATATACTCTATTACAGCCCGTTGCGAAGTGGTCAAGATAGCTTCTCAAGACCTCGGCTGCAGGGGTGGCTGTGTGGGCAATAGCTGTCTTATCAGATAAGTTCCCCCTATATTTAAACTTTAACCTTAGCTGGTAAACCATTTCTGAACAATTTTGTCGTGCTCGAACCGGATATAAAGGCCACAATGTGGTCCCAAATATGTTGTACTACGTGTACAAATAATCTACGAGTCAAGGTCTTCGAAAAAAGCTGTAAAACTAGTGTTTTACAATGTAAATCAGTATAAATGAGCCCCTCCAGACTCAATCACAGAGAATGGGCAGCCAAAAGAAAATGGGCACTCGCCCAGCGTTCACTCAAAGAAATCGGGAGCTGGGTGACTCGCCCAACAAAAACGGGGGATGGCACCCATCATCCACTGCTCTCAAGCTCGAGAAACGCTGACCACATCATCAAGCCTGATGACCGTCAGTTTGTCTGAGAGTATATACACACAGTGTTTATAAAGTTTATAGACAGAAATTAAGAGACGAAATTGTGTTTATGTTTGTTTCTTATAGATTTAACTGTTATATTAGGGGTCGGCCTAGGAAAGGTTGGAGGGAAGGGGTAAAGGAGGTTTTGTGTGCGAGGGGCTTGGACTTCCAGCAGGCATGCATGAGCGTGTTTGATATGCGTGAATGGAGACAAATGGTTTTTAATACTTGACGTGCTGTTGGAGTGTGAGCAAAGTAACATTTATGAAGGGATTCAGGGAAACCAGCAGGCCGGACTCGAGTCCTGGAGATGGGAAGAACAGTGCCTGCACTCTGAAGGAGGGGTGTTAATGTTGCAGTTTAAAAACTGTAGTGTAAAGCACCCTTCTGGCAAGACAGTGATGGAGTGAATGATGGTGAAAGTTTTTCTTTTTAGGGCCACCCTGCCTTGGTGGGAATCGGCCAGTGTGTTAATAATAATAATTAAAGGAAACTATATATAAAATGTAAGCTTTCATATATACATTAATAGTGACATTTATATACGTGTAAGAAATATACATGTGATTTACAGTTATACAGTGACATTTATAGTGTATAGTGAATGAAGTGTATAACTTTATTTATAATGTGCTCAACGTTGTCAGGCTGACACTGCAAACTCAAGCCATAAACACCAGCCATATGTACTCTGTACCTTCATGGTCATGACCCTGAGTTAAGCTTAGTGGGTCAGTAGTGTCTGACTCAATTATTGCTGACTTAAGCATAACAAAACTCAGCTGTTTATAGAGTACAGTGTTTTTGAAACATAAGTGTGGTGCTAGAATTTTCAGTATACCAATAAATGGCTTGTTTGAAAACTCAGTTTCAGTCTTTACAGACTAAGATTACACAGTTAGAAAATCTAATTTCAGTCTGTATAGATTTTGATGATTTGAGGTCAAATTTGAATTACTTACACAACGTTGGAAATAATTAATTCAGGACTATACACATTATGAAAAGAAATTTTCTCGAATCAGATCCATCTGAGGACGAAATTAAAAATGTTTTTGATACTTTTAGTAATCAACAATTAAGGTGGACAGGAGTACAGGCTATCTGTGCAAAACTCTGTCAGAGACACCTACTATAACTAGTAGTCAAACACCTGTTATCAACAACTGCCACAACAAGTGTACCATTACAGTTTACCAACCTAGTCATTACTATTTTCCAAGGTCATAATTATGAAGAATTCATTAGTGGTTTTTCAATCTATGGTAAATTCACGAACTGACATAGATGAGATTGCTAAGTTTATTATCTTAATGTCTTGTGAAGGAAACCTATGAACTGATTCAAGTCATTTCTGGTCGTTAAAGGAATTATCAAACAGCCTTACGTGTCTTAGCAGACAATTACTTCGATGCTGACAAGGCAGAGTTAGACATGCAGCCTTGAAGCCACCCAAAACATTGTTTTTCGATTTACAGGCATTTAGAATCGCATTAGACAATAGTCTCAGATCTCTAGGTGCTAAATATGAGCGAAAGCAATGTGACTGGTTTATCAGTGGTATTGTACAAGATAGCTGTCAAGACAAACTATTGAACGATTTAAATATTATGTTTCAATAAACGCTATTTCACTTGTGAAGAAATTAGCAATGGTTTACAAGCAATAAGTTTCATGCATACAAGCACGAGACAAGAAGAATACTCCACAAATCCCGTGGATAACAAACCTTCTAACTCAGTATAAAAAGAGTATACCTACTCCACTAAACCACAGATGGGAAATCCATATAGGCATTTATCAGCTGTGAATACAACAGACGTAAACAAACTGTCATTACATAAACGTACTCCAAATGTGTACTTTGTGATGAACACATTGGGCACAGTATTAGTAGTCATAACACATCAATGGAGGCACATAAACAAGGTGCTCATCAGCTAAAAAGGTGCATCAAGTGTTTAGGAGAAACACAAAGGAGAAAAATGCTCACAAAGAAGTGTTTTAAATGCAAGGGTATGCATCATACAGCATTTGCCAAATACTTTTGTTGAACAGCAGAAGACTTCACAGAATCAGGAAGTCAACAAGCAACAGCATTAAATGTGAGAGATAAGTTTAAAAGCAACTGCCTCTCCGATAGCTCGAGTTGAGTTATCAAATAAATTACACAAAACCAATGTGCTAACACTATTTGATCAAGGCTCACAAAGGTCCTTCATAAGAAGAACAGTGTTGCAGAAAGAATAAACAACCTATGCAAAGTACAGTTATATGGCTGGTTTTTCCACAATTCTGGTAAACAGACATATGACCTAGCCAGAATCACTGTTGGTCTAGGAAACAGGAAAAAGAGTGTAGAAGCTGTGGTAGTAGATGATTTGCCCAAGTCTGTGTAGATCCAGGGATTTAAAAGAAACAGTTGCAGCACTGAAAACAGCTAAGGTCAAGTTAGCCTGTCCCGACATACGACGGACACTATTAGTTCAATTGATTTAATCATTGAAAGTGATTATTATCACTGTTTTGTGCAAAATATAGTAAGTAAACATGATGTTCACTTGCTGAAAACAGCAAGAGGCCACATGATATGTGTCCCATTCCTCTCAAAGTGGGAAAGAAGTTGATATTGATCAGTGGAAAAATGTATTATTATTTTTTTTTTTTTTTTTTTATTATCACACTGGCCGATTCCCACCAAGGCAGGGTGGCCCGAAAAAGAAAAACTTTCACCATCATTCACTCCATCACTGTCTTGCCAGAAGGGTGCTTTACACTACAGTTTTTAAACTGCAACATTAACACCCCTCCTTCAGAGTGCAGGCACTGTACTTCCCATCTCCAGGACTCAAGTCCTGCTGATCATGTACCACAGCAAAAATTATCATTACTGGAAGAAATGAATGAACCAGTTGATAAGTTGTGGGATTTAGATGCGATAGGTATTGATGTAAATAAACCAAGCCCACAAGAGTCTCAGACTTATAGCCAATATTTGGACACTGTCAAATATAAAGATGGACAGTATTGGGTTAGGTTACCATGGAAATTAAATCCACCACATCTGCCTGGCAATTATCGCATGGCTTTCAGACAAATGAAAGCACAAATACCGAGTCAGGAAGAATCCAGAGCTATGACTGTATGATTTAAAACATACAAGAAACAGCTGGACAATAAATTCATTGAGGAAGTAGTCGAAGACAGGTAGAAGACAGAAGCTCATTATCTCCCGCACCATGGAGTCAGAAAAGATTCTTTAAAAACCCCTCCACTGCGTGTTGTATATAATAGCAGGCACGTGCAAATAAGATGTAGCAAGTCTTAATGACTCTCTGATGACCCGGGCCCTCACTAACTGAGAAGCTTGGAGGGCGTGCTTATGGAAATATCGCACAAACCATATGCCTACAAAGGGTGATATCCCTTTAAAATTCAGGCATAATCCCCAGATAATACCACAGACCACTACCCTCATAACAACTTTGGTAAATTACCCAAGACACTACTAAAGTCACCTTCAGACTTACAATGGGCAGCCATTAAAAAATTCAAAAACAGCAGTAACAAACATTGCTGGCACACTGAGCTAGAAATTATACAGATATTGACAAATGTATTAATAATTTTCTAAAAAAGACCCAATACCTCTATAACAAGCACTGCCCCAAAAAAACAACAGATGACAGCTAAGCGACTGAACAGTCCCTGGCTAACACCCAGCATTTTCAAATCCATAAATACAAAACCTATATGAAAAACAGTACAGAATGGGTCACATAACTAGAGACCAACAAAACGTTACTCGTCAATCCTAACAGCCTGATAAGAAGGGCAAAAAATTGTATTATGAGACAGTTATCCAACTTTCGAGGTGATATAAAAAAGAAACCCGGAAAACCCTATCAGAAATTTAGGAACTAAAAAGATATCACGAAATAGCGAAATTAAATTAGCAAAATCGTGAACCCCAACTCCCAACAACAAAAATAGCAAACAGACTCAATGATTTCCTTTCCACTATAGGAAAAAACCCCTTTCCAAAAATCCAAGCTCAGATACCCCACCCAAATGATTACCACTGGCAACTACCCGAACACACTGTTCCCAGCTCCCACTAACCCATACAAAGTTCCCCTTATTATCAAACACACTAAAAAACAAGACAGGAGATTTAAATCCTTACCCCCCTTTTATACAAAGAAGTGTTTACAAGTGCTTTCACCAATCATTGCAACATCTTTAAACAAATCCCTGAATCCTATACCTTCCCTACAGTTCTCAAATAGCAAGGGTCACCCCGATCCATAAGGAGGAGGGCCAAACAGAGTTGAATAACTATAGGCCAATATCCAACTTACACCCTCTCTCGGAAATCTTCGAAAAATTAATTCATAAACGAATCTACTCCTACCTCATCTCCCAAAACATACTCAACCCCTGCCAATTTGGATTCAGGCCTAAAAAAAATACTAATGATGCTATTATACACATGCTAGAACATATATACACTGCAACAGAGAAAAAAGAAGTCCCACTGGGGATCTTCACTGACTTACGTAAAGCTTCTGATACAGTTGACCATGACTTGCTCCACATAAAATTGTCCCCACTATGGTATAAGAGGGCAATCCTCAACTACCTCAAGTCATACCTCATCAACAGAAGCCAATATGTGTACACAAATGGGGCAAACTCTTCCGCACAACCAATTACAGTTGGTGTCCCACAGGGAAGTGTCCTTGGCCCTCTTCTCTTTCTCCTACACATAAATGACCTATCAAATGTTTCACAATTACTCAAACCCACACTATTTGCAGATGACACTACATACGTCTTCTCTCACCCGAGCCCAGTCATGCTAGCCAATACTGTAAATACCGAATTACAGAAAATATCTACCTGGATGAGGACTAACAAACTTACACTAAACATTGACAAAACCTACTTCATTCAGTTTGGTAGCAGAGCTACAGATGTCCCTCTTAACATAATGATAAACGGATCACCTATCACAAAGCTAACAGAGGGAAAATTCTTAGTAATCCACCTTGATAATACTCAAATTTCATACACATATACAACAAATTTCTAAGAAAATTTCCAAGACCGTAGGCGTACTATCGAAGATACAGTACTATGCTCCACAGTCAGCCCTCCTGGCCCTATATCACTCTCTTATTTACCCCTATCTCACCTATGGAATTTGTGCATGGGGCTCAACAACAATTAACCATCTCAGACCACTAATTACCCAACAAAAGGCTGCAGTTAGAATGATAACAAATTTTCACTACAGGCAGCACACTCCACCAATATTCAAAACCCCTCAACCTACTCACCATACAAAACATCCATACTTATTATTGCACCTATTACATACATAGAACACTTAACTCTGATATTAACCCTCCCCTCAAACATCTCCTTGCCAACCTCAACAGAACACATGACCATAATACAAGGCACAGATCACTCTTTGATGTTCCTCGTGTCCATCTCACGCTATGCAAAAACTCAATGCACATAAAAGGCCCTAAAATCTGGAATTCATTACCTGTAAATATAAAAGAAACACTACCTGTTTATAAATTCAAGTCTCTTCTCAAAGATCACTTACTCACCCAAAACCAAATAAATACTGAATAACTGAACCTTATAAATTGTATATCTTAAATGTTTCTCATAATTATCACATAAATGTTAAACCTAAGACCCAATCTAACTTTGTTATTTTTTAAATACACTACCTAACAGAATACTCCATTCTACTGAATGTACAGCAATGCATGCAACCATATAACCTGTCTTTGTAATGCTCATTTGTGATTTATTGTTATCTGTTTACAATAATGTTTTATCACTGATTACATCATTGCTTAGTTAATCTTAAGTTAATTTTAAGGCTGCCCGTAATGCTATGTATACAAGTGGCTTTGGCATGCTGCTCTTACCTGTATTTTTTTTTTTTGTACCTCTGTATGTTCAAATTATTAAATAAATAAATAAATAAATAAAAGCTTTCTTAAGAGTAGGACTACAAGAAATAGACAGAGATTATACTCGATTCTTGTGGCCTGAAAATCCACATGATCCTCCAAGTCCTGTGAAAACTTATCGTTTCAAATCAGTATTATTTGGTGCAACATCCTCTCCATTCTTACTAGAAGCTACTCTAAATACACATTTGAAGAAATCAGAAAGTCCCTTCAAAGTAATCTTAAAGAAAAGTTTCTATGTGGACAATCTTCAAGGTACTGTGAATAAAGAGGAGGATTTGAAATCCTTATACAGAGAAGCTAACAAGGAGATGAAAGAAGCAAATATGCCTCTAAGGATGTGAAATACTAATTCAAAGCAATTAAGGGAACTTATCAAAGAAGATTTCCCTGAAACTGAGATTCTTGATTGCAACAATATGCTGGGACTTAATTGGAACACACATGAAGACACTTTGAGTCTCAAAAGGATAAACAATAAATCATGCAGTACACTCACTAAACATAGTTTACTGTCAGAGGTATCACAATGTTTTGATCGTCTAGGACTCGTCTCACTGATTACCATAAAAGGTAAAATGCTTATGCAAGATGCATGGAAGTTCAAAATTGGATGGGATGAGAACTTGCCTCTAGAAATGAGTCAGGCATGGGATGAAAAATCCAAGGAGTTTAAACAACTTCATCAAATTAAATTTCCCAGACAAATAGGTCAAGAGGGAAACAAGTACATATTACATGTGTTCTGTGATGCGTCAACCAGAGGTTATGGTGCTGTAGCTTACATGAGTAATGCTGAAGGAAGTACACTAATTACTTCAAAGGCCAGGGTAGCACCCTTGAAGGTCAGAACAGTACCACAACTAGAACTGACAGCACTCTATGTAGGTACAAAACTACCTGTCTATCTCAACAAAGTACTTGATCATCTCACTATTGAAAAAAACTGTAATCTGGAGTGATAATGAAGCAGTTCTCCAGTGGTTAACAAATAATAAGATTAAGTTGGTCTATGTACAGAATAGAGTAGCAGAAATAAAAGAGATGCAGAGAGATTATCTCTTTCTCCACGTCTCTACCCAAGAAAACCCAGCGGACATGTTGTCATGTGGTGTCCCACTCAAGAAATTTGTGGATAGTATATTATGGCTCCACAGATCGAACTGGCTCTCTAACGAAAATAACTGGCCTCAGCAAAAAGCTCACATTATGCCAGAAGAAACAGTCTGCTTGAACACAGCAGAAATAAGTTGTGTAAATACTGCAGACACAACAGAAATAGTCATTGATGGATCTAAATACTCATCTTTGGGTAAACTCTTAAGAGCTACAGCTCTTGTCTTTAAATTCATTAAAGGAATAAAACCTAATTATGAATGTCTTGAACCCATTAAATACTGGGTGAAAGTAATACATAAAGATGTTTTCTCAACAGAATATAAATTTCTGGAAACACGAAATAAATCCCCAAAGAAACCTGTCATGATTAATTCTTTAGGACTTTATCTTGACTCAGAAAAGATTACAAGACATCGATGAAGAATTCATAATTCTTCACTACATTAAGAAGCCATACATCCAATACTGATCCCCAAGAATCATTGGCTAACAAAACTGATTGTTCAAAACGCCCACAGTAACGTGTTACATGGTGGGGTAGCTGACACTTTGTCATATACGACAATCCTACTGGATACCTCAAAGTAGACAAAGTGTGAAAAAACAAATAAAGGACTGTATTACTTGACGTCACTACGATATACGAGTATGTCAGTATCCAGGTCCACCTCCATATCCCTCTGAAAGAGTTTGCCATATCACTCCATTTGAGGTGACAGGTGTAGATTACACTGGACCAATAATTTTAACCAAAACAGTTGACAAAGTTCCCATCAAGGTGTACATCTGTTTGTTCACTTGTGCTACAACTAGAGCAGTACATCTAGAAGTAGCCACTGACATGTCTGCTGAAACCTTTTTCAAATTATTCAGAAGGTTTGCAGCCAGAAGGGCATGTCCCAGACTGATGATTTCAGATAATGCAACGAACTTTGTTTCTGGTGCTGCTTATTTAAGCAAGATCCTTGATCAACCAGAAGTACAACAGATGCTGAATCAACGCAATTGTCGTTGGAGATACATTCCTCCTAAATCTCCATGGCACGGCGGATTTTATGAAAGAATGATCGGCATTGTAAAACGTTGTTTAATTAAGGAAGACTCTTCATCATCAGAGAATCGACTTAGAAGAATTCCGTACAGTTGTGACTGAAATAGAAAATAGAGTCAACAACAGACCTCTCACTTATGTTACCTATGATCTGGACAGTTTAAAAGTGCTAAGTCCATTCATTTACCCCATGGCAGAAGGCTCGAACCTGCTCCTCCCATGAATTTATAAAGAAATCATAGAGGATCCTACTTATTTCGAACCTGAGCATATCAGACATAAATTCAAACACCTTAATAAATTGACTGAACGTTGGGAGAAAATTTGGCGAGAAGACTATCTCACCTCATTGAGAGAACACTTCTATGGAGCTGGTGTTCCAGAAAATCTTAAGCCCTCAAGACCTGGTGACATAGTAATTATTGACAATGATGGTCCAATGTCCCAATGGCCACTTGTAAAAATTGTGACCATATACCCAGATGCAAATGGAATCATCAGGACAGTTGATGTTTTGAGCAAAGGTGTAGTGAATAAGCGGAAAATAAATAAACTAGTGCCATTAGAATTACACAGTGCTGAAAATAAAATCAGCGATTCTCCAGAAACCACATAGACTAAAGCTATTCAGAAAAGACAAGCAGCAGTGGTGGCAAGTGAGAAAATCAAATTAATGTTAAGTGATGAAAAGTTCACCTGCAGCAAGCCTATGCTGCCCCCCAGAGAGGAGAAAAATTTCTCCAGGAGGGGGGTATCAGCCCCCTGCAGCCCCTTTCAGCCCTCTCAGAAGGGGCAAATATCTTGTTTACTGCTACAGCAAATAACTGATCCCAGATGCAATACGAGTATATGACGTGGTCAAGAGACCGCTGCTCCTTGCAAGAGTCCAGTGTTGCAAAATGTAGTTAAATAAGAGACAGTCCATCTCTTACCTTAGCATGACAATTAAGGAAAATCTGCTCCCACTATAAGATGGTAAAGATAGTGTACATTGTTGTCTATGCTTAAGACAGCAAGAATTAAGCATTCTGCTCTGCTTCATGGAGGAAGTTTGGCAAGGAAGCAAAAAGTACCAGGTCAGCTTTTCCTTTATGTTCTAGGGGGATTGCAACGGCGTAGGACGCTGTGAGGTCAGATTACTTTTCACCCTACTGGGAGTCACACTGACGCCAGGATAACCAACAAAGAACATTAATCCGTGCATTAGTGTGAAAGTTTTCTCACAAACATGATAAACACTTACAGAGAAGTGTGATCAGCTTCTTTAGTGATAAGATTGTGAACAATAAAGACAAACCTTGTGGAACATAGTGTACCAGTGTGCGTTATTCCTAGACTATGGAAGATGTGGACATCCAAGGACGCTTCAGCTTCTATCAAGTCACCGATACCTGTCGAGGGTGTAAAGAACACCATAGCTCACGCTACAAGAGCAAGGTAGGCTATGAATTTCTTGTTGTGCGGGGGACTGCGCAGTTCTTGTGTTGCAAGGAGTTTGTAATCAACCTATAGTCGGCAGTGAGGTGTGGACTTTTGAGTCCACACAAGTGTCATCAGCAATCAGTGAATGAAATATGCTGACATAACACCACTAGGGGTAATTTATAATCATACATAATGTACTCTATTACAGCGCATTGTGAAGTGGCCACGATAGCTTCTCAAGACCTCACCTGCAGGAGCGACTGTGTGGGCGATAGCTGTCTTATCAGTTAAGTTCCCCCTATATTTAAACTTTAACCTTAGCTGGTAAACCATATCTCAACATATGGTACAATGGTACCATATGGTACAATGGCACATGATACAACAGTACCATATGGTAGAACATGGTACAATGGTTCCATATGATACAATGGTACCATATGGTGCAATGGTACCATATGGTGCAATGGTACCATATAGTACATTGTACCATACAGTACAATGATACCATATGGTACTATATGGTACTGTTATATTCAACACAATAAACACACTTATATTTTCATCATTATTTTGTTTCCAATAATTGTTTACAACAAAAATATGCAAAAATGTTGTATATTAGTAATGTTCTATTATATATTTACAAATGTACAGGAACTCGACATGTTCCTTGAGGTGGATGACAAAGAGTTTTGTCTTGGAAACTGCCGAGTCAGTAGCTAGCTTGCATCACCACTCACTCAGTCTTTGCTGGTGTCTCCTGCCACCAACACCTCCTATTGACCATATGGTATATGGTATCATATGTTAAAGGGTACTATATGGTACATTGTACTATATGGTATAGGGTACCATGCAGTACAGGATAACATATGGTGCAGGGTACCATATTGTGAAGGGTACCAAATGGTACAGGGTACCATATGGCACAGGGTAGCATATGGCACAGGGTAGCATATGGAACAGGGTACCATAGTGTACAGGACACCACATGGTACAGATACAGGGATCCCTAAGGAAATAAGTCACCCTGACTTTTTTGGGTTATCGTAGTATTTTATACATATGCTGCTATGTATGATAATCCATGTAATTGTATTTCTGTACACCTAAATAAGCTTACACAAGTGCATGTGGCATCCTAAGTAAGTTTATTTAGGTATACATAAATAAAGTTACGTAGAATATACTTAGCAGCATATCTTTGGAGAACCTAGGATAACCCAAAAAAGTGACAGACTTATTTCCATTAGGTTCCCTGTACTATATGGTACAATGTACCATATGTTATAATGTGCCATATGGTATAATATATCATATGGTACAATGTACCATATGGCACATTGTACCATTGTACCATATACCATTGTATTACATGACACCAATGTACCATATGGTACAATGGTACCATATGGTTCAAAACCATAGAATTCCTCTTCAGCTCCACTTCCATCAGTCTTAGAACTGTAAATTGTGAAGAGGAGAGTCAGAATTCGGCCAGAGAGTGAGTGGGGAGTGAGAGCATCCTTGCCGCCAGGCACGACGAACAAAGCTACTTTGGCGGCGTTCCCACAATGCCATGTGGGCATCCAGATTTTTTCTATAATGTGCACTCTGACCACCCAGACCCATTCTCTCAGATGTAGGCCTACCAGCCTTCTTGCACTAAATTTGACACTGCTAGAATTTTTGCATAGATCTACAGTTTGGACCCTCAACGTAAAGCCATAGATCTATGGCACGGACATTGAAAGGGTTATTTTTACCTCTCTCCAATGTCATATCCAATTTTGCTTTATCTAAATCATTTGATACCCTCATCACCTTACTCTTGCTTATCTTTACTCTCAATTTCCTACCTTTACCCATCCTCCCAACCTCATCCACTTACCTTTGCAACTTTTCTTTTGCATCTCCCAAAAGCACAGCAAAATTTTTTTTTTTTTAACAAGTCGGCTGTCTCCCACCAAAGCAGGGTGACCCAAAAAGAAAAAAAAAAAAAAAAAAAAAGAAAAAATCCCCAAAAAGAAAATACATTCATCATCACTCAGCACTTTCACCTCACTCACACATAATCAATGTTTTTGCAGAGGTGCTCAGAATACAAAAGTTTAGAAGCATATATACATGTACGTATAAAGATACACAACATATCCCTCCAAACTGCAAATATCCCAAACCCCTCCTTTAACCCTTTCAGGGTTTCGGACGTACAAGTATGGCTTAGCACCAGGGATTTTGACGTACTAGTACAGTGGAACCTCAAAAATCGAACGTATCACATATCGAACGTTTCGAAAATAAGACCATTTTTTTCGGACAAACTGTGTCCCTATTATCAAACGCGCCCCTATTTTTGGACCACTGGGTACGGGACCTGTCCGCTGGCCCGTTCTGTCCGCGTCCCCGCACAGGCGCCATGAGCAGTCTAGCTTTGTTTATGCTTGAGTGAACACTAACCTGCGATCTCATTCACACATTTTACGATTATTTAATTGTGTTTAGTGCTTGAGGGGCTGTGAAATAAAGCTGCAATGGACCCTAAGAAACTTGCTAGTGGTACCCCTGTGGTAAAGAAAGTGAGAAACACCATAGATGTGAAGAAGGAAATACACCTACCATCCGACTTACGACCTGCTCGACTTACGACCACTCGACTTATGACCGTGTTTTTTATGCCAAATTTCTGGGAAATTAACAACTATTTGTGTTGTACACAGTGTTTATCCTAAACCTTACAGAATAAAATACAGTACTAACAGCATAAAAAGTAAAGTAAAACATGAAATACCAAAATAAAACAATAAAATAAAGTCATTACAAAAATGTGATATTGATATTCAGTAGTAATGTTCGACTTACGACCATTTCGACTTACAC
>NC_069427.1:49834149-49853419 GCF_026875155.1 Cherax quadricarinatus
TATCACTACGGGAATGTTTTCAAGAGCTTGAAGTTCACATTCACTATCACTTCACCCCAATCTCACTTGGCCCGGGTTTTGGGGAAAATAGGGTTTCCTTTTTGAATCTGGTACAATGAACGTAAACAACGGCCCAAAGCAGAGGTGGAAGGCTGAGGTCGTCTGGGTTTCCTCACTATTACCGATGTTATGGTCATTAGTTTCAGTCACAACCTCAACAAAACCTGAAACTCATCTTCACTGGCACTTCCATCTGGGGAACAAAAGTGTCCCAATTTCCCGAGGAGTGAGGAACTTCTTACCGCGAGGCATGGTGAACAAGGTCTACTAAAATGGCGTTCCCACAATGCGCCACTGGGTCCCAGATTTTTTTCTACCATGCACACCGACCACGCACACCCATTCTCTCACATCTAGGCCTACCAGCCTTTTTCCGCAAGATTTGAAGGCGCTAGAATTTATGCGTACTAGTACGTCATGAACCCTGGCACGTAAGCCGTACTAGTAAGGCCGAAACCCTGAATGAGTTAATACTGAAAATAGCTTGAAACTGAGCTGAAAGTAGCAGAAACGTTCGATTTTTGCTGATGTTCGTGAGGAAAGAAATGACATCACTCGTCCAGTACATGTCAACTGGTGGGTCCAGTATACATTCACGAATGCGCTGATATTATTTATGCAATTATTACAATATTGCATAACAGTAAATCTATTTTTTGGTGTGAATAAAAAAAATCCATGTAAATAAAAAGTCAAAATGGAATTCATCTGTAAAGCCTGGAAACATAACTAACAGAGTAAATGTTATTTTAGTGCCAGGGTTGTCTGCATTGTTTATTCTGGACCCTACTTTGAAATTGGAATTTTTTGAACTTTGTGTGAATTTGGCCAAATTACCAATTTTTGATCACTTTAATTGCATAGTTGAAATAGTTGATTGGGCAGATTCTTGTGCTCAGTCAATAAAATAGAGGTAATACTAGTGAAATAGCTAAGAATTTGGTCAATTGGAATAATGTAATTGGCCTAAAATGGGAGTCAGAATGTGCAAAATTGCTGATGCATAATATTGCTAGTGAATCAAAATTTGCAAGGCGTAATTTCATCAGTTTTCCATCAAATATCATACTTCTTGTTGTATTACTTTCAGAAAAAGATTCTCTACCATGTCGTAAGAAAAAAATAATTTTTTTTAAATTTTTGGGACCCTGTGGACAAGTTTCAGATCGGGGGTCTGGACCCTGGAAGGGTTAATGTGTAGGCATAATAGAGGCTCTCTCTGCATTGCAACCCGCTGTTGTAAATATAAAATCTCAATGTACTGTTTGCAAAGACATAAAATAATAAAATAAATAAATAAAATATAAAATTGTACTTCCCACCTCCAGGACTCAAGTCTGGCTAACCTTTTCCCTAAATCCCTTCACAAAATATTACACCTTCTCACACTCCAATAGCTTGCAAAGTCCCAAAAAACCACTATTCTCCATTTACTCCTCTCTAACATGCTCACACATGCCTCCTGCATGTCCAAGCCCCTTGCACACAAAACCTCTTTTTACCTCCTCCCTCCCATCCTTTTCTAGGATGAACCCTACCCTTCCTCCCCTTCACTGCAGATTTATACACCCTCCAAGTCCTCCTATTTTGCTCCACCTCTATATGAACAAATCACCTCAGCAACCCCTCGTCAGTCCTCTGAATAATACATTTGGTAACTCCACACCTCCTTATTTCCACACTACAAATTCTCTGCATATTATTTACACCACACTTTGCCCTTAGACATGACATCTCCACTGCCTCCAGCCTCCTCCTTGCTGTAGCCTTCACAACCCATGCTTCACACCCATGTGAGAGTGTAGGTACCACAATACTCTCACAAATTCCCTTCTTTGCCTCCATGGATGACGTTTTTTTTTTGTCTCCATCAATTCTATGGTTAACCTCATCCTTCATAAACCCATCTGCTGACAAGTCAACTCCCAAATATCTGAATACATTCACTTCTTCCATACTCTCTCCCCTCCAACGTGATATCCAGTTTTTCTTTACCTACCCTCATCACCTTGCTCTTATCTATGTTTTCAACTTTCTTTACAAACTCTCCCAAGCTTGTCCACTAGTCTATGGTTAACCTCAGCCTTCATAAACTCATCTGCTGACAAGTGAACTCCCAAATATCTGAATACATTCACTTTTTCCATACTCCCTCCCTCCAGTGTGATATCCAATAGTCTTTGCAACTTCTCTATAGAATCTCCCAAAAGCACAGTATCATCAGCAAAAAGTAACTGTGTCCAACTCCCATTTTGTATTTGATTCTCCATAATTTAATCCCAACCCACCCCTCTCCCCAACACCCTACATTTACTTCTTTTACAACTTCATCTATAAATGTTTACACCTTTAAACTGCTAGACGTAGATAGACGTTCACAGTGTGTACTTGCTCTGATATTTTTGGGAAAAAAAGTTTTTTTTTTTTTTGTTTTTTTTTTTTTTTTTTTTTGAAATGAAGAGCGCATTTTTCCACGGCATCCGAATTTGTCGTGCTGCCACACTGAGTGCACAGACTCGTGCTCTCATGTCTAGGCAACTCGAGTTTTATTGTGCCAATTGAAAAGCATGTAAAATAAAATGTAGACTAACGATCGGAGTTCTAACCACTGAACATAGCTCTGCGTTTTCAACAGTTTAGAAGGGTAAACAACCATTGTTGACATACACATCCCTGTCTAAGACCTACATTTTGCTGGAAGTAATCTCCCTCTCTCCTACACACCCTGAACCTGAGCCATGCAGGCTTCTATAAAAACTGTTTACAGCATTTAGTAACTTATGCCTATTCCATACAATTGGCAACATGTGGCCACAATTTCCCCTATCCACCGTTATCATTTGCCTTTTCTAAATCCATAAATGCCAATGAAAACTTTTGCTGCCTTTGTTCTAAATAAATTAATCTAAATTTATCTATTTATTTTTTTTAACAAACGTCGGCCACAGACACTGAGCATGGGTGACCTAAAAATTAAAAAACGAAAGTTTCTCTTTTTTAAATTTCGTAATTACATAGGAGAAGGGTATTACTACCCCTTCTCCAATATAAATTAGGAAATAAGCAAGAACTAGTAACGAAATACAAGAAAACCCCATGGGTGTGTATAAATGTGCTTATACATGCATGTTTAGTGGTGCCTAAGTGTAAGTATAAGTAAGCAAGATGTCCTGATATCTCTTGCATGTTTATGAGATAGAAGAAATAACACCAAAATTCAACCAAAATTCATGTAAAATAATTAAAGGTTTCCATGTACTTAATAGGCAGGATGGTATGTACCCGTCCTGGGTGTTGCGGTCTACCAGCCTAACTACCTAGGAAACATTAAAACTTCTTCCTCTATTAATTTTTGCATACCTCTTTTGTCCCCAGCCCTTATAAAAGGAACGTGTACACACATACTGCCAATCCCTAGTATCTTCCTCTCTTTCATACATTTTTATTTTATTTTTATTTATTTTTTTTATCACACTGGCCGATTCCCACCAAGGCAAGGGTGGCCCGAAAAAGAAAAACTTTCAACAACATCATTCACTCCATCACTGGCTTGCCAGAAGGGTCTTTATTACACTACAGTTTTTGTTAAACTGCCAACATTAACACCCCTCCTTCAGAGTGCAGGCCTGTACTTCTCATCCCATGACTCAAGTCCGGCCTGCCGCCGGTTTCCCTTGAAACCCATTCATAAATGTTACTTTGCTCACATTCCAACTGCGACGTCAAGTTTTTAAAAACCATTTGTCTCCCATTCACTCCCTATCAAACACGCTCACGCTTGCCTGCTGGAAGTCCAAGCCTCCTCGCACTACAAACCTCCTTTAACCCCCTCCCTCCAACCTTTTCCTAGGCCGACCCCTACCCCGCCTTTCCTTCCACTACAGACAGAATACACTCTTGAAGTCACTTCTGTTTCGCTGTCCATTCTCTCTACATGTTCGAACCACCATCCACAACCCTATCCTCAGCCCTCTGGACAACAGTTTTTGGTAAATCCCGCACCTCCTCCTAACTTCCAAACTAACGAATTCTCTGCATTATATACACACCACACCTTGCCCCTCAGACATGACATCTCCAGTGCCGGACCAGCCTTCCTCCTCGCTGCAGAAATTCATCACCCTGCTTCACACCCATATAAGAGCGGGTAAAAACTCTACTCTCATACATTCCCTTCTTTGCCTCCAAGGACAAAGTTCTTTGTCTCCAACATACTCCTAAGTGCACCACTCACCCTTTTCCCCCCTCATCAATTCTTAAAAAAAAAATAAAAAAAATTAAAAAATAATTCACCTCATCTTTCATAGACCATCCGCTGACACGTCCACGACCCAAATAATCTGACTACATTCACCTCCTCCAAACTCTCATCCCTCCAATCTATATCCAATCATTCATCACCTAACTTTTTGTTGTCCCTATAACCTTACTCTATCTCCTTATTCCACTTTTAATTTTCTTTCTTTTTGCATACCCTAACCAAATCATCCACCAATCCTCTGCAACTTCTCTTCAAAACACCCAAGAGCACAGTGTCATCAGCAAAGAGCAACTGTGACAACACCACTTTATGTGTGATTCTTATCTTTTAACTCCACGCCTCTGCCAAGACCCTCGGGCATTTACTTCTCTACAACCCCATCTATAAATTATTTAAACAACCACTGGACATCACACATCCTTGTCTAAGGCCTACTTTTTTACTGGAAATAATTTCCCTCTTTCCACATACTCTAACTTGAGCCTCAACTATCCTCGTAAAACTCTTCACTGCTTTTCAGCTAACCTAGCCTCCTACAAACCAAGACATCTGCCACAATCTGCCCCCCTATCCACCCTGTCATATGCCTTTTCCAAATCCATAAATGCCAAACAAAGACCTCCTTGTAGCCTTATCTAAATACTGTTCACTTAATGAGTTTCACCTGTAAACACCGTGTCCACAGACCCCCCCTACCCTTTCCTAAAGCCTTCCTTTGTTCATCTGCTATCCCCTATTTTCACGTCGTACACTGTTAATTCTTTCAATAATAACTCTAACCATACACTTTACCAGATATAACTCAACAGCAAATCCCCCTATAATTTTTGCTCTCATCTTTTGTCCCCTTTGCCTTTATACAAAGGAACCAATTCATCTACTCTGCCAATCCTAGGTACCTTACCCTCTTCCAAACATTTATTAAATATTGCACCAACCACACCAAAACTAATATCCCCCCTGCTTTTAACGATTTTCTATCTTATCCATCAATCCCGGCTGGCCATATCATTTTATTGAACAAAAGACGTACCAACGCCAAAACTGCACTACCCACCTGCTTTTAAACATTTGTCATGATGCCCATCAGTTCCAGCTACTTTTACCCCTTCATTCTAACCCAATGGCCTCATGCACCTTCCCCACACTCACACTGGCTCTTCACCATACAGACTGTACAACATTTTCACACACACCTCGAATATACTACATAGCCTACATTTGCCTCACATGTGCGCACATAAGCATTTCAACGGCAAACTTGCAAGCAGTTACCCTAATTACCCCCTGACAACAATGCGTGGTTCGAAAGTGGGGTTTGAATTACTAGGTGATTGGATGTCTTAACATAATTAAAATGATTTTAACTTTTACTTGTATGTTTATTTTGTAGCCGTGGGCCGTTTTGGATTCTTGAACACAGCCGAGCAAATCTTCTCTTCGTCAGCTGACCACCAGGGGTACTCTGACTTAGTATTACCAGCTGCAAGAAGTCTCTCTGCGAACACCCTGAGGTTACTCTTCAAGCTGTGGCGTACATCTGCACGGTCTAATCTTGATCTGAGTAAATATGTGGCTGACTTGACCAAAACACTAGCAAGTAATCTGTTTATTTAATTATGGTATTAGAACAGGCCACATAGCACACATTATGTTCTCATTCAGATAACCAACTTATTGACTACCTTATTCTAAGAAAATGTGGAAATGCAGTACTTATTGATGGGTTTGTTTGGCTCTAGCCCCTGGGCCAGACTTTGTCATCCAGGGTACCGGAAACAGAGGTTTAATGGTTAAAATTGTGAGTAATACTGATAGTGTGTATGTTCTTAACTGTTTCCTTTCAGTAGAAATAAGTATTAAATTTTGGATCACATTCCAACTGACTATACTAAGTCACACACAAGTTTTCTAGCCCTTTGACTATCGGAACCACCCAAATCCTGAGGCAATCTCCTTGTGCCGAAAAATTTTTATGAAAAAAAAAAAAAAAAAGTTAATTTTCTTATGAAACGATAGAGGAATCTCTTCCTGAAGGTAATGACACCAAAAAGAACGAAATTAATGGAAAACTTAAGGAATTATGCTCTCGGCGAAGTTAACAACCCGCGGCGATATATTACAAATCGGTCACCCCGACGATTTCGCACCAACTTTGAGCCCTATTTCGGCTAATTTTCAATTGTTCCAGTCGACCAAACCAGACTCGTAGCTATTTCCTTTAAAATACATTTGTTCTGTTGATGAGTACAAGAAAACTGCCCATTTATAACCGATTTCCAACTTCCCCATTAAACGTGGTCAGACAATTGTAATTGTTGCCAATTTCACGCAAATTAAAAAATTGACCATTTCAAAATAGGGTCCAGAATGAACAATGCAGACATTCCCTGGCTCATCAGAGTCCATGTCCCTCCATCCAATCCCCTCTGATTTTTACTCTTGCTTCCTATTTTGAAACTTTTATCAAACAAAAAATAGAAGATTTACTGTATGCAGACTTACTGCAAATATTGTAATAATTGTATAAATAATGTCAAAAACGCCTTCATGACTGCATATTAGAGTGCAGTTGGACATTTTTATTGGACAATGACATCAATTGTTAAACTCTTGAACATCTGCAAATCAAACATTTCTCCTAATTTTGAGCTTCCATTCAAGATTCTTTTCATTAATACAAACCAATTCAAAATCACCTCGATCTATAATATGTTTTACCATACAATCATATGAGACCAAGAAACGAGAATAATGACCATAAATACCTTGTACGAAAATACACCATCAAAGTCGGTGCTTTAATCCATAAAACATGGTCCGGAGTTTTTTTATTTTTCATTATGCACTGTGTGCTGCAGGATTTATTTCATATGTGCAACACTGACCACACAGACCCATTCTCCTCACATGTGGGCCTACCAGCTTTCTCCTGCTTGATTTGAAGGCCGTAGAATTTTTTGAGTATATTTTATGTTAAACACGGTGGCTTATAGACTATTATACATAGGATGCAAGTTTTTGATTTTTTTCTTTTTTTTGCTTATGTATGATGAACATAAATTTAAAGACGCCAGTGAGGAGTTTATTGTAAAGTATGTAAATTAAGTGTGGATACTGGAAGTTTTAGTGTGAGGTACCAGTGATGAGTTTTAGATGTGAGTATCTTGATTTAGCTGACTACACTGAGCTCAACATGGAATAGATGTGTAGAAAACACTCACTTGTTATTGGATCATATAGTGTGTGGTAAGAAAAGCATTGGAGTTGTGTGTTGGAACAACTTAGCAGTATCTGCTGGTGAAGTTATTTGAGTGTTAGGGAAATGAATTTCTATAAACTTATTAACCCATATGACTGTTTTTGGTCGTATATATACGACTAAGCGATCCAGTGTTTGGACGATATATATACTCACTAATTCTAGTGCTTCAAATAGCAGAGCAGGAGAAAGCTATGAATGGCCCTCCATGTTGAGAGAACAATGGTACTGGTGGTGGTCAGTGTGCAGACCCAGACAGAATAAAAAATCCTGCAGCAACGCAGTCATCATGAGAAAAAAAAAACTCCAACGTGTTTTTGGATTAAAACCGACTTTGAGGTGTTTTTTTCATAAGTATTTATGGTTGTATTCTCAAATTTCGGGTCTCATTTGATAGAATGGAAAAACCTATTACAGAAAAAAGAGACGATTTTGATTTTTTCACAAAAAACGACCTGAAATTGAGCTAAAAATAGCGGAAGTGCAATTTTTACCAATGTTAAAGAGTAACAAATCAAACCACACACCCAATCACGTAAACTGGGAGTCTAAATTTTTTCCACTATTTTTTTTTTTTATCACACGGGCCGATTCCCACCAAGGCAGGGGCCCCGAAAAAAAAAAATTTTCACCCTCATTCACTCCATCACGTCTTGCCAAAGGGTTTTTACACTACAGTTTTTAACTGCAACATTAAACCCCCCCCCTTCAGAGTAAAGGCACTGTATTCCATCTCCAGGACTCAAGCCCGGGCCGCCGGTTTCCCTGAACCCCTTCATAAAATTTATTTGTCCACCCCAACAGCACGTCAAGTTTTAAAAATCATTTGTCTCCATTCACCCTATCAAACCCTCACGATTATTTTTTATCCATTTTTACAAAAAAGCAATAGTCGCATAACAGTAAACTTCTATTTTTTTTTTTGAATAAAAAATCAAAATAGAAAGCAAGAGTAAAAAAAGGGGGGGCCTTGAGACATACAATGAACAGAAATTATTTTAGTCCCAAAGGGGATGTCTGCATTTTTTATTGGGGACCCTATTTTGAAATTGGCATTTTTTTTAAATTTTGGTAAAATTGCCAAATTGCCAAATTTTTAGACCACTTTTATTGGCTACTTTAAATTGGTAAAGGGGGGGCCGTTTCTTGTATCAAAATTGTAGAAAAAAAAAGGAGTCAAAGAAAAGCATATTTTTGGTCACTGGAAAAATCATTTGGCTAAAATGGGGCTAAAATTTTCGCAAAAAACGCCGATGGGGTAATGTCCCGAGATCACTAACTTCGGGGGACGTAGTTCCTTGATTTTTTCGCCAAAATTTTCGTACTTATGGTGTCATTACCTTCGGGAAAAGTTTACATTTTCAAAAGAAAAAAATTTTTTTTTTTTTTTTTTTTTTTTCCAAAAATTTTTCGACGTAGAAGACATTTCAAAAAAGGGGCTTGCACAGAAAAGGGGTTTAATGATAAACAATAAAAAATACAGTACAGTAGACCCTCGCTTTACAGTTTTTCGTTTTAAAACGGCTTCTGCTAATAGGAAATTTTTCAAAATTATGCCCAAAATTTGCTAACAGTGAGCATCTTGAAATATGGCAGCCCCACCCGTTTGTTTACATCTCGTAAACAATCTCTCTATTAGTCGGGAAAATTTTTTTCCAAAAATTTCAATGTTTTTAAAGTTATTGCATTTTTTAATTACTCTGATAATTTATACTTTGGTACCTTAACAAATATACTTACACACTGTGGTGGCATGCAGGTAAAAATTTAAACCCCCGAAAGGGCCAACCGTGTATACTACTTTTTTTAACTGCTTGTTCCCCAAACGTATATATATACAGTGGACCCCCGCAAGGACTTAATCCGGGGCAAGAGGGCTGTTTGTTATGTGAAATGTTCGTATGCAATGAATTTTTTCCCCCTAAAAATAATGGAAATCAATTAATCCGTTGCAAGACACCCAAAAAAAAAAAATTTTTACCACATGAAATATACATTTTTTTTACACACAAAGAGAAGGATACATGCACAATAGAGATAGTACATGCCAATATATATTTGCATGTACTACTCACTGAATGAAGAATAAATGACACTTTCCTTGTTGAAGAGCAGCAATGACGATGAGACCTGTGTCCCCGGGATGCCTTTTCCTTTTTAACTTAGGTCCGTTTGGCATTTTCTTCCAGAACACCTTACAACTGTGTACCCCACATTCTTTATCCTCAAACCAACCTTTGCGGGTTTAAATTTACCAATATGAGCACTGTTCCAGGGAATTTTCCCTGTTAAACCGGGTGTTAGTCGACTGGTTGGGGTTCTCCTGGGAGACAAGATTTAAGGGCCCAAAGGGAATAAGTTAAAAGTCTTCGATGACACGACTTTTTTTGGGTTATCCGGGTGGCAAATCCTCTGGGTTAATTTTTTCTTGGTATTCTCAAAAAGCCACACCCAAAAACGGTGCACGCAGAGAGCGCACTGACGGTGGTACAACCCCAAACAACATCTCAGCAGCAACAACGATGCACAGCGAACGACGATGCTACAGCACAACAGAATGCACCCATCAACATCACAGCAGCAACAGACTGCTACAGCAGCAACAGAAAATGCTACAGAAGCGCAGACGATGCTACAGCGCAACGCGATGCTAAGCAGCAGCAACGATCACAGCAGCACAGACGATGCTACAGCACAGCAGACGATGCTACAAGCAGCACAGACGATGCTACAGCAGCACAACAGCTACAGCACAGCGCGTGCCAAAGCAGCACAGACGATGCTACAGCACACAAGTGCACAGCAGCACGATGATGGTAAGCAGCAGCAGACGATGCTACACAGCAGCAGACGGGGCTACAGCAGCAGCAGATACACACACAGCCCGCACTGACGGTGGGAAACAGCACAGTGCACAGACAAGGGGAAAAGCGCAGCAGCACTGTACACCAATAGTAGCGATTTGATTGGGGGTTTTTTAACAAACCCGGCCAGCTCGGGGACTGCACTCCACTTTTAACTTTTCAAAAGATCTTTTTCTTCAACTCTATATAATTCTCCCACCCCTTTTTGCTGTAGGGTTGGCACTAGAAGCTTTTTTGGGGCCCATGGTCACTTATTTTTTTCCCGAAAAAAACAAAACACTGTAATCGAAATGTTCCATTATATCTTGGATTTCCGCGGAGGTGGGGGGAAACAATCCCCCGGCGGGAAAATGGAGCGTGGCTCATGCCCACAATTTTGGACGCGTCTCGGACGAAGACGGTAGCGGGTTTTTTGGGGGGTAAAGCGAGGCAAAATTTTTGCAAAAAAAGCGAGCGGGATGCGGGTTTTACGGTATGCGATGAATGCGGGATGAGGGGGTCCACTGTAAACTTTTTTTTTTTTCCTGCCTTCAAAATTTGGGACGACGGCCTGAACCTTTCAGCAAGAAGGGTCCAACACCCAGTGTGCGCGGTATTAAAAAATCTGGGGCCACTTAGTATTCAAATGAGCACCACTAGAGCAAAAAGGCAGCAAACACCTGGGTTTTACTGATTTCATGTATATTAACCCTCCCCTTTTAAGAGGGAAAATGATTTTGACCCGAGTTTTAGTGACTTTAAAGGGGGAGGGCCCTAAATTTCGAGGAAATATAAAAAAATCTCGATAATAACCCATGTGCAACATTTGTGCAACCCCTTTAAAATGTCTTAAAAACCTAGCCCTAAGTAAAGAGAAAAAATTCTGGCTGGCTGCTGGCTGGCGGGCTGTTTCTGTTTGGCGGCTGGCTTTTTGGGCGGGCTGGCTGGCTGGCTGGGGGCTGGCTGCGGGCTGGCTGGCTGGCTGGCGGCGGGCCGGCGGGCCCGGGCGGGCCGGGCTGGCCGGCGGGCCGGCCCCCCGGGGCTGCGTGGCGGCCGGCTCTTGCGACCTGGCTCTATCTCTGTCTGTCTTATCTATGTCTGTCTTTTCCTCTGTCATTTTTGTCTCTATCTATCCCTGTCACGTCGGGCCTCTTTGTTCACAGGTATACATAAATACAGGAAAACATGGGGAAAAATTTCCTAGGATAACCCCAAAAATCCAGACAGAGTGCTATACTCTGCTTGAAGATGTGAGTAAAGGTGATGACCCAGTCTTGTGGCTCTCTCTGAGACAGAGAGCTAGAGAGATAGACAGACAGGGAGCTTGACAGACAGACGTGTTTGTGTACCAGTGAAAGCAAAGCAAGGGCCGATGCTCATCAAATGTCATCTCTAATCTTTTCTTATCAAGTGTTATCACTGCACCTTTGAGTATGCTCATCAAACGTCACCTCTTATCAGATGTTATCTTATCATGTCACTGTCAGGGTGGACTTAGTTTTTCATGCTTAAAGGGGAACTTATTGTTACATATTATTATTATTATACAGTGGACCCTCGACCAGCGATATTAATCCGTTCCTGAGAGCTCATCGTTAATCGAAATTATTGTTAGTCGAGTTCATTTTCCCCATAAGAAATAATGGAAATCAAATTAATCTGTGCAAGACACCCAAAAGTATTGAAAAAAAAATTTTTACCACATGAAATATTAATTTTAAATACACACAAGCTGAAGAAGACATGCACAGTTACATGACACTTACCTTTATTGAAGATCTGGTGATGATTGAGGGGATGGGATGAGGAGAGAGTGTTGATGGTGTTAGTGTTTAGAAGGGGAATCCCCTTCCATTAGGACTTGAGGTGGCAAGTCCTTTTTTTGGGGTTACTTCCCTTCTTCTTTTAAGGGCCACTAGGACCAGCTTGAGAGTCACTGGACCTCTGCCGCATAACATATCTGTCCATAGAGGCCTGTACCTCCCGTTCCTTTATACATTCCTAAAGTGTTTCACAACATTGTCAGTGTCCACAATTAAACACTTGTTCAGGTTTCAATTCTTCACTGTTTATGTACTCCTTGAAAATTTCCCGCACAAATTTTTCAGGCTGCTTTTTGGTGCAAACTGGCAACCTCACCATGCCTTATCACACTATGTATGCCACTACGGTTCTTAAATCCCTCAAAACAACCTTTGCTGGCCTTAAATTCACTCACATCACCACTAGTTTTCTGGCATTTTTCTAATTAAATCGTCATGCAACTTCCTAGCCTTTTCACATATGATCGCTTGAGAGATGCTATCTCCTGCTATCTGTTTTTCGTTTATCCACACCAATAACAGTCTCTCAACATCTTCTATCACTTGCGATCTTAGTTTCAAAAACATAGTTGCATCTTTGGCAAGAACAGCTTCCTTGATTGCCGTTTTCTTGGCCACAATAGTAGCGATGGTTGATTGGGGTTTTGTGTACAACCTGGCCAGCTGGGAGACACGCACTCCACTTTGATACTTAGCAATGATCTCTTTCTTCATATCCATAGTAATTCTCACCCTTTTTGCTGTAGGGTTGGCACTAGAAGCTTTCTTGGGGCCCATGGTGACTTACTTTGCAGGTGCAATCACTAAAAAGCTGTGATAATATGAAATGTTCCGATTGTATGCTTGGAAGCGACCGCGTGGCTACTGGCTTGTAAGCACTGGCCAGAAGTGGACGCGTCTCAGACGGAACGAATAGTGTTGGTCGAGTTTTTTAGCGCTAGTCGAGGCAAAATTTTTGCGTTAAAATGTATCGCTGGTCGGATTTATCATTAATCGATGCCATCGTTGGTTGAGGGTCCACTGCACAGTAGGGCCCCACTTTATGGCATTTCACTTTACGGCGTTCCGGTAATACGGTCATTTCAAATTATGACCAAAACTTGCTATACGGCTCCCCCCACCTGACTTTCTAATACGGTCACTGCGCCCCACCATGTTTGTTTACATTCTCCTTGAGCTCAGTAAGCACTAAGTCTCTCCATTTTGTCTGGAAACTCCAAAATTTCAAATGTTTTTAAAAGTTATTTCATATTTTATATACAGTGGACCCCCGCATAACGATCAGCTCCCAACTCGACCAGTTATGTAAGTGTATATTTGTAAGTGCTTTTGTAGGTGTATTTTTGGGGGTCTGAAATGGACTAATCTAATTCACAATATCTCTTAAAGGAACAAATTCGGTGTATAACGGCACCCAAACAGACTTCTGGATTGAAATAATATCGTTATGCGGGGGTCCACTGTATACTCTGATAATTATAATTATGTATACCTGTACCTAAATAAACTTACACACTGTGCTGGCATGCAGGTACACATTAAAATCAGTAAGAGTGTCTTTAGGTTCCAGAGTTCATTATTAGTAATGATAATAATCATCGAGTCTCATTTAAATGTCGATATTACTTAAATACACTTTTCATTAATCCATCTATGATATTTTTTAAAAATTAGTAATAAATACGATGCAAAACAATAAATAAGATAAATACCCCCCAAGTAAATAAATAAAAAAAATGGAGATGTGGTAGAGAGCTTCAAAAGTGATCCCATTTTAGAAATGATGAAATAATAATAATAAAAAATCACGAGTCAAAAATGCGTTTACGTTAAATACACATTTTCATTAACCCATCCAATATTTTTTTTTCAAAATTATATAATAAACAGTCCTAACAAAAAAGAGGTAAATACCCCCACAAAGAAAAAAAAACATAAATAGAGTATGGAGCTAGATAACTTGTACAAGTGAGGGCAAGAATAACATTTTTCTTAACAACATAAAAAAAAAATGTGTTACGGGGGGTAACTTTAAAAAATTTATTCCTTTCGTTTTATGTAAGTTTATTCAGGTATACATGGGGCCCCCTTTTATAGGGCGGTTAGTAAGTAAGTAAGAAATTTATTCAGGTATACACAATACATTAATAAATTATCATACATAGCAGCATATGGTAGAGAACCTAGGAAAACCCCAAAAAAAGTCAGACAGGTACTTTTTTCCCTTTGGGGGCCCTTTTTTTCCTTATTATTATAATAAAAAGGTTATAATATTTTTTTTATTCTACAATGAAGGTAACATTTTATTACATTAAAAAAGACTTTACTACCAGGGTCTTTAAGACTATCTACAATCGGGGGGTCTTACTAGGGAAAGGAAAATTTACACGTATTTTAGCTAAAAAATAGAAATCATTCCCCCCCCTTTCTGTATTTTCATTAATCAACACTTTTGGCATCTTTTTAACGGGTTCACAGACTGGTTTTGGGGCATGGGGGGTAGTTTTTTCCATTCCTTTTTTGCTGTACAAAAAAAGGGTTTTTGAAGCCTGGCCATGACGGGGTACTAAAAATTTTGTCTCTCTCCCCCCTGTACATGTTTGCTTTGGGTTCCCAACCTTACAAAATTGACGCAAGTATTGGGGACCTGTTTGAGAAATTTTTATAACATGATTTGTTTCGTTTTTTTTACTCTGTTTCAACATTCAGCATATCAACTGCTGTAATTCTTCCGGCTACTTTTTCCTTGGTCCCAGCCCCAGGATGAATCTTACGATTTTTTTTTGGGTATTTGCAGTCTACTTTCAGTTTTTTTGTAAAGGGCGAGTACCATGAAGGCAAGCGTAATCCATATGGTTTGAAAAAGGGCTAGACAAGGGTCCGCGGCCTCGTGGGTAGACCTGTGCTTGCATACGGGAACTTCAGCCTGGCTTTTCACTTTTTTTATACACTGTTCCCTATCAATTCTCCTGACATCATGGGTAAAAAAGGGGGGTTTTCCCAGATATTTTCGATAAAACCAAAGTGATGGACCCCCCCTTTACACTGAACATTAAAATTATTTACCCTTTCATTTATTTTCGTTCCAAAAGAATGGCTTCATTTTCCCCTAGGTGAATGTAGTTTGTTGCTTCTCCCCATTTGTGCAGGACCCATTCCAGTGTTAAAAATTAGCAATATTTTGGGGTCTTTTACCACACAACAAGCACTGTCTCTGCAACAGTGGAGTTTGCACTTGACATATAGGCATATATTGAATAAAAAGAATAAAAGGGACCCAAATCCCACCTTGGGAACCCACATGTTATCGGCGGGGGTTCTGTTTCCGTTTTTTTGTTTTTGACTATTTGTCCCCTGTTGCAGGTGGGATTTAAACCAGTCTACAAAACCTAACCAAAGTTAAGTTTCTTACATTATATTGTGGTTGACAGAACGAAGGCCTTTTGAGGTCTAAGGTTACCATACCTATGAGGTTCCCTTTTTGACATTTCAGTTCTCGGTAACCTAGATTAAAAAGGGGGGTATGGGTTGAGTGGGATTTTTCTAACCCCGATTGTAGCTAGGAAAATGCTTTTTGTCATTGGACTTAACTATTTGAGAATACACGCCCTCTCCAAAATTTTGATATTATAGTTTTCTAACAGGTCTATAGTTTTTACATCAGCCTATTTTTTTTTTAAAGATAGATAACTCGGGCCCCCTTTGAACCCCTCCGGTACGGTATTATGGTGTGGACAGATTTTTATTGAGAAATAGGGATAGACATTCAAAGACCTCTTTTGGGAAACTTAGAGGGGATTTTATCCGGGCCGTGCTTTTTAGTTGGGTTTAACCTGCTTAGTTCTTTTTGAATAAAGTTTGGATACATTACAATTTGACAACTGTTTGGGGTTACCCCTTTTTGGTTTATAGTATGTTTGAAACTTATCAGAGTCTGTTTTAAAAGGTTTTTTGATGCAGTGGTATTTACTTAAAGTGTTTGATGCAACAGTGGTAGAAGGAATTAAAAAAAATTTTTGCCCCCTTAGATGTTTCGTGGCATACCTCGTTATCGATAGTACTATGTTAGACCTACTACGGCATGGCTATACCCCAACTGTTTTAGTTGTTCCAGAGCTTTCTGGGGTTATGCTTATATTTTAAATTTTTGAGCAATATGCTTTGCCTTTGCCCTTTTTTATAAGCCTCTGTACTTTTTCCCCTCCCCCTTTTGGAATTCTTTTTAGTGCTGCAATACCCTTTCCCTGTTTGCTTTAAATCTTTTTAGCAGCTGTCTCTGAATTTTATTTATCTAATATCTCTATCATCCAGGTTCATTCTTCTTTAATCTAACCTCTTTAACTGGTTTTCAATATTATTAAGAATGGTAGTGAACATTGTTTTGAATTTTTCCCAGGCATCGTTACACCGTGCAACTTATTTTCTGTCCAGTCACAATTGTTTTAGCCCATTCCAGTTTCTTTTTCTGTGTTTCTAGTTTTACCTCATTTTTATTGCCTGTGTAGGCCTACCTATCCCCAGTATTTTCCCTGTGCAGTAAATAAAGATCACAAGACCTGTGGTAATGACCTACTGACTAATTTTCAGCGCGGTTGCAAATATGTGGTCAATTGGGGTGGCTGAAACGGTGATCGGGTTGGGGTTTTTAATAGTTTTGGGTGTAGCTATTTAATCTAAATTTGCTTATACCTTTTGCTAGCCCGGGATTTTTTTTGGCTGAAAACGATATTAAGTCGCCCATTTATTTTTTGCAATTTTTTTTCAATCCGGACAGTACTCTGGAAAAACTTTTTAAAAACTGGGCCGGGGGAAGGGCGGTAACTATTCCTACTAAGATGGTTTTGGTCTTGGGAACACACTTCAAACCATAGAATCTCCAGTTTATTGTTATTTTAAAAATTCTTGGGTTTTTAAGCTAAGTATTTTTAATGTAGGACATACCCACCACCCTTTCTGTTCCTATCTAAACGTTTTTATTGTAACTTTTATTTTGACCTCTCGCAGCACGATCAACCAACCAAAAAAAAGATGGTTTTAAATGCCCCCCAATTTTTTTAGCTAGGAAAATGATCTTGCATTGACAAAAAAGTGAAGGGCCCGTTTTCATAAAACAATCATAATATCAATATATACAAGGGTCATTTGTATTAAAATTTGGGGAAATCAATGTCATCACTGCTAAAGGGTAAATGCCAAAGTGCATTTGTTTTCCCCAAATAATTCTGGCACCGTTCTAAATTTTTTACATACTCCCTCTCACCCCCCCCCTTACACATTTTCTAAGGTGCCTTTTTTGTTTTTCATGCTCTTTAGTACGTGTATGCTCTGTTTGGTAGTGTTTGAGATAATAAGGCTGTATTGTCTCAAAATTTACCTATGCATATTAATGTGGGAGTTAAGGTTATCATCCCCTAGCTACTAACCCCTTACGCCTCATTTATCTGTCTGTTTGAGGGCCGGATTAATTTGGATATCACCCTTAGAGCGCTCAAAAGAGCTTTTTGCCACTGTTTTTGTTTTGGGTATGCTGTGTTGCCATACCCTTGGGGGGAAGTGGTTTACTTTTCTGGTAGATGGCAACTGTTGGCTTTTTTCTGTCCCCGGGGACTGTTTTTTCTCCATTCACCTTTTTTCCAACCCCCAATTTATTTTTTTCTTCATGGAATTGAAGAAAAAAAAAATAATTATGCATCTTACCCCTCTAATCCTCCATTTTCACTCTTCGCTCTTTTTTTCATATACAAAATATTTATTTCTCTTTTCCATCCCATGTACATTGTACTGCTTTAGAAATCACACTGAATTATAGTAAAATTCCTCTTCAAACCCTCTTCACCTTTATTTTCCCTTAACTTACAAAACCCTTCATTAACCCCTTATTACACCTCCCCTACCCCCCACTTACAGCTCTTCACCAATTAACTTTAACTCCTTCCATTCTGGGGAGACCAAAAGGGTTTTAATAATGGTTTTATCCTTCCAAAACCCCCTCATTTATTTATCGGGGGGTTTTGTCGGTTGTTGTCTCCTGACCTGGTCCCGCTACTCAGCCTTTTTAAAAAAACTTTAGGGGAAATCCACCTGCTTTCCTTTGGGTTTTTGAATTTTTTGGCTTTTTCTGCTATGATTCTCTCACTGTACACTGGTCAGCTGAATATAGGCAGCTACTAAAAAAAATTTAAACCCTTTACTATTAACATTCACTTCTTTCCCCCACGGGACTGAGGGATAACCTCTTTCCTTGGAGTTTTGTACTGTTGATTTGACGAATTCCCCCTGTGTTTCCCTCTCTTACACTGTACAGGTATAATGTTCCAGGGTACCACCGAAAGTGGACACCCCTTTTTTTTTTTTCCCCTTACAAATGCTACAAACACTGATAACAAGTTTCACAACAATATTAATTGCAAAAGAACCAGGCATCAAAAAAAAATAAAAAAAGTACAATACACACTAGTGCACCATTACTTACCTTTAAAAATTTATAAATCTTAATAACCCCCTTTAGGGCCAAGGGCCCAAAATGAAGTCACGCACCCGTGTCCCAAAAAATTTTGAAAAAAAAAAAAATTATTTTTTCTTACAGATAAAGAGCATATTTTTTTGAAAGGGAAAAAAACAAAAAAAAATTAGAATCTGATATACTTACCGGATACGTGCCAAGAAGTTTTTTAGAAAATGATGGGTGGCGGGAACATCGACGAATTCCCTACGCGTATTTTTTATTTGTTGTTTTGTTTTTTTTCTTTTTTTTTCCTTTTTTTTTTTTTCCTACAACATTTGGGCCTGAGGGACCAATACTGATATAAAGTTATATATAAATCACTGATTAACACAATAAGCACAAAATTTATCATATTATTGTTTACCCTGTTGTTTATTACAAAAACTGCCAAAAATTTTATAATCTAAAAATTTTTTCATATTTTCATATTTTTAATCATGGACATGGTTTTTGAACTGCTGGAGCTTTTGGGAAATCCTTAAACAAGGGCCCCTCACAAGGCACCCCTTTTAACAT
>NC_069427.1:49853919-49963919 GCF_026875155.1 Cherax quadricarinatus
CAAAAAAAAAAAGTGCAAGGTCATGCAATCGGGGAGGGAGAATTCTAGGACGACTGGCGATTTGAGGTGAAACTACAAAAAAAAGAACTGTGCAAGAGGGAGGAATGAAGAACCAAATAATACACCGTAATCAAGGCTACGGTTACAAAGCATGGCTTGTTTCTGCAGTGTTTTAAAAACTGAGGTTGGAGAGTTGAAGGAGGAGGTCTTGCTTCTCCAGGAGGAGATTAGGAGGCTGAAGGTCCACCTCAATGGGTCTGGGAGAGTGTGTGAGGTGGCTGGAGTTGTGGGGAATGAGACTTCTAGCAGTGAGGTGCAGTCTGTCTCTCGCTGTGAGGAGGCTGTAGTTGGGGAGGTAGCAACGGCTACCAGCAGTGAGGTGCAGCCCAGCACCTGCTCCCAAGTGGCGAGTTGTTCACAGTAATGGGAGGCGCATCAGAGTAAGGAAAGTTAAGAGTGAAGTCTGAAGGTAGGAAATCGCTTCTCTGTTCTCCAGGATGAATGTACTTCAGTGGCCAGTGAAGGTAAGGGTACTACTGCCCTGCTAATGAAGGTAAGCGCATTCTTGTGGTTGGTGACTCTCAGGTAAGATATATTGACCGTGCTTTTTGTAATAGGAATAAAGATGAAGATAGAGTGTGCTTCCTGGAGCTGGTTTTGGGGGACATTTTTCAACAGGCTGGATAATATCATGTCGGGTAATGGGAACAAGCCCTTTAAATCTGTCTCAGTGCTGGTGGAAATGATATTGGGAAGGGTAGGAGAGAAGAGCTGCTAGAAAAGTACAGGTCAGCTATAGATTTCATTAAGCTAAGGGAGGGATCCCAATCATATGTAGCATCTTCCCTAGAAGGGGAGTGGGAAATGAAGGGTTGTCTAGGGCAATTGGTGTAAATTGCTGGCTAGACAGATACTGCAAGGAACTTGCAATCCCATTCATTGACAACTGGAACAACTTTATGGCAAACATGATTTGTATGCAAGGGATGGGGTACATCTCTCTGGGGCAGGGGTCGTAGACTTGAAAGACTTCGATTGAGAAGGCCATTGGTGAAATGCCTATGTTTTTTAAACTGATGGAAGATAGAGGTAGGGGTGTGTGTGGGAAAACAAGCAGGTTGCAACACTAGGGTTGGAAACATAAATGTATAAAAGGCATTCAGCATGAAGTTATAAATAAAGACAATAGAACAGGTCAGCAAACCAAAGGGGGGCAGCAAGGGGCAGAAAGGGGACTAGCCCCTTAAGGTTTACTATACTTAGCAGGAGTGTTAGAAATAAGATAGATGGGGCTAAGATTAATTGCAAGTGCAGGAACCATAGATATTTTTGGGCTATAACAGAGACCTGGCTCAATCTGAAAGATAGAGAGATGCCCTCTGAATGTCACATACAAGGCTATAAATTATTCCACACTGACAGGGTCAACAGGAAAGGTGGTGGAGTAGCGATGTATGCGAGATAATTTTAAAATTTGTTGTGTTAGACAAATATTAAATTAGGAAGCGTCAGCCACTGAATCTGTTTTTGGTTACAGCTTCTCGAGGGCCGAAAAAACTAATTTTGGGTGTGATTACAGGGCCCCAAATCTTGATAGGGATGCAGTAAACTTCTATGGGGACGAAATTCGTAAGGCATCTACATACGAAAATGTTGTGCTAATGGGAGATTTCAACTATAGACAGATTGACTGGAGCAATTTGACAGGAAATTTAGAGTCGGGTGACTTTCTTGATACGTTTCCGGGATTGTTTTTTTAAAACCAGTTTGTGACAGAGCCAACTAGGGGAAATAACCTCCTTGATTTGGTTTTCTTGCCAGTAGGGAAACACTAATTAATAATCTTGGGTTAATGATGAGCTTGGGGGAGTGATCACAAATCACTCAGTTATAATATATCATGGAATTCCCCTAATAATGGCAATCCAGTCTCCGTCCTGACTTTCGCTTGCTGATTTCATGGACTAAAAAATTTACTTAGGTGGGCTGAACTGGAATGACCTGACAAAGGGGTCAGGTGGTGGTGATGGTTGCCGATATGATGCTTTCCAGGGCAAGTTCTAGTGCTCAGTCAAAATTATGTTCCAAATAGGGAAATCAGATCAAACAAAAATGATCCTAAATGGATGAAAAATAATTAAAATATCTGATTGGTCAAAAGAGGGGCATATATAGGCAAATCAAAAGAGGAGAGGGGCAATTGAAAAATTTCGATAATATTCAGTTAAAAGAGAAAAAAAAAGGGAATTAGAAAAGCAAAAAGAGATTATGAGGTTAAAGTTGCAAAAGAATCGAAGACTAACCCAAAAGGATTCTTTCAGGTATACAGAAGTAAGATCAGGGACAAGATAGGCCCACTCAAAAGTTCCTCGGGTTAGCTCACTGGACGTGATAAGGAAATGTGTAGAATTTTTAACACATACTTCCTCTCAGTTTTTACACGGGAGGATACCAGCGATATTCCAGTAATGATAAATTATGTAGAAAGGACGATAATAAACTGTGCACTATTAGGGTCACAAGTGACATGGTCCTTAGGCAAATAGATAAATTAAAACCTAACAAACCCCCAGGTCCTGATGAACGTATGCAAGGGTTCTAAAGGAATGTAAAGAGGAACTTAGCACACCTTTGACTAATCTTTTCAACATATCACTCCAAACTGGCATGGTGCCAGATAAGTGGAAAATGGCAAATGTGATCCCCTATTTTCAAAACCCAGGTGACAGGTCCTTAGCTTCGAACTATAGACCAATAAGCCTAACCCCCCTATGGGAAAATTTATGGAATAAATAATTGCCGAGGCAGTTCGTAGCCATCTTGAAAAGCATAAATTAATCAACGATCTCAGCATGGTTTTACAAAGGGGCGTTCCTGCCTTACGAATTTATTAACTTTTTCACTAAGGTATTTGAGGAGGTAGATCATGGTAATGAATATGATATTGTGTATATGGACTTCAGTAAGGCTTTTGACGGGGTCCCACATCAGAGACTTTTGAGGAAAATTTAAAAGCCATGGAATAGGAGGAGAAATTTTTTCCTGGATAGAGGCATGGTTGACAAATAGGCAGCAGAGAGTTTGCATAAATGGGGGGGAAATCAGAGTGGGGAAGCTTTCACGAGCGGTGTTCCACAGGGGTCAGTGTTGGGCCCCCTGCTGTTCACAATCTACATAAACGACATAGATGAGGGCATAAAGAGCGAAAATCGGCAAGTTTGCCGATGACACCAAAATAGGCCGTCGAATTCATTCTGACGAGGACATTCGACCCATCCAGGAAGTTTTTGAATAGATGATGCAGTGGTCGGAGAAGTGGCAGATGCATTTAATATAGACAAATGCAAAGTTCTAAATGTTGGACAGGACAATAACCTTTGCCACATATAAAACTAAATATGTAGTCTTAATTTACGGATTGCCGAAAAAGATTTGGGGAGTTCTGGTTAGCATAATCTGAAACCAAGACAACAGTGCATAAGTGTTCGCAATAAAGCTAATAGAAATCCTTGGCTTCATATCAAAAGCATAAAATAATAGGAGTCCTCAGGTTGTCCTTCAACTCTTAATCCTTGGTTAGGCCTCATTTGATTATGCTGCACAGTTTTGGTCACCGTATTACAGAATGGATAAAAAATTCTCTGGAAAATGTACAAAGGAGGATGACAAAGATGATCCCATGTATCAGAAACCTTCCCTGTGAGGATAGACTAAGGGCCCTGAAACTGCACTCTCTAGAAAGACGTGGGAATTAGGGGGGATATGATTGAGGGTATAAATGGAAGACAGGAATAAATAAAGGGGATGTAAATAGTGTGTTGAAAATATCTAGCCTAGACAGGACTCGCAGCAATGGTTTTTAAGTTGGAAAAATTCAGATTCAGGAAGGATATAGGAAAGTACTGGTTTGGTAATAGAGTTGTGGATGAGTGGAACAAACTCCCAAGTACCGTTATAGAGGCCAGAACGTTGTGTAGCTTTAAAAATAGGTTGGATAAAACATGAGTAGATGTGGGTGGGTTTGAGTTAGACCTGATAGCTTGTGCTAACAGGTCGGTTGCCGTGTTCCTCCCTTAAGTCAATGTGACCTGACCTGACTAGGTTGGGTGCATTGGCTTAAGCCGGTAGGAGACTTGGACCTGCCTCGCATGGGCCAGTAGGCCTTCTGCAGTGTTCCTTCGTTCTTATGTTCTTATGTTCTTAGAACTGCTTTTAGAGACTAACAAGAGCATAATCAAGGCTACATAAAGAACTGCTTTCAGAGACTAAAAAGATAATTCTTTAGGATACTTTATATGAAACACGTCAAGCGCATATACGTATACCACTCGTTCGTGGGCACAATAATATATATATATAATATATATATATTTTATATATATAATATATATATATATATTATATATATAAAATTATATATATATATATATGCAAAAAAAAATCGCAGACAGGTGATCTTAACTATACAAGACAAGTCAAGGGGGGTGGAAATCTTTAGCTCAAGTACTTTCACATTTCTCAGTGCGTCATCAGGAGCTATGCAATGTTGCAAAGTTGCAAATGAAGGAGTGAGGGGAAGTTTATCTCAGAGTATCGCAGAGTGGGTCTGTCACCTCCTCCTGGCTCTCTTAGAATGAGGTCAGCGGTCAGCGTCACACCCACCACTGCCACCATCCTTCATCCCCCCCCATATGGGGTAAGAGGGTTTTGAGAAGTCAAAAAATATGAAATTAGAAGCTATAATAATCTACTTCTCAGGGGATACTATATATATATATGGATTGCTATTATTCTGTGTAACCTATTTAATTAATAAAAGAAAGGAAATGAATGTGCTCTTTGTCCGTTTAAATGTCCTGTTCCTGAATGTTCTCAGTGGCACTGAGACGTATCCTTTATATTGTCTACTATTCTTCTCAGTATCGACTATTATGCCTTACTTGGGATTCTTCTATACCATTACAATAATATTTCTATGATCTAGATTTCTACTTCTAATATCCTTTAACCCACTATCTATGTAATCAAGTAATCTTGTCAATGTATGTTGCAATCACTACTCAACGCATTATAACCATATATCAACTGGCGTAGCATTGTGTTATGGTGCGTAGACAACTGCTCCAGTGTCACCAATATAATGCGTTTAGCAGTAATGTATATATATAAATATATATATATATTTATATATATATAAAATATATATATATATATATATATATATATTATATAAATATTTTTTTTTTTTTTTTTTTTTTTTAATCACACTGGCCGATTCCCACCAAGGCAGGGTGGCCCGAAAAAGAAAAACTTTCATCATCATTCACTCCATCCCTGTCTTGCCAGAAGGGTGCTTTACACTACAGTTTTTAAACTTCAACATTAACACCCCTCCTTCAGAGTGCAGGCACTGTACTTCCCCATCTCCAGGACTCAAGTCCGGCCTGGCCGGTTTCCCTGAACCCCTTCAAAAATGTTACTTTGCTCACACTCCAACAGCACGTCAAGTATTGAAAACCATTTGTCTCCATTCACTCCTATCAAACACGCTCACGCATGCCGCGGGAAGTCCAAGCCCCTCGCACACAAAACCCCCTTTTTACCCCCTCCCTCCAACCTTTCCTAGGCCGACCCCCACCCCGCCTTCCTTCCACTACAGACTGATACACTCTTGAAGTTATTCTGTTTCGCTCCATTCTCTCCACATGTCCAAAACCCCCTCAACAACCCTTCCTCAGCCCTTGGACAACAGTTTTGGTAATCCCGCACCTCCGCCTAACTTCCAAAACTACGAATTCTCTGCATTATATTCACACCACACGTTGCTCTCAGACATGACATCTCCACTGCCTCAGCTTTTTCCTCGCTGCAACATTCATCACCCCTGCTTCACACCCATATAAGAGCGTTGGTAAAACTATACTCTCATACATTCCCCTCTTTGCCCCCATGGACAAAGTTCTTTGTCTCCACAGACTCCTAAGTGCACCATCACCCTTTTCCCCTCATCAATTCTATGATTCACCCATCTTTCATAGACCCAAACCCCTGACACGTCCCCCTCCCAAATATCTGAATACATTCACCCCTCCATACTCTCTCCCTCCAATCTGATATCCAAACTTTCATCACCTAATCTTTTTGTTATCCTCATAACCTTACTCTTTCCTGTATTCACTTTCAATTTTTTTCTTTTGCACACCCTACCAAATTCATCCACCAATCTCTGCAACTTCTCTTCAGAATCTCCCAAAAGCACAGTGTCATCAGCAAAGAGCAACTGTGACAACTCCAACTTTATGTGTGATTCTTTATCTTTTAACTCCACGCCTCTTGTCAAGACCTCGCATTTACTTCTCTTTACAACCCCCTCTATAAAAAATATTAAACAACCACGGTGACATCACCCCACCTTTTCTAAGGCCTACTTTTACTGGGAAATAATTTCCTCTTTTTCCTACATACTCTAACTTGAGCCTCACTATCCTCGTAAAAAAATCTTCACTGCTTTCAGTAACCTACCTCCTACACCATACACCCGCAACATCTGCCACATTGCCCCCCTATCCACCCTGGGCATACGCCTTTTCCAAATCCATAAAGCCACAAAGACCTCTTTAGCCTTATCTAAATACTGTTCACTTATATGTTTCACTGTAAACACCTGGTCCACACACCCCCTACCTTTCCCAAAGCCTCCTTGTTCATCTGCTATCCTATTCTCCGTCTTACTCTTAATTCTTTCAATAATAACTCTACCTGGCTTAGCGCTTCTTTTTTGATTATAATAATAATAATAACTCTACCATACACTTTGCCAGGTATACTCAACAGACTTTTCCCCCTTAATTTTTGCACTCTCTTTTAATCCCCTTTGCCTTTATACAAAGGAACTATGCATGCTCTCTGCCAATCCCTAGGTACCTTACCCTCTTCCATACATTTATTAAATAATTGCACCAACCACTCCAAAACTATATCCCCGCCTGCTTTTAACATTTCTATCTTTATCCCATCAATCCCGCCCGCCTTACCCCCTTTCATTTTACCTACTGCCTCACGAAACTTCCCCCACACTCACAACTGGCTCTTCCTCACTCCTACAAAATGTTGTTCCCCCTTGCCCTATACACGAAATCCCCAGCTTCCCTATCTTCATCACATTTAACAATTCCTCAAAATATTCCCTCCATCTTTCCCCAATTTCCTCTAACACTCCATTTAATAACTCTCCTCTCCTATTTTTTAACTGACAAATCAATTTGTTCTCTATGCTTTCTTAACTTGTTAATCTCACTCCAAAACTTTTTCTTATTTTCAACAAAATTTGTTGATAACAAACTCACCCACTCTCCCTTGCCTCTTTTTTACATTGCTTCACCACTCTCTTAGCCTCTCTCTTTTTCTCCATATACTCTTCCCTCCTTGCATCACTTCTACTTTGTAAAAACTTCTCTATGCTAACTTTTTTCCCTTCTACTCTCTTCACATCATCATTCCACCAATCACTCCCCTTCCTCCCACACCCACTTTCCTGTAACCACAAACTTCTGCTGAACACTCTAAACTACATTTTTAAACCTACCCCATACCTCTTTGACCCCATTGCCTATGCTCTCATTAGCCCATCTATCCTCCAATAGTGTGTTTTTATCTTACCCTAACTGCCTCCTCTTTAGTTTATAAACTTTCACCTCTCTCTTCCTGATGCTTCTATTCTCCTTGTATCCCATCTACCTTTTACTCTCGTGTAGCTACAACTTTGAAGTGAAACTGATATATCTGTGGCCCCCCTATAAACATGTACATCCGAAGTCTACTCAACAGTCTTTTATCTACCAATAAATAATCCAACAAACTACTGTCATTCGCCCAACATCATATCTTGTATACCTTATCCTCTTTTCTTAAAATTGTATTACCTATAACTAAACCCCTTTCTATACAAAGTTCAATCAAAGGGCTCCCATTTCATTTACACCTGGCACCCCAAACTTACCTACCACACCCTCTCTAAAAGTTTTTTCCTACTTTAGCATTCCCGGTCCCCTACCACAATTACTCTCTCACTTGGTTCAAAGGCTCCTATACATTCACTTAACATCTCCCAAAATCTCTCTCTCTCCTCTGCATTCCTCTCTTCTCCAGGTGCATACACGCTTATTATGACCCACTTCTCGCATCCAACCTTTACTTTAATCCACTAATTCTTGAATTTACACATTCATATTCTCTTTTCTCCTTCCATAACTGATCATTCAACATTACTGCTACCCTTCCTTTGCTCTAACTCTCTCAGATACTCCAGATTTAATCCCATTTATTTCCCCCCACCGAAACTCCCCTAACCCCTTCAGCTTTGTTTCGCTTAGGGCCAGGACATCCAACTTCTTTTCATTCATAACATCAGCAATCATCTGTTTCTTGTCATCCGCACTACATCCACGCACATTTAAGCATCCCAGTTTTAAAAAGTTTTTCTTCTTCTCTTTTTTAGTAAATTTCTACAGGAGAAGGGGTTACTAGCCATTGCTCCCGGCATTTTAGTCGCCTCATACGACACGCATTGGCTTACGGAGGAAAGATTCTTTTCCACTTCCCCATGGACAATAGAAGAAATAAAGAGGAACAAGAGCTATTTTGAAAAAGGAGAAAAACCTAGATGTATGTATATATTATATATATATATGCATGTGCGTGTTCTGTGAAGTGTGACCAAAGTGTAAATAGGAAATAGCAAGATATCCCTGTTATCTAGCGTGTTTATGAGACAGAAAAGAAACCAGCAATCCTCCCATCATGCAAAACAGTTACAGGTTTCTGTTTCACAGTCATCTGGCAGGGCGGTAGTACTTCCCTGGGTGGTTGCTGTTACCAACCTAAATACCTATATATATATATATATATATATATATATATATTATATATTATAATATATTTATATATATATATATATTTTATTCTTTTCTTTCAACACACCGGCCGTTATCCCACCGAGGCAGGGTGGCCCAAAAAAAAAAACCAAAATTTCTCCTTTCAAATTTAGTAATATATACAGGAGAAGGGGTTACTGCCCCCTTTCTCCCGGCATTTTAGTCGCCTCTTACAACACGCAAGGCTTACGGAGGAAGAATTTCTGTTCCACTTTCCCCCTGGAGATAAGAGGAAATAAACAAAACAAGACTAGAAAGAAAATCGAAGAAAAAACCCCGAGGGGTATGTATATTTTACGCTTGTACATGTATGTGTAGTGTGACCTGAGTGTAAGTAAAGTAGCAAGACATACCTGAAATTTTGCATGTTCATGAGACAGAAAAAAGGACACCAGCAATCCTACCATCATGTAAAACAATTACAGGGTTTGTGTTACACTCCCCTTGGCAGGACGGTAGTACCTCCCTGGGCGGTTGCTGTCTACCAACCTACTACCTTAAAATTTTATAAAATATATATATATATATATATAATATATAATATATATATATATATATATATATATATTATATATATATATTTTATATATATGTATGTCCCAATCGTGTATTCCTGGTATATCCCACATGTAAATCTAGTATATCATTCCTGGTGTATATTATTAAAATCTTTCCTAATTTATCTCTTATATATATTCCCTGGTGCACTCCTCTGATATACGAGTATATTCTCCTGGTATAGATGTAAATATACTACCATACTGCTCTGTATATATGAGCGATTCAACTTATAACATGATAAAGTTCTATACAGAGAGATGTGTTATCCCAACGATATCCGGAACGTGTTTCTTGTGTACTCCTGGTGTGTATCCCTCAAATTAAACCCTTGGAATAACTCACTTAGGATATACAATCACAGTTAAAAGCTTTTGGGGAATTTGTGAAGTGAAGCTCTTTGTCGTCATAAATATTCCACAGACTGTACACAGCACCTCTCACTGGACTGTCTGTACCAATGTTCCAACAACCACTGTGTAGTTGCAGTGTCTGACAGACACTGTGTAGTTGCAGTGTCTGTCAGACACTGCAACTTCTTGGGATCTTAATACTTAGGAATTCTTCGCTTGCCTAATTCTTGGGCACGACCTACTTCCACACTGAACAAATGTGACACGACCTATGACTGCTGCACCTCTCCTGCCATACTGTTTATAAGCTGCTTCTCCGCTGATATGCCGTAATCTATTCAAGATTGATGGACTGAACACATCGACTCAAGGTTGAGGGACTGATTACCTCATTCTCCTCCTGTTCTTCAAGTTTCTCCTACGTATGGACTGATGAAGCCACTGTGTGGCGAAACGTTTCCTCAATAAAGATACCCAAGATGAACATCAAAATGGTATACAATACCGACAGGTTGTTAGGTAAGACACATATGCAACAGTTAGACAACTTTATTCCGAAACGTTTCGCCTACACAGTAGGCTTCTTCAGTCGAATACAGAAAGTAGGCAGGAACAGTAGAGATGTGAAGACGATGTAATCAGTCCATCACCCTTAAAGTCGTAGAATTTGAGGTTGTCAGTCCCTCGGCCTGGAGAAGTTCAGTTCCATAGTCAGGAACTATCTGAAGATCAAGCGACAGTGCGGAGACTTAAATACTGTCGGAAGGAGAGGTGCAGGGTAGTAGTAGTAGTGTAGTAGTGTAGTAGTAGTAGTAGTAGTAGTAGTAGTAGTAGTAGTAGTAGTAGTAGTAGTGAGAGGCCACTGAGAGGTCATGTCCCTCTCAGATCCAACACTTCTCACTTGAAAAGCTTGTCCAAGGTGTTTTCTGTACCAAGATGCCACGTGTTGCAGTGTCTGACAAGATGAACATCAAAATGTCTGAGAGGGACATGACCTCTCAGTGGCCTCTCACTACTACTACTACTACTACTACTACTACTACTACTACCCTGCACCTCTCCTTCCGACAGTATTTAAGTCTCCGCACTGTCGCTTGATCTTCAGATAGTTCCTGACTATGGAACTGAACTTCTCCAGGCCGAGGGACTGACAACCTCAAATTCTACGACTTTAAGGGTGATGGACTGATTACATCGTCTTCACATCTCTACTGTTCCTGCCTACTTTCTGTATTCGACTGAAGAAGCCTACTGTGTAGGCGAAACGTTTCGGAATAAAGTTGTCTAACTGTTGCATATGTGTCTTACCTAACAAAGATACCCAAGAGTTGCACATGTGTCTAATTTATCACCAATGTTCCAACAACCACTGTACTCACCTAACCGTGGTTGGATAAGAACATAAGAACATAAGAAAGAAGGAACACTGCAGCAGGCCTACTGGCCCATGCGAGGCAGGTCCAAGTCTCCTACCGGCTTAAGCCAATGCCTCAACCTAGTCAGGTCAAGTCACATTCACCCAAGGAGCACATCAACTGACCTAGTAGTACAAGCTAATCAGGTCAAACTCACACCCACCCACACCCACTCATGTATTTATCTAACCTATTTTTAAAACTACACAACGTTTTAGCCTCTATAACTGTACTTGGGAGTTTGTTCCACTCATCCACAACTCTATTACCAAACCAGTGCTTCTTTATATCCTTCCTGAATCTGAATTTATCCGAATTAAAACCATTGCTACGAGTCCTGTCTAGGCTAGATATTTTCAGCACGTTATTTACATCCCCTTTATTTATTCTTGTCTTCCAATTATACACCTCAATCATATCCCCCCTAATTCTACGCCTTTCTAGAGAGTGCAGATTGAAGACTGAGACACTTATGCAGCATCTTGCCTAGAAGGGGAGTAGGAAATGAATGGTTGTCTAGGGCAATTGGTGTAAATTGCTGGCTAGACAGATACTGCAAGGAACTTGCAATCCCATTCATTGACAACTGGAACAACTTTTATGGCAAACATGATATGTATGCAAGGGATGGGGTACATCTCTCTGGGTCAGGGGTGGTAGCACTTGCAGACTCGATTGAGAAGGCCATTGGTGAAATGCCTATGATTTTAAACTGATGGAAGATAGAGGTATGGGTGTGTGTGGGAAACAAGCAGGTTGCAACACTAGGGTTGGAAACAGTAAATGTATAAAAGGCATTCAGCATGAAGTTATAAATAAAGACAATAGAACAGGTCAGCAAAACAAAGGGGGACAGCAGAGGGCAGCAAGGGACTAGCTCCCTTAAGGTTTACTATACTAATAGCAGGAGTGTTAGAAATAAGATAGATGAGCTAAGATTAATTGCAAGTGCAGGAAACATAGATATTATTGCTATAACAGAGACCTGGCTCAATCTGAAAGATGGAGAGATGCCCCTGAATGTCACATACAAGGCTATAAATTATTCCACACTGACAGGGTCAACAGGAAAGGTGGGGGTGGAGTAGCGATGTATGTCAGAGACAATTTAAATTGTGTGTTAGACAAGATATTAAATTAGAAGCGTCAGCCACTGAATCTGTTTGGTTACAGCTTCTCGAGGCCGAGAAAAAACTAATTTTTGGGTGTGATTTACAGGGCCCCAAATCTTGATAGGGAATGCAGTAAACTTTTGTGGGACGAAATTCGTAAGGCATCTACATACGAAAATGTTGTGCTAATGGGAGATTTCAACTATAGACAGATTGACTGGAGCAATTTGACAGGAAATTTAGAGTCGGGTGACTTTCTTGATACGATCCAGGATTGTTTTTTAAAACAGTTTGTGACAGAGCCAACTAGGGGAAATAACCTCCTTGACTTGGTTCTTGCCAGTAGGGAAACACTAATTAATAATCTTGAGGTTAATGATGAGCTTGGGGAGAGTGATCACAAATCACTCAGTTTTAATATATCATGGAATTCCCCTAATAATGGCAATCAAGTCTCCGTCCCTGACTTTCGCTTGGCTGATTTCATAGGACTGAAAAATTACTTAGGTGGGCTGAACTGGAATGACCTGACTAAGGGTCAGGTAGGTGGTGATGGTTGCCGATATGATGCTTTCCAGGGCATAGTTCTAGCTGCTCAGTCAAATTATGTTCCAAATAGGGAAATCAGATCAAACAAAAATGATCCTAAATGGATGAACAATAGATTAAAATATCTGATTGGTCAAAAGAGAGGCATATATAGGCAAATCAAAAGAGGAGAGGGGCAATTAAGAAATCGATATATTCAGTTTCAGTTAAAGAGAGAAATAAAAAAGGGAATTAGAAAAGCAAAAAGAGATTATGAGGTTAAAGTTGCAAAAGAATCGAAGACTAACCCAAAAGGATTCTTTCAGGTATACAGAAGTAAGATCAGGGACAAGATAGGCCCACTCAAAAGTTCCTCGGGTCAGCTCACTGACAGTGATAAGGAAATGTGTAGAATTTTTAACACATACTTCCTCTCAGTTTTTACACAGGAGGATACCAGCGATATTCCAGTAATGATAAATTATGTAGAACAGGACGATAATAAACTGTGCACTATTAGGGTCACAAGTGACATGGTCCTTAGGCATATAGATAAATTAAAACCTAACAAATCCCCAGGCCCTGATGAACTGTATGCAAGGGTTCTAAAGGAATGTAAAGAGGAGCTTAGCACACCTTTGGCTAATCTTTTCAACATATCACTACAAACTGGCATGGTGCCAGATAAGTGGAAAATGGCAAATGTGATACCTATTTTCAAAGCAGGTGACAGGTCCTTAGCTTCGAACTATAGACCAATAAGCCTAACCTCCATAGTGGGAAAATTTATGGAATCAATAATTGCCGAGGCAGTTCGTAGCCATCTTGAAAGGCATAAATTAATCAACGAATCTCAGCATGGTTTTACAAAGGGGCGTTCCTGCCTTACGAATTTATTAACTTTTTTCACTAAGGTATTTGAGGAGGTAGATCATGGTAATGAATATGATATTGTGTAATATGGACTTCAGTAAGGCTTTTGACAGGGTCCCACATCAGGACTATGAGGAATAATTAAAGCACATGGAATAGGAGGAGAAATTTTTTCCTGGATAGAGGCATGGTTGACAAATAGGCAGCAGAGAGTTTGCATAAATGGGGAGAAATCAGAGTGGGGAAGCGTCACGAGCGGTGTTCCACAGGGTCAGTGTTGGGCCCCCTGCTGTTCACAATCTACATAAACGACATAGATGAGGGCATAAAGAGCGACATCGGCAAGTTTGCCGATGACACCAAAATAGGCCGTCGAATTCATTCTGACGAGGACATTCGAGCACTCCAGGAAGATTTGAATAGACTGATGCAGTGGTCGGAGAAGTGGCAGATGCAGTTTAATATAGACAAATGCAAAGTTCTAAATGTTGGACAGGACAATAACCATGCCACTTATAAACTAAATAATGTAGATCTTAATATTACGGATTGCGAAAAGATTTAGGAGGTTCTGGTTAGCAGTAATCTGAAACCAAGACAACAGTGCATAAGTGTTCGCAATAAAGCTAATAGAATCCTTGGCTTCATATCAAGAAGCATAAATAATAGGAGTCCTCAGGTTGTTCTTCAACTCTATACATCCTTGGTTAGTCCTCATTTAGATTATGCTGCACAGTTTTGGTCACCGTATTACAGAATGGATATAAATTCTCTGGAAAATGTACAAAGGAGGATGACAAAGATTATCCCATGTATCAGAAACCTTCCCTATGAGGATAGACTAAGGGCCCTGAAACTGCACTCTCTAGAAAGACGTAAGAATTAGGGGGGATATGATTGAGGTGTATAAATGGAAGACAGGATAAATAAAGGGGATGTAAATAGTGTGCTGAAAATATCTAGCCTAGACAGGACTCGCAGCAATGGTTTTAAGTTGGAAAAATTCAGATTCAGGAAGGATATAGGAAAGTACTGGTTTGGTAATAGAGTTGTGGATGAGTGGAACAAACTCCCAAGTACCGTTATAGAGGCCAAACGTTGTGTAGCTTTAAAAATAGGTTGGATAAATACATGAGTAGATGTGGGTGGGTGTGAGTTAGACCTGATAGCTTGTGCTAACAGGTCGGTTGCCGTGTTCCTCCCTTAAGTCAATGTGGCCTGACCTGACTAGGTTGGGTGCATTGGCTTAAGCCGGTAGGAGACTTGGACCTGCCTCGCATGGGCCAGTAGGCCTTCTGCAGTGTTCCTTCGTTCTTATGTTCTTATGTTCTTATATGAGAATCTTTATTCAGGAAACGTTTCGCCACACAGTGGCTTCATCAGTCCAATACAAAGATGAAGCCACTGTGTGGCGAAACGTTTCCTGAATAAAGATTCCCATATGCTGCATAAGTGTCTTCAAGCAAAAACCAAGGCTGCAACTGACACCATCAATGACCTATTTGCTGATGACTGCGCCCTCAACGCTGCTTCAGAAGCCGCCATGCAGCACAGTGTTGACAAGTTCTCTGACGCCTGCAACAACTTCGGGCTGACAATCAGTACAACGAAGACTGAAGTAATGCATCAGCCTGCTCCGGGAAAGACGTATGTTGAGCCAAACATCACTATCAACGGGCAGCGACTGAATGCCGTAGACAAATTCACCTACCTCGGCAGTACCCTTTCCAGAAACGTTGTCATCGATGATGAGGTGAATGCCAGACTTGCCAAAGCCAGTGCCACCTTCGGCAGGCTCCACAAGAATGTATGGAACCGAAGAGGCATCACCACAAGCACCAAGATCAAGGTGTACAGAGCCATAGTCCTCACCACACTTCTCTATGGCTGCGAAACCTGGACTGTCTACAAACGTCACGCCAGAAAGTTGAACCACTTTCACACCACACGGCTCAGAAAAATTCTTGGCATCAAATGGCAAGATAAGATCCCAGACACAGAAGTGCTGACTACAGCTGGCCTGCCTAGCATCTACACCATCCTAATGCAGACATAGCTTCGCTGGGTAGGTCACGTTGCTCGCATGCCAGACCACCGGCTGCCAAAGAAACTCTTATTTGGCGAACTGCAGCATGGAAAGCGCTCTCAAGGAGGCCAAAAGAAGCGCTATAAGGACACCCTTTAAGACTGCTCTAAAAGCTTTCAAATAAACCACACCATGTGGGAGCTGTAACTCAGGCAAAAAAGGGGACTGGCGAGCATTTTGTCCAGAAAGGGGCAACACCCTGCGAGGCAAGCAGAATCTCCTAGTGGGGGCAGGCGGCAGGGGGAGGAAACCAGAGCCTCAACCCCTAAAATACCGCCACCCTTTGATGGGCCACACTGCCAAAGAAAAGTTTCGTGGCGGATTGGCCTGACAAGTCATCTGCGTACCCCCCCAACTTCGACCCCCGGATGGGCTAGATGGTCCTCGTCGAATCGACGGACAAACATGAAAAACATGATGACTACACTGAAAAAACGTATACAGGGCACAGCTGACATCAGTGACATACTTAAATACATGTACAAAAGTTAAAACAGACCCAGCCCGACATCAAATGACATACTAGGTTTTTTCATGTACAACGTAATTTCAGACACAGCTTTACATTTGTGACAAAACTGTCCCTGTACAAAAGTATAAAGACACAGCTGCCCTCAGTGCATACTAGTATTGTTTCAAAAAATTTCAGACACGCTGACATCAGTGAATTTCTAGTTTAAAGTTTCAACGAAAACAGACCCGTGACATCATGACAAAAAGTACATGTACAACGTATCTGACACAGCTGACATCAGGGACATAAGTACATGTTTCCAAAGGATTCAGACACGCTTTAATCAGGACTTTTGAGTACTTTCAACGTATACAGACACAGCGACCCTCAGTGGGCATACTTGTACATGTTTTTTAAAGTAAAAAACAGACACAGCTGCATCCTTTACATACTAGTACATTTCAACGAATTTCAGACCCCAGCTGACATCATGGGAAAAACTGTACATGTACAACGTTAGAAACAGCTGACTTTAGTGACATTCTAGTACATGTACAACGTATACGGGCACAGCTGACATCAGTGACATTAGAACATGTAAACCCTATACCCGACCCAGCCCGCATCGTGACATACTTGTCCCTGTACAACGTAAAAAAGACACAGTGACATCAGTGAAAATATGTTTCATGTTTCAAGTTTTAGACAAAAGCTGGCCCTCAGTGAAAACTAGTATTTGTACAAAGTTTACAAAACACAGCGACAACATTGGGCCCTTTTCTTTGTACATTTTAAACGTATACAGCACAGGGACATCAGTGACATAAAAGTACATTTACAAACGTAACAGACACAGCGAAAATCATTTTTATACTAGTACCAAAAAACAACGGGGAAATTTAGACACAGCTGGGCTCATGACATACTAGTACATGTACAACGTATACAGACACAGCTGACATCAGTGACATACTAGTACATGTACAACGTATACAGACACAGCTGACATCAGTGACATACTATACAGACACAGCTGACATCGGTGACATACTATACAGACACAGCTGACATCGGTGACATACTATACAGACACAGCTGACATCGGTGACATACTATACAGACACAGCTGACATCGGTGACATACTATACAGACACAGCTGACATACTATACAGACACAGCTGACATCGGTGACATACTATACAGACACAGCTGACATCAGTGACATACTATACAGACCACAGCTGACATCAGTGACATACTATACAGACCATAGCTGACATCAGTGACATACTATACAGACCATAGCTGACATCAGTGACATACTATACAGACCACAGCTGACATCAGTGACATACTATACAGACACAGCTGACATCAGTGACATATTATACAGACACAGCTGACATCAGTGACATACTATACAGACACAGCTGACATCAGTGACATACTATACAGACACAGCTGACATCAGTGACATACTATACAGAAAGCCTCTGGCAATGCGAAGCATTTCAAACAAATATTCAAGGTACAAGTCCGCTAATAAAGTCGTTACTGGCAGACAGGGAGACTTAGAGGCGCCAGGTGGAGGCGCCAGGTGGAGGAGACAGGTGGAGGAGCCAGGTGGAGGAGCCAGGTGGAGGAGCCAGGTGGAGGCGCCAGGTGGAGGCGCCAGGTGGAGGAGCCAGGTGGAGGAGCCAGGTGGAGGAGCCAGGTGGAGGCGCCAGGTGGAGGAGCCAGGTGGAGGAGCCAGGTGGAGGAGCCAGGTGGAGGAGCCAGGTGGAGGAGCCAGGTGGAGGCGCCAGGTGGAGGAGCCAGGTGGAGGAGCCAGGTGGAGGAGCCAGGTGGAGGCGCCAGGTGGAGGAGCCAGGTGGAGGAGACAGGTGGAGGCGCCAGGTGGAGGAGCCAGGTGGAGGAGCCAGGTGGAGGAGCCAGGTGGAGGAGCCAGGTGGAGGAGCCAGGTGGAGGCGCCAGGTGGAGGAGCCAGGTGGAGGAGCCAGGTGGAGGAGCCAGGTGGAGGCGCCAGGTGGAGGAGCCAGGTGGAGGAGCCAGGTGGAGGCGCCAGGTGGAGGAGCCAGGTGGAGGAGCTAGGTGGAGGAGCCAGGTGGAGGAGACAGGTGGAGGAGCCAGGTGGAGGAGCCAGGTGGAGGAGCCAGGTGGAGGAGCCAGGTGGAGGAGACAGGTGGAGCCAGGTGGAGTAGCCAGGTGGAGGAGACAGGGGAAAAGGGGAGCCGGGGGGGAGCCCGGTGGAGGAGCCGGGGGGGGGGAGGGAGGAGCAGGTGGAGGAGCCAGGGGAGCCAGGTGAGGAGCAGGTGGGGGGCCAGGTGGAGGGCCCGGGGGAGGGCCCCGGTGGGGGGGGGCCGGTGGGGGGGGCCCCGGTGGAGGGCCGGGGGGGGAGGGAAAGGGGGGGAGGGCCAGGTGGAGGGGCCAGGGGGGGCCGTGGAGGAGCCCGGTGGGAGCAGGGGGGAAGGGGGGGACAGGGGGAGCAGGTGGAGGAGCAGGGGGAGGAGCAGGGGGAGGGGGGAGCCCGGGGGGAGGGGGGGAGGAAAAAGGTGAGGCCGGGGGGCCCGGGGGGGGGGAGCCAGGGGAGGGAAAAGGGGGGGGGGGGGGGCGCCAGGGGAGGGCCCGGGGGAGGGCCGGGGGGGAAGGGGAGGGCCGGGGGGGGGCCGGTGGAGGGCCGGGGGGGAGACAGGTGGGGCCCCGGGAAAGGGGGGGGCCGGGGGAGGGCCCCGGTGGAAACGCCGGTGGGGAAGGGGGGGGCCAGTGGGGCCAGGTGGGCCCGGGGGGAGCCTTGGGGGCCTGTAAAGGGGCCCGGTGGGGGGGGGGGGGGGGGGGCAGGTGGGGGGGTGATGGGGGCAGGTGGGGGCAGGGGGGGGCCGGGGGGCCGTGGGAGCCCCCCCCCCCTTTTTTAATTTCCCCCTTTTTTTTTCTTCCCCCAATTTTTTATTTCCCCCCCCCCCTTTCCCCCCCCCAAAAAAATTCCCCCCCCCCTCCCAAAACCCCCCCCCCCCCGCCCCCCCCCCCCCCCCCCCTAAAACCCCCCCCCCCTTTTTCCCCCCCCCCCCCCCCCACCCCAAATTTTCCCCATTTTTCCCCTTTTTTTTTCCCTCCCCACCCCCCCCCCCCAAATTTCCCCCCTTTTAAACCCCCTTTTTTCCCCCCCCCCCCCCCAAAATATCCCCCCCCAAAATTTTCCCCCCCAAAAATTTTCCCCCCCGTTTTCCCCCCCCCCCCCCCCACCCCCCCCGGGGAAAATTTTTTTACCCCTTTCCCCCCCAACCCCATCCCCCCAAATTTTTCCTTTCCTTTCCCCTTTTTTATTTTTAAAAAAAAAAACCCCCCCCCCCCCCCCCCCCCCAAAAAAAACCCCCCCCCCCAAACCCCCCAAAATTTTTAAATTTTTCCCCCCCAAATCCCCCAAAAAAATTTTTCCCCCCAAAAAAACCCCCAAAACCCCCCCCCCCAAACCTTTTCCCCCCCCCCCCTTTTTTTTTTTAAATTTTTTCCCCCAAAAATTTTTCCCCCCCCCCCTTTTTTTTTTCCCCCCCCCCTTTCCCCCCCTTTTTTCCCCCCCCCCTCCCCCCCAACTTTTTCCCCCCTTCAACCCCCTAATTAACCCTTATTTTTTTACAAAACCCCCCCCCCTTTTTTTTTCCCCTTCACCCTTTTAAAAAACCCCCCCTTTTTTAAAAAATTTTTTTTTTTCCCCCCCCCCCTTTTTTTTTATTTTTTAAAAAAACCCCCCCTTTAAAAATTTTTTTTACCCCCCCTTTTTAAAAATTTTTTAAAAAAAAAAAAAAAAATAAAAAACCCCCCCCCCCCCCCCCCCCCCCCCCCCCCCCCCCCCCCCCCCCCCCCCCCCCCCCCCCCCCCCCCGAAGAAGAGGAATAAGGAAGACAAAAGGATACAGAAAGAAGGCGAACGAGACAAGCGAATCAGAGGGCACAGGGGCAAGGAGAGGAAGCCGGTACAGGAAAGGACCACCCCCCAACTCTCCCTCCCACTAATCCCTACTCCCTCTTCAAACCCCCCTCTCCCCCCTTCTACCCTCTCTCTCTCCTTTAAAACCCTTCTCTCCCTCCCTTGACCTTCCCTCCATCCTCAACCTTCCCTCCCTTACAATTTCTCCTCCTCCCACCTTCTCTCCTCCCTCTAACCTTCTTCTTCCCTTTTAACTACCCCTTCTCTCGCTCCCTTCACCCCTTCTTCCCCCCTTTCCATCCTTTCCTCTCACCCCCCTTCCCCCCTTCTTTCCCCCCTCCCAAACCTTCTCTCCTCCACTAAACCTTCTCTTTTCCTTCTATACCCTTCTATCCATCCCCTCAACCCCTTCACCTCCACCCATTCCCATCCTCCATCCCTCCCTTACACCCTTTCCCTCCCCTTCCCTTCTTTCCCTATTCTACCCTTCCCTCCCTTCTACCCCTTCCTCCCTACCTTCACCCCACCCTTCTCCCCCCCTTCCATCCTTCTCTCCCTCCTCCACCTTCTTCCCCCCCTCTCCCCCTCCCCCCCTTCTTTCCTTACCCTTCTCTCCCTCCCTTCCACCTTCTCTCCCTCCTTCACCTTTCTCTCCCTCCCTTCCATCCTTCTCCCCCTTTCCCTCCCACCCTTCTCTCCCTCCCTTCTACCCTTCTCCCCCTCCCTTCTCCCCTTTTCCTCCATCCCTTCTACCTTCTCTCCCTCCCTTCCACCCTTCTCCCTCCCTTCTACACTTCCCTCCATCCCTTTACCTTCTCTCCCTCCCTTCTACCCTTCTTCCTCTCTTCTACCCTTCTCTCCCCCTTCCACCCTTCTCTCCCTCCCTTCCACCCTTCTCTCCCTCCCTTCTAACCTTCCCTCCATCCCTTCTACCCTTCTCTCCCTCCCTTCTACCCTTCTCTCCCTCTTTTCTTCCCTTCTCTCCCTCCCTTCCACCCTTCTCTCCTCACTTCCACCCTTTTTTCCCTTCCCTTCCTCAACCCTTCACCCTCCCCTCCCTTCACCCTTCTCTCCCTCCCTTCCACCCTTCTCTCCCTCCCTTCCACCCTTCTCTCCCTCCCTTCCACCCTTCTCTCCCTGGCCACTCCACACACCACTTACGCTCCCTTCAAAGAACTAACCAAAACAACTTAATTGACTGAGGAGGAAAATGGTGTCCAAGAAGGTAGGAAAAAAGGTAGAAAGGATATGAAAGAGGAAGAAGAGAGGACAAAAACAGGAAGGTAGAGAAGGAGGGTAGAGAAGGAAGGTAGAGAAGGAGGGTAGAGAAGGAAGCAAAGAGAGAGGGAGAAGGAAATCAACGTCTGTGTCATCACTGTCGTTATGATGCTATATCCATGATGTGGGTGGTCACATCATATCCATGATGTGGGTGGTTACAACATATCCATGATGTGGGTGGTTACAACATATCCATGATGTGGGTGGTTACAACATATCCATGATGTGGGTGGTACACATATCCATGATGTGGGTGGTACAATCATATCCATGATGTGGGTGGTTCACAATCATATCCATGATGTGGGTGGTTACAACATATCCATGATGTGGGTGGTCACATCATATCCATGATGTGGGTGGTCATATCATATCCATGATGTGGGTGGTCACATCATATCCATGATGTGGGTGGTCATATCATATCCATGATGTGGGTTGGTCACATCATATCCATGATGTGGGTGGTCACATCATATCCATGATGTGGGTGGTCACATCATATCCATGATGTGGGTGGTCATATCATATCCATGATGTGGGTGGTCACATCATATCCATGATGTGGGTGGTCACATCATATCCATGATGTGGGTGGTCACATCATAATCCATGATGTGGGTGGTCATATCATATCCATGATGTGGGTGGTCACATATCCATGATGTGGGTGGTCACATCATATCCATGATGTGGGTGGTCACATCATATCCATGATGTGGGTGGTCACATCATATCCATGATGTGGGTGGTCACATCATATCCATGATGTGGGTGGTCACATCATATCCATGATGTGGGTGGTCACATATCCATGATGTGGGTGGTCACATCATATCCATGATGTGGGTGATCACATCATATCCATGATGTGGGTGGTCACATCATATCCATGATGTGGGTGGTCACATCATATCCATGATGTGGGTGATCACATCATATCCATGATGTGGGTGATCACATCATATCCATGATGTGGGTGGTCACATCATATTCATGATGTGGGTGGTCACATCATATTCATGATGTGGGGGTGGTCACATATCCATTATGTGGGTGGTGGTCACATTATATCCATGATGTGGGTGGTGGTCACATCAAATCCATGATGTGGGTGGTGGTCACATTATATCCATGATGTGGGTGGTGGTCACATCAAATCCATGGTGTGGGTGGTGGTCACGTTATATCCATGATGTGGGTGGTGGTCACATCAAATCCATGATGTGGGTGGTGGTCACATCATATCCATGATGTGGGTGGTCACCATTATCCATGAGGTGGGTGGTGGTCACCCATATCCATGATATGGGTGGTGGTCACATCATATCCATGATGTGGGTAGTGGTCACATCATATCCATGATGTGGGTAGTGGTCACATCATATCAATTATGTGGGCGGTGGTCACATCATATCCATGATGTGGATGGTGGTCACATCATATCCATGATGTGGGTGGTGGTCACATCATATCCATGATGTAGGTGGTGGTCACCTCATATCCATGATGTGGGTGGTGGTCACCCATATCCATGATGTGGGTGGTCACATTATATCCATGATGTGGGTGGTGGTCACATCATATCCATGATGTGGGTGGTCACATCATATCCATGATGTGGGTCGTCACCATTATCCATGAGGTGGGTGGTCACCCATATCCATGATGTGGGTGGTGGTCACATCATATCCATGATGTGGGTGGTTGTCACATCATATCCATGATGTGGGTGGTGATCACATCATATCCATGATGTGGGTAGTGGTCACATCATATCAATTATGTGAGCGGTGGTCACCCATATCCATAATGTGGGTGGTCACCCATATCCATGATGTGGGTGGTGGTCATATCATATCCATGATGTAGGTGGTGGTCACCTCATATCCATGATGTAGGTGGTGGTCACGTCATATCCATGATGTGGGTGGTGGTCACCCATATCCATGATGTAGGTGGTGGTCACCTCATATCCATGATGTGGGTGGTGGTCACCCATATCCATGATGTGGGTGGTGGTCACATCATATCCATGATGTGGGTGGAGGTCACATCATATCCATGATGTGGGTGGTAGTCACCCATATCCATGATGTGGGTGGTCACCCATATCCATAATGTGGGTGGTCACCCATATCCATGATGTGGGTGGTGGTCATATCATATCCATGATGTAGGTGGTGGTCACCTCATATCCATGATGTAGGTGGTCACGTCATATCCATGATGTGGGTGGTGGTCACCCATATCAATGATGTGGGTGGTGGTCACATCATATCCATGATGTAGGTGGTGGCCACCTCATATCCATGATGTGGGTGGTAGTCACCCATATCCATGATGTGGGTGGTGGTCACATCATATCCATGATGTAGGTGATGGCCACCCATATCCATGATGTGGGTGGTGGTCACATATCCATGATGTGGGTGGTGGTCACCCATATCCATGATGAATGTGGTCACATCATATCCATGATGTGGGTGGTGGTCAACCATATCCATGATGTGGGTGGTCACATTATATCCATGATGTGGGTGGTGGTCACCCATATCCATGGTGTGGGTGGTCACATTATATCCATGATGTGGGTGATGGTCACATCATATCCATGATGTGGGTGGTCACATCATATCCATGATGTGGGTGGTCACCATTATCCATGAGGTGGGTGGTCACCCATATCCATGATGTGGGTGGTGGTCACATCATATCCATGATGTGGGTGGTTGTCACATCATATCCATGATGTGGGTGGTGATCACATCATATCCATGATGTGGGTAGTGGTCACATCATATCAATTATGTGAGCGGTGGTCACATCATATCCATGATGTGGATGGTGGTCACATCATATCCATGATGTGGGTGGTGGTCACATCATATCCATGATGTAGGTGGTGGTCACCTCATATCCATGATGTGGGTGGTGGTCACCCATATCCATGATGTGGGTGGTCACATCATATCCATGATGTGGGTGGAGGTCACATCATATCCATGATGTGGGTGGTAGTCACCCATATCCATGATGTGGGTGGTCACCCATATCCATGATGTGGGTGGTGGTCATATCATATCAATGATGTGGGTGGTGGTCACATCATATCCATGATGTAGGTGGTGGTCAATCATACCTATGATGTGGGTGGTGGCCACATCATACCCATGATGAGGGTGGTGGTCACATACCCACAATGGGGGTGGTGGTCACATCATACCCATGATGTGGGTGGTGGTCACATCATACCCATGATGTGGGTGGTGGTCACATCTTAGCCATGATTGGGTGGTGGTCACATCATAGCCATGATGTGGGTGGTTGTCACATCATAGCCATGATGTGGGTGGTGGTCACATCATAACCATGATGTGGGTGGTGGTCACATCATAGCCATGATGTGGGTGGTGGTCACGTCATAGCCATGATGTGGGTGGTGGTCATATCATAGCCATGATGTGGGTGGTCACATCATAGCCATGATGTGGGTAGTGGTCACATCACAGCCATGATGTGGGTGGTGGTCGCATCATAGCCATGATGTGGGTGGTGGTCACATCATAACCATGATGTGGGTGGTGGTCACATCATAACCATTATGTGCGTGGTGGTCACGTCATAACCATGATGTGGGTGGTGGTCACATCATAGCCATGATGTTGGTCACATCATATCCATGATGTGGGTGGTGGTCACATCATATCCATGTGTGTGGTGGTCACATCATAGTCATGGTGTGGGTGGTGGTCACATCATATCCATGATGTGGGTGGTGGTCACATCATACCAATGATGTGGGTGGTCACATCATACCCATGATGTGGGTGGTTGTCAATCATACCTATGATGAGGGTGGTGGCCACATCATACCCATGATGAGGGTGGTGGTCGCATACCCATAATGGGGGTGGTGGCCACATCATACCCATGATGTGGGTGGTGGTCACATCATAGCCATGATGAGGGTGGTGGTCACATACCCATAATGGAGGTGGTGGTCACATCATACCCATGATGTGGGTGGTGGTCACATCATAGCCATAATGTGAGTGGTGGTCACATCGTACCCATCATGTGGGTGGTGGTCACATCTTAGCCATGATTGGGTGGTGGTCACATCATAGCCATGATGTGGGTGGTGGTCACATCATAGCCATGATGTGGGTGGTGGTCACATCATAACCATGATGTGGGTGGTGGTCACATCATAGCCATGATGTGGGTGTTGGTCACGTCATAGCCATGATGTGGGCGGTGGTCACATCATAGCCATAATGTGGGTGGTGGTCACATCATACCCATGATGTGGGTGGAGGCCACATCATACCCATGATGTGGGTGGTGGTCACATCATACCCATGATGTGGGTGGTGGCCACATCATACCCACGATGTGGGTGGTGGTCACATCATAGTCATGGTGTGGGTGGTCACATCATTCATGATGTGGGTGGTGGTCACATCATATCCATGATGTGGGTGGTGGTCACATCATATCCATGATGTGGGTGGTGGTCACATCATAGTCATGGTGTGGGTGGTGGTCACATCATACCCATGATGTGGGTGGTGGTCACATCATACCCATGATGTGGGTGGTGGTCACATCATATCCATGATGTGGGTGGTGGTCACATCATACCCATGATGTGGGTGGTGGTCACATCATACCCATGATGTGGGTGGTGGTCACATCATACCCATGATGTGGGTGGTGGTCACATCATACCCATGATGTGGGTGGTGGTCACATCATACCCATGATGTGGGTGGTGGTCACATCATACCCATGATGTGGGTGGTGGTCACATCATACCCATGACGTGGGTGGTGGTCACATCATACCCATGACGTGGGTGGTGGTCACATCATACCCATGACGTGGGTGGTGGTCACATCATACCCATGATGTGGGTGGTGGTCACATCATACCCATGATGTGGGTGGTGGTCACATCATACCCATGATGTGGGTGGTGGTCACATCATACCCATGATGTGGGTGGTGGTCACATCATACCCATGATGTGGGTGGTGGTCACATCATACCATGTGTGGTAATCAAAAGATTACAGAGGCACTTAATGGGTCAGTAACTGATAAGTAAGGAAATTGCAGTGGCAATGAACTAACATGTTGTGAAGTTAATAACAATCGTATAAACTGGTACGAAGACACGAATTCAGTCACAAAAGTATTACCATCATCACAGTTGATGTGGGAAGTACAGTGACTGTACGTTGATGGAGGTGCAGGGGAAGGTGCAGGTCAGAGGGTAATGTCAACAGTATTGCTCCCGCACATCTGGTAAGACACCTACTCTGTCTGCGCACTTTTGGTAAGACAGGTACTGTGTCTGCGCACTTCTTGTAAGAGAGGTACTGTGTCTGCGTATTTCTGGAAAGACAGCTACTGTGTCTGCGCAAATCTGGTAAGACAGCTACTGTGTCTGCGCACATTTGGTAAGACAGCTACTGAGTCTGCGCACATCTGGTAAGACAGCTACTGTGTTTGCGCACATCTGGTAAGACACTTACTGTGTCTGCGCACATCTGGTAAGACACTTACTGTGTCTGCGCACATCTGGTAAGACAGCTACTGAGTCTGCGCACATCTGGAAAGACACTTACTGTGTCTGCGCACATCTGGTAAGACAGCTACTGTGTCTGTGCACATCTGGTAAGACAGCTACTGAGTCTGCGCACATCTGGTAAGATACTTGTGTCTGCGCACATCTGGTAAGACAGCTACTGTGTTTGCGCACATCTGATAAGGCGATAAGGCAGGTACTGCATCTGCGCACTTTTGGTAGGAGAGGTACTGTGTCTGCGCACTTTTGGTAGGAGAGGTACTGTGTCTGCGCACTTCTTGTAAGACAGGTACTGTGTCTGCGCACTTCTAGTTAGCTACTGTGTTTGCGCTCTTCCGGTAAGACAGGTACTGTGTCTGCGCTCTTCTGGTAAGACACCTACTGTATCTGCGCACTTCTAGTAGGACAGCTACTGTGTCAGCGCACTTCTGGTAGACAGCTACTCTGTCTGCGCACTTCTGGTAAGACACGTACTGTGTCTGCGCACTGCTGGTAAGACACCTACTATATCTGCGCACTTCTGGTAATACAGGTACTGTGTCTGCGCACTTCTGGTAAGACAGCTACTGTGTCTACTCGTGGTAAGACAGGTACTGTGTCTGCGCACTTCTGGTAATACAGGTACTGTGTCTGCCCACTTCTGGTAAGACAGCTACTGTGTCTACTCGTGGTAAGACAGGTACTGTGTCTCCGCACTTCTGGTAAGACAAGTACTGTGTCTACGCACTTCTGGTAAGACACTTACTCTGTCTGCGCACTTCTGGTAAGACAGCGACAGTGTCTGCGCACTTTTGGTAAGACAGCTACTGTGTCTGCGCACTTCTGGAAAGACAGGTACTGTGTCTTCACATTTCTGGTAAGACAGGTACTGTGTCTGCGCACTTCTGGTAAGACAGGTACCGCATCTGCGCACTTCTGGTAAGACAGGTACTGTGTCTGCGCACTTCTGGTAAGACACCTACTATGTCTGCGCACTTCTGGTAAGACAGGTACTGTGTCTGCGCACTTCTGGTAAGACACTTTGTCTGCGCACTTCTGGTAAGACAGCGATTGTGTTTGCGCACTTTTGTTAAGACACCTACTGTGTCTGCGCACCTCTGGTAAGACACCTACTGTGTCTGCGCACTTCTGGTAAGACACCTATTGCGTCTGCGCACTTCTTGCAAGAAAGTTGCTATGTCTGCGCACTTCTGATAAGATACCTACTGTGTCTGCGCACCTCTGGTAAGATACCTACTGTGTCTGCGCACTTCTGGTAAGACACCTACTGTGTCTGCGCACTTCTAGTAGACAGTTACTGTGTCTGCGCACTTCTGGTAAGACACCTACTGTGTCTGGTCACTTCTGGTAAGACAGGTACTGTGTCTGCGCACTTCTGGTAAGACAGGTACTGTGTCTGCGCAGTTCTGGTAAGACAGGTACTCTGCGCACTTCTGATAAGACACCCACTGTGTCTGCGCACTTCTGGTAAGACAGCTACTGTGTCTGCGCACTTCTGGTAAGACAGATACTGTGTATGCGCACTCCTGGTAAGATAGGTACTGTGTCTGCGCAGTTATGGTAAGACAGATACTGTGTCTGCGCACTTCTGGTAAGATAGCTACTGTGTCTGCACACTTCTGGTAAGACAGCTACTGTGTCTGCGCACTTCTGGTAAGACAGGTACTGTGTGTGCGCACTTCTGGTAAGACACTCTGTCTGCGCACTTCTGGTAAGAGAGCGACTCTGTCTGCGCACATTTGGTAAGTCATCTACTGTGTGTGCGCACTTCTGGTAAGACACCAACAGTATCTGCGCACTTCTGGTAAGACAGGTACTGTGTCTGCGCACTTCTGATAAGACAGCTGCTGAATGAGTGATGGTAAACAAATAACCCGCTCATAGAAGAGAGGAGTTTACGACGACGTTTCGATCCGACTTGGACCATTTACAAAGTCACACAGTACCTGTCTTACCAGAAGTGCGCAGACACAGTACCTGTCTTACCAGAAGTGCGCAGACACAGTACCTGTCTCACCAGAAGTGCGCAGACACGGTACCTGTCTTACCAGAAGTGCGCAGACACAGTGCCTGTCTTACCAGAAGTGCGCAGACACAGTACCTGTCTTACCAGAAGTGCGCAGACACAGTACCTGTCTTACCAGAAGTGCGCAGACACAGTACCTGTCTTACCAGAAGTGCGCAGACACAGTACCTGTCTTACCAGAAGTGTCGCAGACACAGTACCTGTCTTACCAGAAGTGCGCAGACACAGTACCTGTCTCACCAGAAGTGCGCAGACACAGTACCTGTCTTACCAGAAGTGCGCAGACACAGTGCCTGTCTTACCAGAAGTGCGCAGACACGGTACCTGTCTTACCAGAAGTGCGCAGACACAGTACCTGTCTTACCAGAAGTGCGCAGACACAGTACCTGTCTCACCAGAAGTGCGCAGACACAGTACCTGTCTTACCAGAAGTGCGCAGACACAGTGCCTGTCTTACCAGAAGTGCGCGGACACAGTACCTGTCGTACCACAAGTGCGCAGACACAGTACCTGTCTTACCAGAAGTGCGCAGACACAGTGCCTGTCTTACCAGAAGTGCGCGGACACAGTACCTGTCGTACCACAAGTGCGCAGACACAGTACCTGTCTTACCAGAAGTGCGCAGACACAGTACCATGTCTTATCAGAAGTCGGACCGAAACGTCGTCGTAAGCTCCTCTCTTCTATGTGCGGGTTATTTGTGTATCGTTCCAGTCACGGTATTGTGCCTTTTTGTTATTTGTGAGTGATGGTAATTATATAATTCTAATCATAAGAATATAAGAGGATAAGTAAGGAGGAACACTGCAGTAGGCCTACTGACCCATGCCAGGCAGGTCCAATTCTCCTACCGGCTTAAGCCAATGCCCTAACTTATTTCTACAATTACTGGTACAAAGTATACAGTCCTAGCTGACAACAATGACATACTACTACACAGAATGCCGCTTATTATACAGAACATTTTGTGTATATTAGGCCAGTTTTGTCCCCAGGATGCGACCCACACCAGTCGATTAATACCTAGGTGCCTATTTTACTGATAGATGAACATGGACAGCAGGTGTCTTTAGGGAACACATCCTAATGTTTTCACCCGTACCGGGGATCAAACCCCGGACCTCAGTGTGTGAGCTGAGGGCCCTAGCAATCGAACTACGGGATACAACGTGTTTTCTTCGTCATCATCTCCCTCGTGTAGCTGTGTCTTGACTGTAAGAAAAATCAACAGTGACTAAGTTTGGTCACTAAGAGCATGTTTTAACACGTAATTTGCTCAAAATAATTGAGAATGTCAATGGGAAGACGATCGAAGCACTGAAGCCGGTCTGGCTAATAAGCCCTCTGGTCTGAGGGCCAAGACGACTTGGATAATAAGTCCTCTGGTCTGAGAAAGACCAAGACGACCTGGATAATAAGTCCTCTGGTCTGAGGACCTAGATGACCTGCATAATAAGTCGTCTGGTCTGAGAAAGACCAAGACGACCTGGATAATAAGTCTTCTGGTCTGAGGACCTAGATGACTTGGATAATAAGTCCTCTGGTTTGAGGACCAAGAAGACCTGGATAATAAGTCCTCTGGTCTGAGGACCAAGACGGCCTAGATAATAAGTCCTCTGGTCTGAGGACCAAGACGACCTGGATAACAAGTCCTCTGGTCTGAGGACCAAGACGACCTTTCAAATAAGTCCTCTGGTCTGAGGACCAAGACGACTTTTCAAATAAGTCCTCTGGTCTGAGGACCTAGATGACTTGGATAATAAGTCCCCTGGTCTGAGGACCAAGAAGACCTGGATAATAAGTTCTCTGGTCTGAGGACCAAGATGACCTGGATAATAAGTCCTCTGGTCTGAGGACCAAGAAGACCTGGATAATAAGTCCTCTGGTCTGAGGACCAAGACGACCTGGATAACAAGTCCTCTGGTCTGAGGACCAAGACGACCTTTCAAATAAGTCCTCTGGTCTGAGGACCAAGACGACTTTTCAAATAAGTCCTCTGGTCTGAGGACCTAGATGACTTGGATAATAAGTCCCCTGGTCTGAGGACCAAGAAGACCTGGATAATAAGTTCTCTGGTCTGAGGACCAAGATGACCTGGATAATAAGTCCTCTGGTCTGAGGACCAAGAAGACCTGGATAATAAGTCCTCTGGTCTGAGGACCAAGACGACCTGGATAATAAGTCCTCTGGTCTGAGGACCAAGAAGACCTGGATAATAAGTCCTCTGGTCTGAGGACCAAGACGACCTGGATAATAAGTCCTCTGGTCTGAGGACCAAGAAGACCTGGATAATAAGTCCTCTGGTCTGAGGACCAAGACGACCTGGATAATTAATCTTCTGGTTTATCTCAATCTTCGTTAGAGAAGTTCTTTATAAAAGCGTTCATGGGAGTACATTAGTACATGGGAGTATGCACGAACATATGGGTGTACACGGGAGCACATGGGAGAATACAGGAATACATATACATTTATGAGAGTGCATGGAAACATATACTAATACATGAGTGTACAGAAATGCAGGTGTTTGAAAAGCGTATAACAATTATTATTTAGAAAGTGTTAATAGGTGCTGCACCTGTGATGATAGGTCAGGAATGAGAGGGTGGTGGGGGGGGGTGAAAAAAATAGCAGCGAGGTTAGTTAATGTGGTTTAAAACCTTACGATTGCACATTTGTCATTAAGGTTGTATGTCCTCTGCTTACCACCTGTCAAGAATACTTTATCTCTAGAACAGGGATTGAAGTAAATTCTCAGTGTATATACACTGACAGACATGAACCTTCTTGTCTTTTTCATATAGGTAATACACGATAGTCGTTAATGGTCCTTAAATCAGGTAGAAGTAGTTGACAGTGGATAACCTGGTTGTGGACTAGCAGGTCCTATACTATCTGTCTTTCCCATGTATATACGAGTATCCTGTGTCTCGTGTAGTACTGAAAATAGATAATCCACTACAGAACACTTTAATCTCTAAAAAAAAAAAGCTTAAACTCTCAGCATATATACACTTAGAGACGTATACCTGACGATGTATACAGTGTGTGTGGTGCAGGGTTAGTGAGCAGAGAGGAGCCACCAGTGGACCCAGCAGCAGCACACCTGTGCTCACCTCACCTTTATTCTCGACGAAGATGCAGGGATGGTCGAAGATGAACTCCCTGAAGACATTACACTCGCGGTCCAGGTGAGGCTCCCGGCACAAGCAGGTGGGCTGGAAGTATGGGAAGGCCTGGATGGTCCGCAGGGCTGCCAGACACTTGTTCACCGTCACCGTTGAACACGCAACTGCAACACAAACAAAAACCACAACGTTAATATAGCCACATACTCCAGTCAGTGTCCATCTTAAACATGTTACTAATAATATTCATGATTTGCATAACTACGTACGAAAACATCGTCCAATCCCATATACAATGTATCTTGGTAAATAAATTTGCTCATTCACACGGGCCACAGAGGAGCGCACACGGCAGGGTAGTTGATTTAGGTCCAAAGACTATCGACTAAGCAAGGGTCATCAAGGCTGCATATCACCTGTTCACTACTAGTCAAGAATACTTTATACAGTGTATATACATATATAACGGGATTGTTTGGTACGTGCTGCAAGTGGGTGTGAATGATACGTCTTCGGAGGCTTCTTACTTTATTAATAATGTCGCAGTGGGTTACACAGGCTTGTGTGTTTGTGCCCATGGCCCGGGCAGGGCCATCCCACGAGAGAGAGCTGGGAGGCCTTGTGTCTTGCTGCTAGGCCGCTGTGAGAGTGAGGGTGAGGCATATCTGGGCAGGCTGGTGTGCCCACCGGGAGGCCTGGCTACAGAGGGCAGCACCAGCATGGCGCGAAATATGAACTAAGCTGGCAGACAGCATGGGCTGTCTGTGCAGACAGTACAGGCTGTCTACATACGCTCGATCACCCTCTCTACAGCCCTTTCAACACTCTCCAGCACCATTCTCCTGCCTCCTACAGCGTCCCTACGCCCTTCTCAGCTACAAGAAGTAGAGTTGAGGTCGTTTAGTGTGTTGGCTTCGTGTGGCTTCCCGCGTGACCACGAGGCAGCTCTGGGGTTGGTCCATACCCTAGACAGCTTGTACACATACCAGCCTTCTCTACAGCCTTCTCTGCTACGCAACGACGTCCATCTCGTCGTCCATGTGTGTTGTGTTCTTCCCAGTTTCCTCTGAAGACGTATATCATTCACACCCGCTTGCAGCACCTACCAAACAATCCTGTTATAAATGGTGACAGCGGTGCTCGCAGGAGTTGTGTTTGCCTGGAGAGAGGAAGAAGAGGTACGAAGTCATGTTCACTTCATCACCCTACACAAGAAGCATCCATCTCTCAACAAGTTATCCTGATGTCGTGTCTGCACGTTTGAGCATCCAGACACAGGTACAAGCAGGATCCAGGCCGAAATTTGCCGAAATTCTCCGAGAATTGTAAGTGGCGTCACAGTGACCCCACGCTACAGCGTCCCACGCTACAGCGTCCCACGCTACAGTATCCCACCGCTGCCACCATTTATAACGGGATTGTTTGGTAGGTGCTGCAAGCGGGTGTGAATGATACGTCTTCGGAGGCTTCTTACTTTATTAATAATGTCGTGGTGGGTTACACAGGCTTGTGTGTTTGTGCCCATGGCCCGGGCAGGGCCATCCCACGAGAGAGAGCTGGGAGGCCTTGTGTCTTGCTGCTAGGCTGCTGTGAGAGTGAGGGTGAGGCATGTCTGGGCAAGCTGGTGTGCCCACCGGGAGGCCTGGCTACAGAGGGCAGCACCAGCATGGCGCGAAATATGAACTAAGCTGGCAGACAGCATGGGCTGTCTGTGCAGACAGTACAGGCTGTCTACACATAAGGATATACATTTCTGTGTCAGAAAAAAAAAGGGTGAAAGGACATAACATAAATGCATAAGGAAAGTCAAAATGGGTGTCATAAAGCAGTTTCTTACAAGAAATAAGAACATAAGAAAAAAAGAGCACTGCAGCAGGCCTACTGGCCCATGCGGGGCAGGTCTAACTCACACCCACCCACACCCACTCCTGTATTTATCTAACCCATTTTTAAAACTACACAAGGTTTTGGCTTCAATAACGCTACTCGGGAGTTTGTTCCACTCATCCACAATTCTGTTACCAAACAAGCACTTTCCTGTATCTTTTCTGAATTAAATTTTTTCCAAATTGAAACAATTGTTGCGAGTCCTGTCTTTGTTAGATATTTTTAACATAATATTAACATTCCATTTGTTTATTCCCGTTTTCCATTTATACACCTCAATCATATCCCCCCTAATTCTACGCCCTTCTAAAGAGTGCAGATTCAGGCCCCTCAGTCTATCATAGTAGGAAAAATTTCTGACACATGGGACCATCTTTGTCATCCTCTTTTGTGCGTTTTCAAGAAGTTAAATAACAATTGCACTGTTTATAGTGTAATAACAGTCGCTAAAGAACCAGTCTTGTCACCTCTCAATTATTGTATTGTCGTATGTAACTATGTTGTAGGCGCGTGTGTAGGCGCGTGTGTACGCGAGCGTAATGAGTCTGTAGGTAGGATGAGGCCGGGGGATGAGGGGAGGGGGGGGGAAACGTATGCAGGTGAGGTGAGGTGAGGTATATCTCACAACTTTCAGTCCACCAACACAAAATAGATTGCATCTACTTCTGATCCCCCTTTATCACCGTCTATACCGCTACATAATAATAATAATAATAATATTAATATAATAATAATAATAATAATAATAATAATAATAATAATAATAATAATAATAATAATATTTATTTTTACAGGTACATGATACAACTTACACAGACTTCGCAGACATCAATGACACACTATATAGAAGGCCGTTGTGTTACTTATGTCACTAAAGAGCTTTTGTGTATTCTTGTGGTTCACTTCGATGTGGAGCTGACATGCAAGTTCTTGTGTTCAGTTCAGTGTTCTCATAAACAACTTATCCTCGCTTATTATGTATATTCTGTAGAGTACTTGGTATATGACGGTCATGTATTATCTTGTACGTTCATCCTGATCTCACTCTAACACATATTATTTATTTATTTATTTATTTATTTATTTATTTATTTGAACATGATACAGAGAAGTACAAAAGAATACAGTTAAATGCAGCATACCAAAGCCACTTGTATGCAGAGCATTACGGGCAGGCTTAAAATTAACTTAAGATTAACTAAGCAGTGAAGTATTCAGTGGTGCAAAAATTATTACTTCGTTGTTGCTGCTTTTGTTGCTGCTACTGTTGTTGCTGCTACTGTTGTTGCTGCTACTGCTGCTGATGTTGTTGCTGCTACTGCTGCTGATGTTTTGCTGCTACTGCTGCTGATGTTGTTGCTGCTACTGCTGCTGATGTTGTTGCTGCTACTGCTGCTGATGTTGTTGCTGCTACTGCTGCTGATGTTGTTGCTGCTACTGCTGCTGATGTTGCTGCTACTGCTGCTGATGTTGTTGCTGCTACTGCTGCTGATGTTGTTGCTGCTACTGCTGCTGATGTTGCTGCTACTGCTGCTGATGTTGTTGCTGCTGCTGCTGCTGATGTTGTTGCTGCTACTGCTGCTGATGTTGTTGCTGCCAGTGCTGTTGTTGCTAGTGCTGTTGCTGCTGATGTTGTTGCTGCTACTGCTGCTGATGTTGTTGCTGCTACTGCTGCTGATGTTGTTGCTGCTACTGCTGCTGATGTTGTTGCTGCTACTGCTGCTGATGTTGCTGCTACTGCTGCTGATGTTGTTGCTGCTACTGCTGCTGATGTTGTTGCTGCTACTGCTGCTGATGTTGCTGCTACTGCTGCTGATGTTGTTGTGCTTGCTGTGTTTGCTGATGTTGTTGCTGCGCTAGTTTGCTGCTATGCTTGCTATGTTGACTGTTGCTGCTGATGTTGTTGCTGCTACTGCTGCTGATGTTGTTGCTGCTCGTGCTGTTTTGTATGCTAGTGCTTGTTGCTGCTGTATGTTGTTGCTGCTACTGCTGCTGATGTTTGCTGCCAGTGCTGTTGTTGTCTAGTTGCTGCTGATTGCTGCTACTGCTGCTGATGTTGTTGCTGCTACTGCTGCTGATTGTTGCTGCTACTGCTGCTGATGTTGTTGCTGCTACTGCTGCTGATGTTGCTGCTACTGCTGCTGATGTTTGCTGCTACTGCTGCATGGTGCTGATGTGTGTGTTGCTGCTACTGCTGCTGATGTTGTTGCTGCTACTGCTGCTGATGTTGTTGCTGCTAGCTGATGTTGTTGCTGCTACTGCTGCTGATGTTGTTGCTGCTACTGCTGCTGATGTTGTTGCTGCTACTGCTGTTGTTGCTAGTGGTGCTGCATGGATGTTGTTGCTGCTACTGCTGCTGATGTTGTTGCTGCCAGTGCTGTTGTTGCTAGTGCTGTTGCTGCTGCTGTATGTCTGTGCTTGCTGTTTGCTGCTACTGCTGCTGATGTTGTTGCTGCCAGTGCTGTTGTTGCTTGAGTTGCTGTCTGCTGCTGATGTTGTTGCTGCTACTGCTGCTGATGTTGTTGCTGCCTATGGCTGCTGATGTTTTGTTTGCTGCTAGCTGCTGCTGATGTTGTTGCTGCTACTGCTGCTGATGTTGTTGCTGCTACTGCTGCTGATGTTGTTGCTGCTACTGCTGCTGATGTTGTTGCTGCCAGTGCTGTTGTTGCTAGTGCTGTTGCTGCTGATGTTGTTGCTGCTACTGCTGCTGATGTTGTTGCTGCCAGTGCTGTTGTTGCTAGTGCTGTTGCTGCTGATGTTGTTGCTGCTACTGCTGCTGATGTTGTTGCTGCTACTGCTGCTGATGTTGTTGCTGCTACTGCTGCTGATGTTGTTGCTGCTACTGCTGCTGATGTTGTTGCTGCTACTGCTGCTGATGTTGTTGCTGCTACTGCTGCTGATGTTGTTGCTACTGCTGCTGATGTTGTTGCTGCCAGTGCTGTTGTTGCTAGTGCTGTTGCTGCTGATGTGTTGTTGCTGCTTGTACTGCGTGCTGATGTTGTTGCTGCCAGTGCTGTTGTTGCTAGTGCTGTTGCTGCTGATGTTGTTGCTGCTACTGCTGCTGATGTTGTTGCTGCTACTGCTGCTGATGTTGTTGCTGCTACTGCTGCTGATGTTGTTGCTGCTACTGCTGCTGATGTTGTTGCTGCTACTGCTGCTGATGTTGTTGCTGCTACTGCTGCTGATGTTGTTGCTGCCAGTGCTGTTGTTGCTAGTGCTGTTGCTGCTGATGTTGTTGCTGCTACTGCTGCTGATGTTGTTGCTGCCAGTGCTGTTGTTGCTAGTGCTGTTGCTGCTGATGTTGTTGCTGCTACTGCTGCTGATGTTGTTGCTGCTACTGCTGCTGATGTTGTTGCTGCTACTGCTGCTGATGTTGTTGCTGCTACTGCTGCTGATGTTGTTGCTGCTACTGCTGCTGATGTTGTTGCTGCTACTGCTGCTGATGTTGTTGCTGCTACTGCTGCTGATGTTGTTGCTGCTACTGCTGCTGAAGTTGTTGCTGCTACTGCTGCTGATGTTGTTGCTGCTGCTACTGCTGCTGATGTTGTTGCTGCTACTACTGTTGCTACTTTTGCTGTTGCTGCTACTGTTGTTGCTGCCAGTGCTGTTGCTGCTACTGTTGTTGCTGCCAGTGCTGTTGCTGCTAGTGCTGTTGCTGCTACTGCTGCTTTCGTTGTTGCTGCTAGTATTATTGCTACTGTTGCTGCTACTGCTGCATTTATTTTTGTTGCTGCCGTTGTTACTGCTGTTGGCTCTTGTTGTTGTTACTGCTACTACTGCTGTAGCTGGCTTGTCCTTCATTAACTTTACCTGTCACGGGACTTTGAAACAATAGGAGCCTTTCAGTGAGGCCGCCAATATTGCAGGCACGCGCCACAACAAGGTTTTTAAAGAAGCAAAACTGGATATATGCAGTGTGCTGTTACCCTGTTTTATACAGCAGTTACATAGTGGAAACATAAGATAGCGCTGTGTTTCTCTGTCATACTCCAGCACACAGAATGGGTCAGTATTGAAATCCGTTAGCCTGAGCTGAGAGACTTCAGTAAGGTAATGAGTTCATCGTCAAGTATTCCATTAAAGGTTCAGCAGCACCGGAAGCCTCAAAGGCTTCGTTCCAACAAAGGGTTCTAAGGACGGACGAAGGTGAAACCTTGTTGGACTCAGTGTGCTGGTCAATATCCACCAGTACTTCCTTCTCTAATTATGTTTTCTATAAATACAACGCGGAGCTCAATGTTCATTATCTCTCTCATTTCATCCTCTGATTCGCCGATCTTGTCGTGATGATCATTTTTATTTTGTCCACATTTATTCTGAATTTTACAAACTTTAAAAGCAAATTTCCTTGAGTAGTTTTTTTTTCGTGTGCCCATGTGTGGGCTGGGATAGGGTGCCTGTTTGAGAATGCATGACAGTGAACGAGAGGTTGGGGGAGGTGTGCCACAGAGACATCATACATAATGCCACGGTGATACATAATGCCACGGTGATACATAGTGCCACGGTGTCAGCAAATGCCATGGTGTCAGTTATGGTATTACAGTGAAATGGAGTAGACATGTGGAAGTGTGTAATGTATACTGGTACATTATCTGGTTTGTTTAATTAATGTTTGCTGTCAGGATTGTTATAACAAACCTCTCAGTGTTTACACTTGAGGTAATGCTTATGTTCTTTCTTGTACTAACCTATATTATTTTTCTCTATATCTACCATTTTATATAGTTGTATGATACCGTGATTATACAGCGTCAGGGTGAAGTGCTTAGTGCCGCCTTGCACTAACGAGTGGTGGGTGTGGCTATGATGTCAAACTGCCAGGTGCAGACCTCTACATCCACATTCGCTCAGGGATCTCCTTTGGCGAGCTACGGCCTATAGGAGAGGACGTACTGCTCTGTCTTCATTACAGTGCAGATTCTTACACAGTCAATTTTGGGACTTAAATTGTCTGAGCATTGTCTCGTGCCTGCAGCCGATGCTCTCTGTGTGGACTATCATTTTAACTAAACATTGGACATAGCCTCTTAGAGGAAGCGTCACCCATGGAGCGCTGCTACACTCTCATGAACACACATCTTACATTATGCCAATACGGACTTAGTTTCTGCACTCTGTTATGTTTAAACTTAGTCTGTAAGGTGTCAGCTCTAGGTCCTGTGTAAAGTTACTGTGGTCTGCTTTTGGGACGTAGCTACTGTAGAGTGGTTTAACACCTAGTATTTTTGATGCGTGTTACAAGAAACGCGATATCTATAAATTATAAACATCTCCAGAGAATACTAGAAATCTGATCCTCTAGCATTCAGCTTGTTTCTGGGTTTTTGTAACAATTAGTCAGTATTCTGATCCAGTTATCCGTTAGAATTACAATAAATTTTAATAGTGTTTTAGGATTGTAACTGACAGGATACTAACTAAAGAAATAAAAATTGATATTTTATTCACAAAGTTGTCTAGGTGGACAAAATCAAAGTAAATCAATTTGATATAAATTAGGATATAAGCTGCTACACTTCTCTCATAATAGTATAGTGCTGAAGACACAATTTATAACTTTGTGACTCTTAAAGTACCGTCTGGTACGTTGTTAGCAATTATAACAATACTAGTATATACAAGCAAGTGTGTGAGACTGTGTGTATGTGCTCAAAGTTGTTCGTTGTCTCAATAAGGCTCGACTCGACTTAAACACTGACTAAACGTCCTCAAACAATCTAACTTCTTGACCAACCAGGCAATCAAAATAGCTTGCTTGAACAGTAAGATGAACGATTCGCCGAACAGGAACATAACAAGCAGCAGCAGCAGCACAGCGTCAGGAACAAGGAGACAAAATAACGACCCTAACTGGGGACCTTCAGCAGATCCTCCATAAAAGGCATGAAACTCCCTTAATACTGAATCTAGATTCAGCATAAACAAATCCCCGACTACGACAATGCACAGATACCAGATAATATAAGTCAGAAGCTATAGCTTAGGACCTGGGTTAACTTAGAGTGTCAGTACGACACAACCTCAGTAAAACGTCAAAAATCACAAAGTCTGAACTATGCTCTGTGAACAGAGTTACACAGAGTTCCGAGAAGTATGTTCGCCTCACCACCGAAATCATACTCTACGAAAACAGTCTAAATAACGAACAAACATCAAGAGAGAGAGAGAGAGAGAGAGAGAGAGAGAGAGAGAGAGAGAGAGAGAGAGAGAGAGAGATGTTGGTCGAGCGGTGACCAGCAGAGACGAGAGAGAGATGAAGGCAAGACAGTCTCCAAGCTCAGGTGCGATCACATGATTCTTCCGTGGACTCCAGAGAAACCATACCACGGCGGCGGGGATAGAACCCGCGATCAGAGAGTCTCAAAACTCAAATCGTGTCATTACGATTTCGTGAGTCATGTTAACGACTCCAGAGAAGCCGGCAAGTAAACAAGCGAGGTGGTAGTTATTAAGAAGGTAGTTTGCTTAAGCGGACAGCCAACCACAACTCTCAAACAGTGAGCACAGAAAATGTAAATGTTACATCCTACCTAATGACATAGCTAAGTCAAATAATAATATAAAGCAAGACATTTTCAATTTAGCTAATATTGAATATATCAGCAATATAAAATTATATGAAATACATCAAATGTACAGTATATACACTGGGCCACATTCAGGGGAAGCAACAATGTGTATGTCGAGTGTGGACAGACTCTGCACTTAAGTGGAATCTGAACTGATTTTGTCTCCGTCTGAATGTTATGAGACTTTACTTATGTTTGCTGTGTTAAACTCTAATTCTGTACTGTCTGGTGTGGTCTCAGGAAGAGGTTAGTTTCTGCCTGCTAAGTAGTAAGTGGACTTAGTACTGTAATTAGTTGTATCTGCACACACACACACACACACACGCCACAACACACACCACAATACATACTAATACTATACATTAGACTCACACACACACACACACACACACACACACACACACACACACACACACACACACACACATACATACATACATACATACATACACACACCACACACACACACACACACACACACACACACACACATACTACATCATCATCATACACACACCACACACACACACACACACACACACTACACAACATACATACACACACACACACACACACAACATACACACAACATACAACACACCACCACACAACACACAACACATACATAACATACAATCACACACACACAACACACCAACACACACACACACAAACATACAATCTACACACACACACACACACACACAACACACACACACACAACATCACACACCAACACAACATCCTCACATCACACATAACATACATACATACACACACACACACAACACACACACACACACACACACACACAACACACACACACACATACATACATACATACATACACACACACCACACACACACACACACACACACACACACACACACACACTGCAAGAAGGTCGTCGACACAGTTCCTTACAAGAAAATAGTACAGAAGCTAGAGGATCAGGAACATATAATAGAAAGGCACTGCAATGGATCAGAGAATACCTGACAGGGAGGCAACGAGTCATAGTACGTGATGAGGTATCACAGTGGGCGCCTGTGACGAGCGGGGTCCCACAGGGGTCAGTCCTCGGACCAGTGCTGTTCTTGGTATATGTGAATGACATGAGGGAAGGGATAGACTCAGAAGTGTCCCTGTTTGCAGACGATGTGAAGTTAATGAGAAGAATCAAATCAGGTGAGGATCAGGCAGGACTACAGTGACCTGGACAGGCTGGACACGTGGTCCAGCAACTGGCTACTCGAATTTAACCCCGCCAAATGCAAAGTCATGACCGCAGAGTATAGGCTAGGTGGCCAAAGACTACAAACCTCGCTCAAGGAGAAAGATCTTGGGGTGAGTATAACTCCGAGCACATCTCCGGAAGCACACATACACCAGCACCAGCTGTGGAAACAAGATGGTTGACATACACCAGCACCAGCTGTGGAAACAACATGGTTGACATACACCAGCCCAGCTGTGGAAACAAGATGGTTGACATACACCAACACCAACTGTGGAAACAAGATGGTTGACATACACCAACACCAGCTGTAAAAACAAGATGGTTGACATACACCAGCACCAGCTGTGGAAACAAGATGGTTGACATACACCAGCCCCAGCTGTGGAAACAAGATGGTTGACATACACCACACCACTGTGGAAACAAGATGGTTGACATACACCAGCCCAGCTGTGGAAACAAGATGGTTGACATACACCAACACCAACTGTGGAAACAAGATGGTTGACATACACCAGCCCAGCTGTGGAAACAAGATGGTTGACATACACCAGCCCAGCTGTGGAAACAAGATGGTTGACATACACCAGCCCAGCTGTGGAAACAAGATGGTTGACATACACCAGCACCAGCTGTGGAAACAAGATGGTTGACATACACCAGCCCAGCTGTGGAAACAAGATGGTTGACATACACCAGCCCAGCTGTGGAAACAAGATGGTTGACATAAACCAGCCCCAGCTGTGGAAACAAGATGGTTGACATACACCAGCCCAGCTGTGGAAACAAGATGGTCGGTTGACATACACCAGCACCAGCTGTGGAAACAAGATGGTTGACATACACCAGCACCAGCTGTGGAAACAAGATGGTTGACATACACCAACACCAGCTGTGGAAACAAGATGGTTGACATACACCAGCACCAGCTGTGGAAACAAGATGGTTGACATACACCAGCACCAGCTGTGGAAACAAGATGGTTGACATACACCAGCCCAGCTGTGGAAACAAGATGGTTGACATACACCAGCACCAGCTGTGGAAACAAGATGGTTGACATCACCAGCACCAGCTGTGGAAACAAGATGGTTGACATACACCAGCCCAGCTGTGGAAACAAGATGGTTGACATACACCAGCACCAGCTGTGGAAACAAGATGGTTGATATAAACCAGCACCAGCTGTGGAAACAAGATGGTTGACATACACCAGCACCAGCTGTGGAAACAAGATGGTTGACATACACCAGCACCAGCTGTGGAAACAAGATGGTTGACATACACCAGCCCAGCTGTGGAAACAAGATGGTTGACATACACCAGCACCAGCTGTGGAAACAAGATGGTTGACATACACCAGCACCAGCTGTGGAAACAAGATGGTTGACATACACCAGCCCAGCTGTGGAAACAAGATGGTTGACATACACCAGCCCAGCTGTGGAAACAAGATGGTTGACATACACCAGCACCAGCTGTGGAAACAAGATGGTTGACATACACCAGCACCAGCTGTGGAAACAAGATGGTTGACATACACCAGCCCAGCTGTGGAAACAAGATGGTTGACATACACCAGCACCAGCTGTGGAAACAAGATGGTTGATATAAACCAGCACCAGCTGTGGAAACAAGATGGTTGACATACACCAGCACCAGCTGTGGAAACAAGATGGTTGACATACACCAGCACCAGCTGTGGAAACAAGATGGTTGACATACACCAGCCCAGCTGTGGAAACAAGATGGTTGACATACACCAGCACCAGCTGTGGAAACAAGATGGTTGACATACACCAGCCCAGCTGTGGAAACAAGATGGTTGACATACACCAACCCAGCTGTGGAAACAAGATGGTTGACATACACCAGCACCAGCTGTGGAAACAAGATGGTTGAATAAACCAGCCCAGCTGTGGAAACAAGATGGTTGACATACACCAGCACCAGCTGTGGAAACAAGATGGTTGACATACACCACACACAGCTGTGGAAACAAGATGGTTGACATACACCACCAGCTGTGGAAACAAGATGGTTGACATACACCAGCACCAGCTGTGGAAACAAGATGGTTGAATACACCAGCACCAGCTGTGGAAACAAGATGGTTGACATACACCAACACCAACTGTGGAAACAAGATGGTTGACATACACCAACACCAGCTGTGGAAACAAGATGGTTGACATACACCAGCCCAGCTGTGGAAACAAGATGGTTGACATACACCAGCACCAGCTGTGGAAACAAGATGGTTGATATAAACCAGCACCAGCTGTGGAAACAAGATGGTTGACATACACCAACACCAGCTGTGGAAACAAGATGGTTGACATACACCAGCACCAGCTGTGGAAACAAGATGGTTGACATACACCAGCACCAGCTGTGGAAACAAGATGGTTGACATACACCAGCACCAGCTGTGGAAACAGATGGTTGACATACACCAGCACCAGCTGTGGAAACAAGATGGTTGACATACACCAGCCCCAGCTGTGGAAACAAGATGGTTGACATACACCAGCACCAGCTGTGGAAACAAGATGGTTGATTAACACCAGCACCAGCTGTGGAAACAAGATGGTTGACATACACCAGCACCAGCTGTGGAAACAAGATGGTTTACATACACCAGCACCAGCTGTGGAAACAAGAACAAAGTTGTATCTCATTGCAGTGTGGATAAGGGTATATAACGACACGTGAAACAATGGTGAGATACAGAGCACATGAAAAGAGGGAGTACATAAAGACCACGGGAAAAGAGGAGCACAAGGACAGTGAACAAGATGGTGAATCCGCTTGGAACAAATGGTGGACATAAAAAGTGGAAACATGGGATAAAGACCCGCTTGGAAAAAGATGGTTGACTAAAGACAGCTGTAGGAACAGTGGTTGCATACCCAGCACAGCTGTGAAACAAGATGTTGACATACACCAGCACCAGCTGTGGAAACAAGATGGTTGACATACACCAACACCAGCTGTGGAAACAAGATGGTTGACATCACCAGCACCAGCTGTGGAAACAAGATGGTTGACTATACACCAGCACCAGCTGTGGAAACAAGATGGTTGACATACACCAGCACCAGCTGTGGAAACAAGATGGTTGACATACACCAGCACCAGCTGTGGAAACAAGATGGTTGACATACACCAGCACCAGCTGTGGAAACAAGATGGTTACATACACCAGCACCAGCTGTGGAAACAAGAACAAAGTTTATCTCATTGTAGTGTGATAAGGGTAAGTAGTACACGTGAACACTGAGGAGTACATGGGAGCACATGAAAGAGGGAGTACATAAAAGAACACGGACGAGGAGCACAAGGAAGAACAAGGAAGAGGAATTCGTTGAAGAACATGGATGGGAGTACGTGGAAGTACATGGGAAAGACAGCTAGGAGAAAAGCTTGTGGTCTAAATGGAGTGTAGTGATGAGTGGTAGTGGTGTCAAGGAGTGTAAGTGACTGCATTAACCAGGTGGTAGAGAGGAGGCATGAAGAGACGGGACGCGTGTCAGGCGAGTGCCAGAGACAGCAGCAAGAGTGGATGGGGAGTGGTGGGAGGGTGATAAGAGGCAGGGTAAAGGGGAGAGGGTAAGGGATGAGAATGGGAAGGGGGGTGAGATGAAGAGCAGGTGAGGGAGACAGACGCCTACAGGGCACACCACCTGCACCACCTGCTGAACCTCACCACCAGAACCTTATTATCTCACACCAACTCTCCCCAATTGTTGTTGTTGATTGTTCCTTGGCGGAAATGGGTTAGAAAATACGAAGGAAGGACTGGCAAGGACACTTCCTATTAAACGTATGTTCCTAACTTCATTTATATCACTGTTTTTACCAACTAACGACAGACTGTGTAAGATGTAGTGAACTGGCAGAGCGAAGCTGGTCAGAGCTCCACTGCTGCACTTATTGCTAGTTCAAAAGCCAGTCACGTGAAAGCCCGTGAATTCAGACAAGGTGACGTCTTCGACGCACCTTGCTGATGCAGCAGACTTCCACTTCCTCTGGCAGTGACCACTGTTGCTTAAGAGGCGCTTGAGTTTCCCTGTCTCCTAATAACATGTTTATTTTTCCCCTATAATCTACCTTGTCCATAATTACTGTCACATTTTCTTTGTCTGTTTTCGTAAGGTGAAGTCCAGGATCTTTCCTTAATGGTACAACTTAACAAATCTTTGAGGACAATTGTCCTGAAGTGCCTCTTAGGAGGCTCTCATCTGTACCAATTCCAGTCTGTAATACTCTCCCTCATATTTTATTGTACATAGTGTATATATTAGTGAAGGAATAGACGGATAAATAAATCCACCCCTGCTTGTTTGCCTTGCTCTTGCTTTGTCCTACTGAGTTCTTTTAGCGTACTGACTTATTTACGAAGAGGTACAACAGCCATCAGACTACCATCTGTGCTCGTAACAGACTGTATACTCAAGGACATAAGTCCAGTACACTAGCTGTATAATAGTCTCTACGAGATCTGAGAAAGACAACCCAACAGCCGCAGCCTCCGCTACATCACAACACACCACATGAACATTAGTTCTACACTAAATAAGAACATATATCTGCTTGTTCCTGTGTTGTCATTACCTTCCAGTCAACCCTGATTGATCCCTGCAATGTTCTGCCTTCTGCAGATGACCTTTACTTCCTCCCTCCATTTATCCTTCCTTCCTCCCTCCATCTATCCTTCATTCCGTTTTCCCCTACATCCATCCTTCCTCAATTCATCTATCCCTTCTTTCTCCCTCCATTCACCTATCCTTCCATCCTCCATCTATCCACCTCCCTCGCCATACTCCATCCTTTAACGTTACATTTACAAGATTTTCCAACATACTTCCCCCCCCCCCCCGCTAAAACCCCCACTGCCACAACCACCACAATCACTACCACCACCAGATGTGCCCCCCAGGTCAGACTTAGCAGGAAGGGGGGGAGGGGGAAGGGGAGTCTGGAAACTTTAATGTTCGTTAGTGGATGACTGGTTGTTGTTCCACCACCATCACTACATCACCACCATCAACACCATCACCATCACTACACCACCACCATTAACACCACTGTCAACACCCCACTATCACCCTCGCCCATCCAAATATTCACAACTGAATTTTCACCCTCACCACTACCCTACCCACTATTAAATCAACCACCACAACCACACACCACAAAACAAAACCCCCACACACCACCACCACCAATCCACCACATCACCACTACCACCACCACAAACCCCTACCACACCCCCCCCACACCACCACCACCCTACCCGCTATCACCCCATCACCACTAAACACCACCATCACCCCACCACTACCACTCACCACCACTACCCCCCTCACCCCACCCCACCACACCACCACCCTCACCACCAAAAACCTACCACCATCCACCACCATCACCCCACACCACCAAAATCCATCCATCACCACCACCACCAAAACCACAAAACACCCCCACCACCATCACCACACCCCCACCACACCCCATACCACCACCTCACCACAAACACACCACCCCCACACACCACCAAAATACCACACACACCACCCCCAAAACCACAACAAACACCCCACCCCCATCACCAATACCACCACCATCACCACCCCCACCCAACACACCACCCCACCACAACCCCACCACCACTACCCACCACCACACCCCCACAACATCACCACCACACCACCAACATTACCACCCCCACCACCAACTCCACCACCACCACATCACACCAACACACCATCACCACCACACCCCCCCCAAACACCACCCACATCACCACCACTTCCACCACCACCATCACCACCACCACCATCACCACCCTCACCACCACCCTCAAAACCTCACCACCACCATCCCCCCACCACCACACCACCATCACCACCATCACCCTCACAATCCCCCACCATTAAACCCCCACCATTTACCCATCACCCCACCCCCACCACACCACCCAAACCCCAAAACCAACCACACACCCCCATCACCACCATCCCCCCATCACCACCACACCACCCCCACCCTCACCACCACCCCCCACACCTCAAACCCCCCACCACAACCACATCACCACCACCCCCCAAACCCTCACCACCCCCACCCACCACACCACCCACCACCAACATCACCACCACCACCATCACCACCACCACCACCACCACACCACCACCACTCACCAACCCTCCCACCATCACCACCACCACCACCCTCACCACCACCACCACCACCACCCAACCCCCCACCCCATCACCACCCTCACCACCACCACCACCACCACCACCTCACCACCACCACCACCACCACCAACCCCCACCATCACCCCCCCCCATCACCACCCCACCCCCACCATCCCTCACACCACCATCCCCCAACCTCACCACCACCCCTCCACCCCCATCACCACCAAACCCCCATCACCACCATCACCCCACCACCCCAAAAACCACCATCACCACCACCACACCACCTCACCACACACACCACCATCAAACCCCCCACCACCACCATCACCACCACACCCCCCACCATCACCACCACCCCCCCCATCACCACCACCATCACCACCCTCACCACCACCACCCCCCATCACCACCATCCCACCACCCCCACCACACCACCACATCACCCCCATCACCACCACCAAACCCCCACCCCACCCCCACCTCCCCCACCACCCCCCCCACACACCACCATCACCACCACCAAAACCCCCACCCAACCACCCCCCACCCCCACCCCTCACCAAACCCCCACCACCCCAAACCCCCCCCATCACCACCACCATCACCACCACCACCATCACCACCACCATCCCACCACCACCACCCTCACCACCACCACCATCAAACCCTCACCCCCCCCCCCACCACCACCCCATCACCACCCCACACCCCACCACCACCATCCCCCCACCCCCACCCCCACCCCCCCCCACCACCCCACCTCACCACCACCAACCCCCCACCACCACCCCCACCCCACCCCCACCAAACCCCCACCAACCCCCCACCCACCACACCAACCCCCACCCCCCCCCATCACACCACCATCACCACCACCCCCTCACCAAACCAACCCCCCATCACCACCACCAAACACCACCACCACCAACCCCCAACCCCCACCACCCCCACCACCACCATCACACCACCACCCCCCAACACCCCCACCACTCACCACCACCACCACCACCTCAACCCCCCACCACCCACCACCCCACCACCACCTCACCACCACCATCACCCCCACCACCACCACCCCACCACCCACCATCACCACCACCCCCACCACCACCACACCCCCACCACCCCTCACCCCCACCACCCCAACCCCCACCACCAAAACCCCAAACCCCCCCCACCCATCACCACCACCACCACCATCACCACCACCACACCACCCCCACCACCACCATCCCACCACCCCACCCACCAACCCACCACCCATCACCCCACCCCACACCCCACCATCACCACCACCACACCACCACCATACCACCACCCCCCCACCACCACCACACCACCCCCATCACCACCCCATCCCCCCACCACCACCCCCCACCCCCCACCATCACCACCACCATCCCACCAACCCCCACCAAAACCCCCCCCATCACCACCACCACCACCCCCCCCCCCACCATCACCACCACCACCACCACCATCACCACCCCACCCAAACCACCACCACACCACCACCCTCACCACCAAAAACCAACCCCACCACCACCACCCCCACCAACCATCACCCCCACCATCACCCCCCCCACCAAACCACCCAAAACCCCCACCCACCACCCACCACCACACACCACCCCCCCCATCACCACCCCCCCCACCACCATCACCAAACCCCATCACCACCCCCACCATCACCACCACCCACCACCACCATCACCACCACCACCCCCACCAAACCCCACCACCACCACCCCCCACCCCCCCCATCACCACCCCCAACCCCCACACCACCACCACCACCACCTCACCACCACCACACCACCACCACCCCACCACCACCACCACCCCACACCAAACCTCACCCCACCACCACAACCATCACCACCACCACCCCACCATCCCCCCACCCCACCACCACACCCCACCATCCCCCCCCCAAAAATCAAAAAAACACCCCCCCAAACCCCCCCACCCAAACCTCACCACCCCAAAACCCCCCCACCAACCCCCCACAAATACCCCCACCCCCAACCTCCCCAAATCACCAACCATCACCAAACCCCCTCACCAAACCCCCCCCTTAACCCCCTCCCCCCAAAACCAACCACCAATAACCCCCACCGACCACCCACCCCCAAAAAACCACCACCACCAACCTCACCAAATCACCCCACCACCCCCCACCCAAACCCCCTCACCAAATCCCCACCACCCCCACCCCAAAACCCACACCAACCCCCCTCAACCAAAATCCCACCCCCCTTAACCCCCCCACCAAACCCCCCTCAACCAAAACCCCCACCCCCAAATACCACCAAAAATCCCCCCCCCCCCCAAAAATCCCACCCCCAAAAACCCCTTTTTGCCCCGGGTTTCAAGGTAAAATATTTTTTTTCATTTGAAATGCCCTTCATGGTAAGGATGGACTCTTGTGGGGCCCTGAGAGATGCCTCTTTACTGGAAAAATGGCACTCTTTGGCACTTGGAGATCCCCCATCCGGAAAATGGCACTCTTGTGGCCCTAGAACCCCATACGGTAAGAAAGGACCTTGTGGCACCGGGGATGCCCCTCATGGGAAGGATGGCCTTGAGAGATGCCTCATCACTGGTAAAATGGCACTCTTGTGGCACTCTGAGAGATGCCTTTCCCCGGTAAGGATGGCACTTTGTGGCCTCTGAGAGATGCCTCATCAGGTAAGGATGCCTTTTTGGCACTGAGAAGCCTCATCACTGGGAAGGGATGGCATCTTGTCATCTGAAAATCCTCTTATGGTAAGAATGGACTCTTGTGGCACTCTGAGAATGCCTCATCACTGGTAAGGGTGCATCTTGTGGGACCTAAGTGCCTCATCACGGTAAGGGGTGGCACTTTTTTGGGATTGAAGGGGGCCTTATCATGGTAAATGCACCTTGGGCACTTGAAGATGCCCTTTACTTAAGAAGCACTCTTTTACCCTTCCCATCAAAAGGGTGGAACCTTGGGCCCAGGGAAAAATTTCCCCCCTCATTCCCTTTTTTGGCACCGAGAAATGTCCATAACTGGAAGAAAAGAAAAACTCTTGTATTAAATGGTATCCTGGGAAAATGGACCTTTAAAATCTTAGAGCCCCCCAAGTTGTAAGGGGGCTCGTGGCCTTGAAGGGGTCCCAAACACTGGGTAAGAAACACTCTTTTTGGCAACTCTTTTAAGATTTTCCCCCCTGGTAAAAACCGGGCCAAGAGAGCTAATTGTAAGGTGGCCTCTTGTGGATAGAAAATTTTCTCACTGGTAAAATTTTGGCACCTTGTGGCTAGAGAAATGCCCCCATCACGGAAAGGGGAATTTGGGGACTGAGAATGCCTCATACTGGAAAAATGAATCTTTCATCGAGAGATGTTACAAAAAGGTAGAATGGCACTCTTGTGGACTTTTTGAGAGTGCCTATCCTTTAAGAATGGATTTTGTGGCCTGAGAGAGCCTCCCTGGTAAGGCACCGTGGCCCTGAGAAATCCCATCCGAAAAGGTTTTGTCATCTAAACCCTCATCACTAAAAATCCCCCCGGGAAACCCCGGGGAACCCATCACCAAAAAACCTCTTTTCATTGAGGGGTGCCCACAGGGAAAGGTGTACCCGGTGGTTGAGAGATGCCCACACTTTTAAAGATGGGGTGAAATTTTTTAAAGTGAAATGAAGGGGGCTTTTTTTGGGGTTATAGGATATATGGAAATTTTGGAAATTAATTAATTGGGGGGGGTAGAAAAGAGAAATAAAGGGGGGAAAAGATAGGTAATGGGTAAAGGGAAAAAACAAGAATAAAGAAAAATTTTCAGCAAGGGGAAAAGCGCAAACCCCGTAACGGCCCGGTGGGCCCCGAGACCAACCTCTGCATCCAGAAATAGGTTGGTACACTGCTCTACCCTACACACACTACATAAACACCATCAACCACACAAAAGCAAACCCAGGGCCACCATCACCACAAATACTCTACCATAACAATGCAGATTGCAAGGCAAACACACAGAGGAGTGTGAGGAGAAATAGTGGGAGAGGAAAACTGAGCCAGCACCCAGGCTGTTAAGAAAGATGGGAGGGAGGATGGAAGATAGGAGAGAGGATGGAAGATAGGAGGGAGGATGGAAGATAGGAGGGAGGATGGAAGATAGGAGGGAGGATGGAAGATAGGAGAGAGGATGGAAGATAGGAGGGAGGATGGAAGATAGGAGGGAGGGTGGAAGATAGGAGAGAGGATGGAAGATAGGAGGGGGGATGGAAGATAGGAGGGAGGATGGGAAAATAGGAGGGAGGATGGAAGATAGGAAGAGGATGGAAGATAGGAGGGAGGATGGAAATAGGAGGGAGGATGGAAGATAGAGAGAGGATGGAAGATAGGGGGGAGGATGGAAGATAGGAGGGAGGGTGGAAGATAGAGGGAGGATGGAAGATAGGAGGGAGGATGGAAGATAGGAGGGAGGATGGAAGATAGGAGGGAGGATGGAAGATAGGAGGGAGGATGGAAGATAGGAGGGAGGATGGAAGATAGGAGGGAGGATGGAAGATAGGAGAGAGGATGGAAGATAGGAGGGAGGATGGAAGATAGGAGGGAGGATGGAAGATAGGAGAGAGGATGGAAGATAGGAGGGAGGATGGAAGATAGGAGGGAGGATGGAAATAGGAGAGAGGATGGAAGATAGGAGGGAGGATGGAAGATAGGAGGGAGGATGGGAAAATAGGAAAAGGATGGAAGATAGGGGGGAGGGTGGAAGATAGGAGGGAGGATGGAAGATAGGGAAAAGGAAAGGGAAAATAGGAGGGAGGATGGAAGATAGGAGGGAGGATGGAAGATAGGAGGGGGGATGGGAAAAGAGGAGGGAGGATGGAAGATAGGAGGGAGGATGGAGATAGGAGGGAGGATGGAAGATAGGAGGGATGGGTAAGATAAGAGGAGGATGGAAGATAGGAGGGAGGATGGAAGAAGTAGGGAGGATGGAAGATAGGAGAGAGGAGGAAGATAGGAGAGAGGATGGAAGATGGGGGGAGGATGGAAGATGAGAGAGGAGGAAGAGGGGAGGATGGAAGATAAGAGGGAGGATGGAAGATAGAGGGAGGATGGAAGATAAGGGAGGATGAAGATAGGAGAGAGGATGGAAGATAAAGGTGATGGAAGATAGGAGGGGATGGAAATAAAAGGGAGATGGAAGATAGGAGAGAGGGTGGAAGATAGGAAGAGATGGAAATAGGAGGAGGATGGAGATAGGAAGTGGTGGAAGATGAAGAGGATGGAAGATAGGAGGGAGGATGGAAGATAGAGAGAGGATGGAGATAGAAGAGATGGAAGATGGAGGGAGGATGGAAGATAGAGGTGGGATGGAATAGGAGAAGATGGAAGATAGGAGAGAGGAATGGGGGATTGGTAGGAGGTGAAGATAGGAGGAGGATGGGAAAAAGAGGGAGGATGGAAGATTAAGTGGAGTTTAAAAGGGGATGGTGTTGGAAAGGTGATTTGGGGGAATTAAATTAGGGGTTAGTTAAGGGTTTTAAATAGGGGGATTGATAGGTGAGATTTTAAGGGTATGGTTTAAAAAAATAAATGTTTGGGTAATGGGAGGTAATATAAATTTTCAAAAAATTTAAGTTTTTGGGAGATTTATGGGGGTTTTAAAAAAATTTAAAGTAATTCTTCATTTATTTTTTAAGTTATTGGTTGTATTTAATTTTTTATTGATTTTTTAAGTAAATTAATTGTTTGGGGGGTTTAAAAATTTTTTAAAATTTATTTTTTTATTTATTTTTTTATTTAAATTTTTTAAAAAATTTAAAATTTTTTTTTAAGGGTGGTTAAATTTTTTAAAAGGGGGGATCAACCGTCTTTATTTTACTTTTTCTTTCATTCCCACCGTTCGGGCTGCATTCTCACCCTGTCGTCATTCCTACCTTTATTTTTCTTGTTTCAATCGGAATCCCGTTTCTTCATCGCACTCTTTTCCATTCCTACCTCATTCTTCATTCCCACTCCATTCTTCATGTCCCTCCTTCTCTCTTCATTCCTCACTCTTTCTTATTCCTCACTTCTTCTCATTCCTCACTTCATTCTTTCATTCCTTCGCTTCCTTCTTCATTCCTCACTCTTTCCTCATTCCTCACTTCTTTCTCATTCCTCACTCCACGTTCTTCATTCCTCACTTCCTTCTTTATTCCTCACTCTCTTTTTTCCTCACTTTTTCGTCATTCCCCCACTTCTTTTTCATGCGTCCCTTTTACCTCACACTTTCTTCATTCCTCACTTCATTCTTCATTCCTCACTTTCTTTCTTCAAGGTCCGCACCTCTTCTGCATGTTCCTCACCTCTTTCTTCATTCCTCACCTCTTTCTCTCATGCCGCACGTGCATTCGTCATCCGCACTTCTTCGTCATTCCTCATCTTCGGCTTGCATTCCGCACCGCTATTCCTTTCATGCCTCACGTCTCTCTTCATGCCTCACGTCGTCTTCAGTCCTGCTCTTGTCTCTTCATTCCTTCGACTGTCTTCTTCTTCCTCACTGCTTCTGTCATTCCTCGACTTCTCTCTGCATTCCTCACTCTTCTCTTCATTCCTCATCATCTTCTTCAGTCCCTCACTCTTCTTCTCCTCACCTCTTTTCTTCATGCCTCACTTCATTCTTCATTCCTCACTTCGGTCTCATTCCGCACTTCGTGCTGTCAGTCCATGCACCTCTTTAGTCATTCCTCCACTGCTCTCTTCATTCCTCATTTGCTTCTCGACTTCATTCCTCACTTGCTCTACTTCATTACCTCACCTCTGTTCTTCCCATCCTCACTTCTTTCTTCATTCCCACTTCCATGCTGCAGTCCGCACTTCTTTCGTTCATTTACTCACTTCTTTTTTATTCCTCACGTCTCTCTTCAGGCCTCACTTGCTTTCTTCAGTGCCTCACGTTCCTTCTTCATGCTCTCACTTCTCTCTTCTGCCTACACGTTCTTTCTTCATTCCTCACTGCTTTCTTCAGTCCTCAACTCGCTCTGCATTCCCACCTACTGTCTTTGATTGCCTCACTTCTTTCTCATTCCTCACTTCTCTCTTCATCCTCACTCTGTGCTTCATTCCTACACTTCTCGTCTGCATTCCTCAACTGCCCGCTCGTCCGCCACTGCTGCTGCATTCCGCCACTTCTCTATGCCATTCCTCACTTCTGGTCTTCATTCCTCACTTGCTTTCTTCATACCATGCACTGTCTCTCGTCATTCCTCACTTCGTTCTCTTCCTCACTTCTTGCGTCAGCCTCACTTCTTTCGAGTCATTCCCTCACTTCTTTCTTCATTCCTCACTTCTTTCTTCATTCCTCACTGTCTCTCGTCATTCCTCACTTCTGTTGCTTCATTCCTTCACTTCGGCTCTGCATTCCTCAATTCGGTCTTCATTGCCACACTTCTGTCGTCATTCCGCACTACGTTCCTGCATTCCCAAACTTCTCGCTTCATTCCTTCACTTCGCTCTCATTCCTCACTTCTTGCTTCATTCCTCACGGCTTGCTTCATTCCTGCACTTGCGTCGGCTTCCTCACTTCCTCTTCATTCCGCACTGCTGGGCTTCTTTCCGCACTTCTTGCTTCATTCCTCACTGCTGTCTTCATTCCTCACTTGCTCTCGGCGTGCCTGCACTGCTGCTCTTCATTCCTCACGCGTTCTTCATTCCTCAAACCTTCTTTCTTAATTGCCTCACTTCTCTCTTCATTCCTCACTTCGTTCTTCAGTCTCACTATGCTTCTTCTTGCCTGCACTACTCTCTGGCAGTCCGCCCCACTTTCTTGCTTCATGCCTCAGCATCTTTACGTCATTCCTCACTTCTGTCTTCATTCTCGACTTCTCTCTTCATTCCCACCTCTTCTTCAGTCCGTCACTTCCTTTCTTCATTGCCTCACGTCATTCTGCATTCCTCACTGCTTTCTTCATTCCGCACTTCTCTCTTGCATTCCTCACTTCATTCTTCATTCCCTCACTGCTCTACCTGCATGTCCTCACGGCATTCTTCATTCCTCACTTCGTCTCTTCATGTCCTCACTTCCTCTTCATTTCCTACTTCATTCTTCATTTCCCCCTCTTGCTTTATCCGAAACGTCTCTCTTCATTCCGCACTGCTCTCGTGTCATTCCTCATCATCTTCTGTCATGCCTCACTTCTCGCTGCAGGCCTCACTTCGTCTGCAGTTCCTCACTTCTGATGTTCGGCAGTCCTCCACTGCTTGCTTAATTCCTCACCCTCTTTCTGAATATGCCTCACTGTCCTCTCGTCAGTCCTCACTCTTTCGTCATTCCGTGCACTTCTTGCTTGCATTCCTCACTTCTTTCTTCATGTCCTACTGCATCTCTTTCCGCACTGCTTGCGGCATTCCGTCACTGCTTGCTTCATGCCGAACTGGCGCGCGTCATTCCTCAACTTCTTGCTTCATTCCTCACTTCTTTCTTGTCAGGCCTCACTTCCGCTTCAGTCCTCACTTCTTTCCTTCATCCTCACTTCTTGCTTCAATTCCTCAACGTCTCTCTTCTTTCCTCACTGCGCGCTTCATTCCTCACCGCGTGCTGCATGTACTCACTTCTTGCTGTCATTCCTCACCTCTTTCTCATTCCGCCACTTCATTCATTTTGGCAGTCCTCACTCTTTCTTCATTCCTCACTTCGTTCTGCATTCCTCACCTCTTTCGTCATTCCTCACTTCTCTCTTCATTCCTCAACTGTCTTTCTGCATTCCTCCACTTCTCTACGTCATTCCTCACTGCTTTCTCATGTGCCGCACTTCTTTCTTCTTCCGCACTCTGTCGTTCATTCCTCACCTCTTGCTTCCATTCCTCACTTCGTTCTTCATGCCTCACTGCATTCTGCCATTCCTCACTTCGTTCGTTCACTTCCTCACTCTCTCTTCATTCCGTCACTGTCAGTGCGTTCAGAGCCTCACTTTCTTTCTGCATTCCTCACTTTCGTGCCTTCAGTCCTCACGGCGCTCTCCATTCCTCACTTCGGCGTCATTCCTCACTGCTTCTGCAGGACCCACTTCGCCTCTTCATTCCTCACTTTCTCTCTGCAGTCCTGCACGTTTCTTCATCCTCACTTCTTTCGTTCATCCTCACTTCTTTCTCATTCCCACTTCTCTCTTCAGTCCTCACTACTCTCTTCATTCCGCACTTCTTTCTTCATTCCTCACTTCTGTCGTTCGATGTCCTCACTCGCTCGCATTCCGTCACGGCCTTGCGTCTTCCGCACTTCGTTCTTCATTCCCACTTCTCTGCTTCATTCGCTCACTTCGTGCTGCATTCCTCACTTCTTTCATCATCCGCACGCGCGCGTCATGTCCTCACTAGCGCGCGTCAGTCCTCACCGTCTTCTTCATTCCTTCCACTTCGTGCTCATTCCTCACTGCCTCTTCATTCCTCACTTCTGGTCTTCAGGTGCCTCACGTGCTGTCGGTCAGTTGCCGCACTGCCTCTCCGTCATTTCCGTCACTGCTTTCTTCATTCCTCCTACTTCTTCATTCCTGCACTTCTCCGCGATCATGCCGCACTTCTGCTCATTCCGCACGTCGTTCTCATTCGCTCACTTCCTACTTCCTGTCCTCACTTCTCTCAGCATTCCGCACTGCTTTCGTCATTCTCACTTCTTTCTCATCCGCCACTTCTGCTTTCCATTCCTCACGGACTTTCTTGCATTGCCTCACACTCTTATTCTTTCCTCCTACTTCGCTCTTCAGTCCTCACTTCATTGCTTTCATGCCTCACTTCTTCTTCATTTCCTGCACATTCTGTTCTCATTCCTCACTTCTCTCTTTCATTCCTCACGCTCTCTGAGCCTCACTTCGTTTCTTCAGTCCTCACTCGGTTTCATCCTGCACTGCTCCGCATCCGCACGTCTCGTCTTCATTCCCACGTCTTTCTTCAGTTCCTCACGTCTGTCGTGCATGCCTAACGTCTTTTTCAGACTCACTTCTCTGCTTCAGGCCTCACGGCCGCGGCATGCCGCTCGTCTGTCTTCATTCCTCACTTCTTTCTGCATCCTCACTTCACTTTCTCCATTCCTCACTTCTCTCGTCAGGCCGCACTTCTTGCTTCAGGGCCTCACTTCGGCTTCAGTTCGCTCACTTCCTGTTCTTCATTCCTCACTTCTCTCTTGCATTCCTCACTTCCTCTCTTCATTCCTCACTTCCTTTCTTCATTCCTCACGGCTGTTCTTCATTCCTCACGTTCGCGTCAGGCCGCCGTCTTTCTGCATTCCTGCACTTCTTTGCTTCAGTGTCACTTCACTCTCTCTTCATTCCACACTTCTTTCGTCATTCCTCACCTCTTTCTCTTCAATTCCTCACGTCTTTTGTCATTCCGCATCACTGTCTCTCTTCATTCCTCACCTCTTCTACATTCCGCACATTGCTTGCTGTCAATCCTCACCTTCATTCTTCAATTTCTCACTCTTGCTTCAGTCCACACTTCTCTCTGCAGTCCTCACTTCATACTTCATTCTCACTTCCTCTGCAATTCTCTCACTTCATCTTCATGCCTCACTCTCGCCTTCATGCCTCACTTCTCTACGTCAGTCCTCACGTCATTCTCATTCCATCACTTACTGTTCTTTATCCTCACTTCTCTCTTCATTCATCCACTTCTCGTCTGGCATTCCTCACTTCTCGCTGCATTCGCCACTTCCTTTGCTCCAGTCCTCACTGCTCGTCGTGCTTCCCGCTCGGCGGCGTGCATGCCGCACCGGTCGCTCTGCTTTCCTCACTGCATTGTCTTCATTCCCACTTCTTCTTCATTCCTCACTTCGCTCTTCATTCCTCACTGTCTGTCTTCATTCCTCACTTCCTCTCATTCCTCACTTCATTCTTCATGCCTCACGGCCTGTCTTGCATCCATCACTATCTTGGTCTTTAGTCCTCACTTCTCAGCGTCAATGTCTTCACGCTCGCTGCATGCCTCACTGCTTTCTTCATTACTCAGCTTCTCTCTTAATTTGTCCTCACTTTGGGAGTTCTCATCCTCACTTCTTTCACTTTATTCCTCACTTCGCTCTTAATTCCAGCACTGCTCTCTTCAGTCCTCACTGCAAGTCTTCATTCCTCACTTCTCTCTTCATTCCTCACCTCTGCGTCATTCCTCACTTGCTTGTCTTCATTCCTCACTTCTCTCTGTCGCATTCCTCACTGCCCAGCTGCAGTTCTCACTGCTGCTTGCATGCCTCACGCGCTCGTCAGTCCTCACCCTCTTGCGCATTCCTCACGCTGTTCTGCATTCCTCACGTGCGCGTCATTCCTCAGCTTCAGTCTTCATGCCTCCCCTGCTTTCTGTCATTCCTGCACTTCGCTATTCATTCCTCACCGCTTTCTTCATTCGCGCACTATCTTTCTGCCGTTGGCCGCACGTCCTCATCAGTTCCTCACGTGCTTTCTTCAGTCCGCACTTCAGTGCGTCAGTCCTCAGCTTCTTTCTTCATGGCCCTTCACTTCGCTCGTCAGGCCTCACTGCTTTGCTGTCATCTCTCACTTCGGCTTCAGGCATCACTGTCGCTCGTCAGCCTGCACTTCTGGCTGGCTAGCCTCACTTCGTTCGTGCATTCCTCACGTCCCCTCGTTCATTCCTCACCTCTTGCGTCATTCCTCACTTCTCTCTTCATGCCTCACTTCGGTCTTCACCTCACTTGCTTCTTCAGTCCTCACGTCTTGCTTCATTCCTCACTCTCTCTCCATGCCTCACTGCTTTCTTCATTACTACACTTCTTTCTTCATTCATCACGCTTTCCTTCATGCGCTCACGTCTTGCTTTCATTGTCCTCACTTCTGTTCTTCATGTCCTCACTTCTCTCTTCAGCCTCACTGCATTCGGTCTGTGCCGCACGGCTTGCTGGTGCAGGCCTCTCACTGCTCTCACGCATTCCCGCACCCGTCTTCAGTCCTCACTTCTTTCTTCATTCGCTACTTCTCTCTTCCTTCCTCACGGTCAGTCTTCAGTCCGCACTTTCTGTTCTTCATTCCGCACTTCGCTTCTTGCATGTCCTCACCTCTTTCTTCAGTGCCCTCCACTTCTTGCTTCATTCCTCACGTATCTCGTGCATGCCGCACTCTGGCGCATTTCCTCACTTTGCATTCTCAGTCCTCACTTCTTCTTCTATTCCCACTTCGTCTCTTCCATTACTCATTCTTGCGTGCATTCCTCACGTCTTTCGTTCATTCCTCACTTCTCTCGTCATTCCTCACTTCGTTCGTCATGTCCGCACTTATTTCGTCAGGCCTCACTGTGCTTCGTTCATGCCTCAGCTTCCAATCTTCAGTCCTCACTTCTCTTTCAATTCCCACGTCCCTCTTTCATTTCCTCACCTCGGTCTGCATTCCTCACTGCGGGCGTCATGGTCCTCACGTGCTCTCTTCTTCGCTTCACTTCATTCTTCAGTTCCTCACGGCTTGCTTCAGGCCTCCTCTTCGTCCTTCATTCTCTGCACTTCTTCTCGATTCCTCACTCTTTCTTCATGTCCTCTCTTCCTTTGCCATTCTCTCACGTCCATTCTGCATGTCCTCACCGTTCTGTGGTCTGGTCCTTCCTCACTGTACATTCGTCATGTTCCGGCACTGCGTCTCCATTCCTCACTTCTCTATTCATTCCTCACCGCTTTCTTCAGTCCTCACTTCATGGCTTCATTCCTCTCTTCTTTCATTAAGGCCTCACTGCTCGCGTCATTCCTCACTTCTTGCTCATGTTCCTCACGGCTCGCGGCAGTCCTCACTTCTTCGTCAGTCCTCACTCTATCGTCATGCCTCACTCGTTCGTCATTCCTCACGCTCCTTCATTCACTCCACTTCTTACTTCATTCCTCATATCTCTCTTCATTCCTCACTTGTGCTTCAGTCCTCACTGCGTTCTGTCCATTCATCACGCTGCTCTCAGGCCGCACTGCTTCTTCCATTCCTGCACTCTTTCTGTCATCCTCACTTGCTGTCTGCATTCCGCACTCTCTCTTCATTTGCCTCACTTCTTTCGTCATCCTCACTTTCAGTCGTCAGTCCTCACTTCTGGCTTCTTCCTCACTTCTCCTTCATCCTCACTTCCTCTGTCATGCACTCAATTCTTTCACCATCCTCACTTCGTCTTCATTCCTCACTTCTCTCTTCATTCCTCACTATCTTCTTCATTCCGCGCCTTACTGACTTCATTCCGCACTTCCTTTCTTCATTCCGCACTTCTTTCTTCCATTCCTCTCACCTTCTTTCTTCATTCCTACTTCGCTCTTCATTGCCGCACTCTTTCTCATTCCTCCACTTCTTCTTCATTCCTCACTGCTCGCTTTCATGCCTCACTTCGCGCGTCATTGTGCCTCCACCTCTTTCTTCATTCCCTCAGCTTCATTCTTCATTCCACACTTCTTTCCTGCCGTTCCTCAACTTCTCTCGTGCATTCCTCACCTTCTGTCTTCTATTGTTTCGCTCACATCTTTCTTCATTCCTTCACTTCTCCTTCATTCCTCACGTCTTTCTTCATTCCTCACTTCTTGCTTCATGCCGCACTTCTCTCGATCATTCCCTCTGCTCTCTGCATGCCCACTCTTTCTTCATTCCTCACGTCATGCTCATGCCGCAGCTTCTTTCTGTCATTCCCCGTCTCCTTTCATTCCTCACTTCGTTCTGCTGTGCCGCACGGTCCGTACGTTCAGGCCTTAAAAGAAAAAAACACTTCTGCTCTCATTCCTCACCTTCCAAGTCGGCATTCCTCACTTCTCAGATTCATTCCTGCATCTTCTTTCGTCATTCCGCATCTCTGGCGTCATGCCTCACTCTCTCTGGCATTCCGCACTTCTATCGTCATTCCTCACTTCTTTCTTCATACTCTGGCCTCACATTCTTTCTTCATTCCTCACGTCTTTCTTCATTCCTCACTTCATTCTCAGCCTCACGTCTCGCTTCATTCCTACACTTCCCTCTTCATTCCGCACCTCGTGTTCTGTCCATTCCGCACGTCATGGCTTCATTCCTCACTTCTTCTAAGGCCTCACTTCTTTCTTCATTCCTCACTTCTCTCGTTCAGTCCTCAGCTCATTCTTCTGTCCTTCACTTCGCGCTCATTCCTCGCTTCCCTCTTCATTACTCCACCTCTTTCTTCATTCCCACTTCTTTCTTCATGCCTCTCGCCTTTTATCTGCATTCATCACTGTCGTGCTTTCATTCCCTCACTTTCTCTTCATTCCTCACCGCGTGCTTCCGTCCCACTGCAGTTCTTCATTCCTCACTTCTTCGTCAGTCCTCTACTTCTCTCTGCAATTCCTCACGTCTGTCTTCATTCCTCACGGCCGTTCTGCATTTCCTCACTCGCTCTTCATTCCTCAACGGCATTCTTCTATCAGTCCTCTCACATTCTGTCTGCTTTCCGCCACTTCCTTTCTTCATTGCCTCACTTCCTTCTTCATTCCCTCACTCATGATACTCTCAGTCCTCACTCTTTCTTTATTCCTCACGTCTACTCGTTGCATTCCTCACTTCTCCTCTTCATGTCCACTATATACGGCATTCTTCAGCCCACGTCTCTCTATCATTCCTAACTTCCCTCTTCAGTCAGCTCACCGCTTGCTTCATGCCTCACAGTCTGTGGCTGCATTGCCTCACTTCTTTCTTCAGTCCGCCACGTCTGCTTCATGCACAACTTCTTTCTGCATGCCTCTCTCTTTCTCTGCCTCCACGCTCTCTTCAGTCCCTGCACGGCTGCGGACAGGCCGCACTTCGGATCTTCATTCCGCACGTCTCTCTTCAGTCCTCACCGCTTTCTTCAGTGCCTCACGCTTTCTGCATTCCTCACTTGCTCTCTTCCAGGCCTCTCGAGCATGCTGCATTCCTCACTTCTTCTTCATGTCCTCAATGCGCGCTGCATTGCCTCACCTCTTTGCTTCATTCCTCACTTCGAAGCGGCAGTCCTCACTGCTAGCTCTTCAGTCCATCACTTGCGGCTCATGCCTCACGCCAAGTTCTTCATTCCTCACGTCTATTCTTCAGTCCTCACTTCTCTGCTTCAATTCCCACTTCGTTCTCATGATCTCACTTCGTGCTTTATTCCTCACTTCTCTCGCATTCCCTCACTTCTTTTTCATTCCTCCACTGCTTTCTTCATTCCTCACTCTTCTTTCTTGCATTCCTCACTTCTTGGCTTCATTCCCAGCTGCTTTCTTCATCCTCACCTGCTTTCTTCTTCCTCACACTCTGTCTTCATTGTCCCAATCTTCTCTCTTCATTCCTCACTTCTTTCTTCATTTAACTCACGCGCGCGGCAGGCCGCACCTCTTTCTTCATGTTCCTGTCTCTGTCATTCTGCAGTCCAGTCACTTCTTTCTTCAGTCCGCACTTCTCGCTGCAAGTCCCACCTCTTCTGCATGCCGCACTGCTCTCTCACATTCCCACTTCTTCTATCATTCCTCACTTCTCACTTCAGTCCTCACTTCTTCTTCATTCCCATCTTCTTTCGTACATTCCTCTCATCGTCTCTGCATGCCTCATCTGCGGTCTGCATTCCCACTTCTTCTTCATTTCCACACGTCTTGCTGCATTCCTGCACTTCTCGCTTCATCCTCACTTCGGTCTTCATTCCTCCACTTGCTTCTGCATTGCCTCACTTCCTTTCTTGCATAGTCCTCACTTCTCTCTCATGTCCGCACGTCTCTCTTCATTCCTCACTGCTTGCTTCAGGCCTCCACTTCGGCAGTCATTCCGCACTGGTCTCTCGTCATTCCTCTCTACTGTCTTCAGTCCTCACTTCTCCTTCATTCCTCACTTCTTTCGTCATTCCTCACTGTCTTTCTCAGTCCTCACTGTCTTTCTTCATTCCTCACGTCTCTCTGCATTCTCCTTCTTCATTCATTCCTCATCTTCTTTCTGCCTTCCTCACGTCTACTTTCATTCCTCACTTTTTCTCTGCTTTTCCCCCCCCCCTATTTTTGCCCCCCCCTCACCCTTTCTTCATTCCTCACGTCATTCCAATTCCTCTCGTCTTTGTCTGCAGTCCTCCGTGGCTCTTCATCCGCACTTCGGTTGCTTCATTCCTCAACGCGTCTGCAGTCCGCACTTCTCTCGCATGCCTCACTTCTTTCTTCCATTCCTCACTTCTTTCTTCATTCCTCACTCTCTCTGCGATGCCTCACTTCTCTCTTCATTCCGCACCGCGTTCTTCATTCCTCACTTCATTCTTCAGTCCCACTTCCTTGCTGTCCATTCCTCACTATCATCTTCATTCCTCACTTCTTTCTTCATTCCTCACTTCTTTCTTCATTCCTCACTTGCTCTCTTCAGTCTCACATCATGCTTCATGCCTCACTTCTCGCTTCTTCCTCACCGCTTGCTTCATTGTCCTGCACTTCTTCTTCATTCCTCAGCTTCTCTCATCATCCTCATTCAGTCTTCATTCCTCACTGTCTTGCTTCAGTCCTCACGGCTGGCTTCATTCCTCATTTCGTGCTGCATTCCGCACGTGACATTCGGCATTCCTCACTTCGCTCGTCAGATTCCGCACTGTCCCTCTTCATTCCTCACCTCTGTCTTCATTCCTGGCACTCATTCTTCATTCCTCCACTTCATCTTCAGTCCTCACTTCCTTTTCTTCAGTTCCTTCCACGACTCTCCATTCCTACTTCATTTTCATTCCTCACTTCTCTCTTCATTCCTCACTTCCCTCTTCATTCCTCACCACTTTCTTCAGTCCCTCACTTTGCTTTCTTCAGGTCCTCACTTTCTTTCTCATTCCTCCACTTCTTTCTTCACTTCCTCACTTCTCTCTTCATTCCTCACCTCTGGCTTCATTCCTCACTTCATTCTGCAATTCCTCAATTCGTTCTTTCATGCCTTCACTTCTCTCTTCAGTCCTCACTTATGCATCATTCCTCACGTCGTCTTCATTCTCTCAGCTTCTCGTCTTCATCCTCACGTCATTCTCATCCGCACGTCTTTCTTCATTCCTCACTTCATGTCTTCATTCCTCACTTCTCTCTTCAATTCCTCACTTCTATCTTCATTCCTCACTTCGTTCTTTATTCCTCACACTTCTCGCATTCTCGCACTTCTACTCCTTCATTCCTCACGTGCATTCGTCATGCCTCACCTTCTCGCTTCCCATATCCTACTTCCCTCTCATTCCTCACCTCTTCTGCATTCCTCACTTACTGTCGTCATTCTCACATCGTTCTTGCATTCCTCACTTCTTTCTGCATTCCTCACTCTTTCTTCATACCTCGAACTTCTTCTTCATTCCTGCCACTTCTCTCTATCATTCATCACTTCAGTGTCTTCATTTCCTCACTGCCTGTTCCTTCATTTCCTCACTTCTCTCTTCATTCCTCACCTCTGTCTTCATCCTCACTTCTTTCTCATTCCTCACTTCTCTCTTCATTCTGCTCTCACGTAATTCTTCAGATCCTCACTTCTTGCTTCATTCCTCACTTCGCTCTGACATTCCGCACCTCGGTCTGCATTCCGCACTTCTTTCTTGCATTCCGCACTTCTCGCGTCATTCCTCACTTCTTCTCATTCCTCACTTCAGTTTCTTCATTCCTCACGCGTGCGTCATTCCCACTTCTCTCTTTTTTCATCTCCTCACGGCTTTTCTTCATTCCATCACTTCTTTCTTTATTGCCTCACTGCTCTCTTCAAGTCCTCACTTCGTGTTCTTCATTCCCACTTCTTTCTGCATGCCTCACTGCTTTCTGCATTCCTCACTTCGCTCTTCATATACGTCCTCTTTCTTCATTCCTCACTTCATCTGCTTCATTCCTCACCTCGTTTCGTCGATTTCTCAGCTTCTTCTCATTCCTCACTTCATTCTGTCATTACCACTTCTCTCGTCCATTCCTCACCTCTTTTTCATGTTCCTCACGTGTCATGCGTCATGTCCTCACTTCTTGCTGCATGCATCACTTCTTCTTCATGCCTCACCGCTTATTCTCATGCCTCACTTCATTCTTTCATTCCTGCACTTCTTTCTTCATGTCCTCACTTCGCTTGCTCTTCATTTGTTGCCTCACCTCTTTCTAGCAGTCCGCACTTCAGGCTGCATTCCTCACCTTCTTTCTTCATTCCTCACTTCTCTCTTCATTCCTCACTTCCTGTCGTCATTCCTCAGCTTCTTTGCTTCATCCTCACTTCCTCTCCCTGGCCTCACTTCGTGTCTTCATTCCTCACGTCTTTCTTCATTCCTCATCTTCTGTCTTCCTATTCCTCACTTCTTTCTTCATTCCTCACGTCCTCCTGTCATTCCGCACCTCTGTCTTCTGGCCTCACTTCATTCTCTCTTTCGCTCACTCTTTCTTCGCATTCCTCACTTCGCTCTTCCATTCCTCACTTCCCGCTTATTCCTCACCTCTAGGTAGTCATGGCCGCACTTCTGTCGTCTAATCCACACGGCGGTTTCTTCAGGCCCACTGTCTTTCTACATCCGCACTTCTTTCGTCATTCCCACTTCCCATCTTCATCCTGCACCTCTTATGCATTCCTCATCTTCTTTCTTCAGTCCTCACGTTGCTTGCAATGCCTCAACTTCTTTCTTTCAATTCCTCACTTCATTCTCACTTCCTCACTTCTTTCTTCATTCCTCACTTCATTCTTCATTCCTCACTTCTCTCTTCATACCGCACGTCCCTGCGTTGCATGCCACACCTCTTTCTCATTCCTCACTACTTTCTTCAGTTCCTCACTTCTTTCAACCAGTCCTCCCTTCTTTCAGTCATTCCGCGCACTACTTTCGCCATTCCCCACTTTCTTTCTCCATGCTCGTCAAGTCTTTTTCCAGGCCTCATTTCTCCGCCAGGCCGTCAAGCTTTCTCCCTCCCTCACTTCTTGCTTCTTTCCTCACTTCTTTCGTCAGTCCTGCACTTTCATGTCACCCCACCACCCCTCGCCCCACCCATCCTCCTCAACCTCCGACCTGAACTGACCTCCAAAGTCCCAATGTCCCCCGTACCCCCACCCCGCGAGGTCGCCTGCCGCACACACTCGCCTTCCTCTGATTGATTACGACGACTAGGTGTCTAGCTAAGACTTCCGCCCATTACGACACCAACCCTCCCAGCAGCCAACATCCACCAGCTCCCCCCCCTTGCCTACACCCTACTACGAAACTGCCTCCCTCCCTCCTAACATTCATGCGGCAACTACCCCCCCCCCTGCCCACCAGCCGCCGCACCTGTTAATAATATCAACAGTAGATATAGTATAAGAAGATGAAGAGTTAGTAGTCAGTGGTAGATTGAAGAAGTGTGAAATAAGGAAGACGAGGCCATACAAATACAAAGAATGGACACTTGCAAGCAGCAAGAACACCCACAGAGTACCTAGCAAGCGCACCGAGTGCGTGAAAGGGGAAGTGTGAAATAAAATAAAAAGGACACCGAAACACGAGACAGGTAGAAGAAAGACAACCCAGAGGGAGAAAAGGAGAGAGGAAAGGGGAAGAGGAAGAAGAAAAAAGAAGAAGAAGAAGAAAAAATGAGGAATCAGTGTTAGTGTCAACGGTGTTTCTGAAGTAAGGAGAAATTTACAAATGTAGTGGGAAGAGGAATCATCTACAGAGACGAAGCCAGGGCTAAGTTTCAAACAAGAAAGTTGTTATAAAGGGAGGATTCAACTAAACGCGACAGTTTTCGCGTTTGGAAGTAGAGGAAGACAGTCAGCATGAAGACCAGTCAATAGATTGCTATGGAAATAAATGGAATAAATACCGACACAATGGAAATATACATCACAAAGTGCAGTATAATGTGGATCCATTTAATGACAACGTTTCCAACCACGAGTGGGCTTTTTCAAGTCACACAGACGGATCTACCCTGGGGTTTGGAAGGTACGGGAGTATTTATAGTTCAGAACGTTGGAGGTCAGGTGAATCAGGTAGATCATTCGATGCATCAAATCTTCACCTTACCTCAACTATCTGAACTATAAATACTCCCGTACCTTCCAACCCCAGGTAGATCCGTGTGTGAACTTGAAAAAGCCCACTGCGTGGGTGAAACGTTGTCCCCAATAAAGGATCACATTATACTTCATTGTGTTTATATTTCCAGGATGGCTATGATCTCTGACGTGACAGAAAAGAGCATTGTTAGTGTCGGCAAGCTTCTGTCTTTTATGTCCGGGTTATTTGTGTATCGTTCTCAGTCCACGGGATGGTGCCTTTTGTTATTTATAGATAGGAAGGAGGATGGAAAGAAAGGATGGTGGATGGAAGATAGGAGGGATAATGGAAGACAGGAGGGAGGATGGAAGATAGTAGGGAGAATGGAACATAGGAGGGAGAATGGAAGATGGAGGGGGAATGGAAGATGGGAGGCAGAATGGAAGATAGGAGGGAGAACGAAAGATAGGAGGGAGGATAGGAAGATAGCCTTGGAGGAGGGAAGATAGAGTGAGGATGGAAGATAGCAGAAGATGAAGGTAAGACAAAGCGGGCAGGCTATGTCCCAGGATGGATGGACCATAACCATCGAACCCAACCTTCATGTATCACATGATCCTGGTCTCACCATGTCCTTGTCATTCACACATGATCCAAATCTCAACAAGATCCTGGTCTACGATGATCCTTTCTCACCATGGTTCCTAGTTTCAAATGATCCTAAGTCCTTAAACCATGATTCTTGTCTCACCAAGAAATCTTGTGTCTCACCATGGTCTTTGTTCACTATGCTTCCTGGTCCCATCACGCTCCTTGTCCCTCACCATGATCTTTGTCTCACCGTGATCCTTTGTCTCCCCATGATCCTGGTCTCACCATGGATCCTTGTCCACACTACGAACATTGTCTCCAACCAATCCGGTTTCAACCGTGATCCTGGTCGATCCTATGATCTTGGTCTCACATAATCATGTCTCACCAAGATCACATGTCCTCACCAAGATCGTTGTCTCACCAGGATTCTTGGTCCCCAACCATGATTCTTGGCTCAGCCTGATTGTTTTTCCTCACCATGATCCTCGTCTCAGGGGGTGACTATGATCGTTGTCTCACTGATCCTTGTCTCACCATGATCCTTGTCGCACCATGATCCCTGTCTCACCATGATCCTTGTCTCACCATGATCCTTGTCGCACCATGATCCTGGTCTCACCATGATCCTTGTCTCACCATGATCCTTGTCTCACCATGATCCTTGTCGCACCATGATCCCTGTCTCAAACCATGTATCCTTGTCACACCTATGATCCTTGTCGCACCATGATCCCTGTCTCACCATGATCCTTGTCTCACCATGATCCTTGTCGCACCATGATCCCTGTCTCACAATGATCCTTGTTTCACCATGATCATTGTCTCACAATGATCCTTGTTTCACCATGATCTTTGTTTCCACCCAGATCCTTGTTTCATCACCATGATCATAGGTCTCACCATGATTCCTTGTCTCAACCAGACCTTGTTTCACCGTTGATCTTTGTCTCACCATGATCCTTGTCTCACAATGATCCTTGTTTCACCATGATCCTTGTCTCACCATGCTCCTTGTTTCACCATGATCCTTTTTCTTTTCCACCATGACTTTGTCCTCACCATAACCTTCTCTCACCATGATCCTAGTTCACCATGAACCTTGTTTCACCATGATCTTTGTCTCACCATGATCCTTGTCTCACAATGATCCTTGTTTCACCATGATCCTTGTTTCACCATGATCTTTGTCTCACCATGATCCTTGTCTCACCATGATCCTTGTTTCACCATGATCCTTGTTTCACCATGATCTTTGTCTCACCATGATCCTTGTCTCACCATGATCCTTGTTTCACCATGATCTTTGTCTCACCATGATCTTTGTCTCACCATGATCCTTGTCTCACCATGATCCTTGTTTCACCATGATCTTTGTCTCACCATGATCTTTGTCTCACCATGATCCTTGTCTCACCATGATCCTGTTTCACCATTAATCTTTGTCCTCACCATGTATCTTGTCTCACCATGACCTGTCTCACCATTATACTTGTTTCAAACCAGATCTTTGTCTCACCATGATCTTGTCTCAACCCATGATCCTTGTCTCACCATGATCTTATGTCTCACCATGATCTTGTCTCTCCATGCTGGCTGCATGCCTCACCCCGGGCGGCATGCCCACGTCTGGCGTCTTTCCTCACGGCGTTCGCAGGCCGCACTGCGCTCGTCAGTCCTCACGTCTTTCGTGCATTCCTCACTCAGTCTGCATGCCCACCGTACTCTGTCATCATTCCTCACCTCTGGTGTTCATGCCTCACTGATGTCTTGCGGCATCCATCACTGCATGCTCATGTCCGCACGGTCGTGGCTTCATTCCTCCACTGTCTTGCTTCATTCCTCACGTTCTTTCTCATTCCTCACCTGCGTGCGGCATGCCTCACTTGTCTGTCTGCTCCCTCCACTGAATTTGCTTCAGCCTCACTTAGTCGTCTTCCTCACTTCTTTGCTGCTATTCCCTAACGTCATTCGTCATTCCTCACTTCCTTTCTTCTTCCTCACGTCTTTGCTTCATTCCTCACTTCTCTCGTCCATTCCTAACATCTTACCACTTCAGTCTCAATTCTTTCTTCATTCCTCACTTCTCCTTGCCATTTCCGCACCGCTTTCTTCATGCCTGGCAACGCTTTCGGCATTCTCTCACGTCGCCTTCATTCCGCACCTCCTTCTTACATTCCTCACGGCTTCTTCCATCCTCACTTCCTTTCTGCAAGGTCCGCACCTCTTCTGCATGTTCCTCACCTCTTTCTTCATTCCTCACCTCTTTCTCTCATGCCGCACGTGCATTCGTCATCCGCACTTCTTCGTCATTCCTCATCTTCGGCTTGCATTCCGCACCGCTATTCCTTTCATGCCTCACGTCTCTCTTCATGCCTCACGTCGTCTTCAGTCCTGCTCTTGTCTCTTCATTCCTTCGACTGTCTTCTTCTTCCTCACTGCTTCTGTCATTCCTCGACTTCTCTCTGCATTCCTCACTCTTCTCTTCATTCCTCATCATCTTCTTCAGTCCCTCACTCTTCTTCTCCTCACCTCTTTTCTTCATGCCTCACTTCATTCTTCATTCCTCACTTCGGTCTCATTCCGCACTTCGTGCTGTCAGTCCATGCACCTCTTTAGTCATTCCTCCACTGCTCTCTTCATTCCTCATTTGCTTCTCGACTTCATTCCTCACTTGCTCTACTTCATTACCTCACCTCTGTTCTTCCCATCCTCACTTCTTTCTTCATTCCCACTTCCATGCTGCAGTCCGCACTTCTTTCGTTCATTTACTCACTTCTTTTTTATTCCTCACGTCTCTCTTCAGGCCTCACTTGCTTTCTTCAGTGCCTCACGTTCCTTCTTCATGCTCTCACTTCTCTCTTCTGCCTACACGTTCTTTCTTCATTCCTCACTGCTTTCTTCAGTCCTCAACTCGCTCTGCATTCCCACCTACTGTCTTTGATTGCCTCACTTCTTTCTCATTCCTCACTTCTCTCTTCATCCTCACTCTGTGCTTCATTCCTACACTTCTCGTCTGCATTCCTCAACTGCCCGCTCGTCCGCCACTGCTGCTGCATTCCGCCACTTCTCTATGCCATTCCTCACTTCTGGTCTTCATTCCTCACTTGCTTTCTTCATACCATGCACTGTCTCTCGTCATTCCTCACTTCGTTCTCTTCCTCACTTCTTGCGTCAGCCTCACTTCTTTCGAGTCATTCCCTCACTTCTTTCTTCATTCCTCACTTCTTTCTTCATTCCTCACTGTCTCTCGTCATTCCTCACTTCTGTTGCTTCATTCCTTCACTTCGGCTCTGCATTCCTCAATTCGGTCTTCATTGCCACACTTCTGTCGTCATTCCGCACTACGTTCCTGCATTCCCAAACTTCTCGCTTCATTCCTTCACTTCGCTCTCATTCCTCACTTCTTGCTTCATTCCTCACGGCTTGCTTCATTCCTGCACTTGCGTCGGCTTCCTCACTTCCTCTTCATTCCGCACTGCTGGGCTTCTTTCCGCACTTCTTGCTTCATTCCTCACTGCTGTCTTCATTCCTCACTTGCTCTCGGCGTGCCTGCACTGCTGCTCTTCATTCCTCACGCGTTCTTCATTCCTCAAACCTTCTTTCTTAATTGCCTCACTTCTCTCTTCATTCCTCACTTCGTTCTTCAGTCTCACTATGCTTCTTCTTGCCTGCACTACTCTCTGGCAGTCCGCCCCACTTTCTTGCTTCATGCCTCAGCATCTTTACGTCATTCCTCACTTCTGTCTTCATTCTCGACTTCTCTCTTCATTCCCACCTCTTCTTCAGTCCGTCACTTCCTTTCTTCATTGCCTCACGTCATTCTGCATTCCTCACTGCTTTCTTCATTCCGCACTTCTCTCTTGCATTCCTCACTTCATTCTTCATTCCCTCACTGCTCTACCTGCATGTCCTCACGGCATTCTTCATTCCTCACTTCGTCTCTTCATGTCCTCACTTCCTCTTCATTTCCTACTTCATTCTTCATTTCCCCCTCTTGCTTTATCCGAAACGTCTCTCTTCATTCCGCACTGCTCTCGTGTCATTCCTCATCATCTTCTGTCATGCCTCACTTCTCGCTGCAGGCCTCACTTCGTCTGCAGTTCCTCACTTCTGATGTTCGGCAGTCCTCCACTGCTTGCTTAATTCCTCACCCTCTTTCTGAATATGCCTCACTGTCCTCTCGTCAGTCCTCACTCTTTCGTCATTCCGTGCACTTCTTGCTTGCATTCCTCACTTCTTTCTTCATGTCCTACTGCATCTCTTTCCGCACTGCTTGCGGCATTCCGTCACTGCTTGCTTCATGCCGAACTGGCGCGCGTCATTCCTCAACTTCTTGCTTCATTCCTCACTTCTTTCTTGTCAGGCCTCACTTCCGCTTCAGTCCTCACTTCTTTCCTTCATCCTCACTTCTTGCTTCAATTCCTCAACGTCTCTCTTCTTTCCTCACTGCGCGCTTCATTCCTCACCGCGTGCTGCATGTACTCACTTCTTGCTGTCATTCCTCACCTCTTTCTCATTCCGCCACTTCATTCATTTTGGCAGTCCTCACTCTTTCTTCATTCCTCACTTCGTTCTGCATTCCTCACCTCTTTCGTCATTCCTCACTTCTCTCTTCATTCCTCAACTGTCTTTCTGCATTCCTCCACTTCTCTACGTCATTCCTCACTGCTTTCTCATGTGCCGCACTTCTTTCTTCTTCCGCACTCTGTCGTTCATTCCTCACCTCTTGCTTCCATTCCTCACTTCGTTCTTCATGCCTCACTGCATTCTGCCATTCCTCACTTCGTTCGTTCACTTCCTCACTCTCTCTTCATTCCGTCACTGTCAGTGCGTTCAGAGCCTCACTTTCTTTCTGCATTCCTCACTTTCGTGCCTTCAGTCCTCACGGCGCTCTCCATTCCTCACTTCGGCGTCATTCCTCACTGCTTCTGCAGGACCCACTTCGCCTCTTCATTCCTCACTTTCTCTCTGCAGTCCTGCACGTTTCTTCATCCTCACTTCTTTCGTTCATCCTCACTTCTTTCTCATTCCCACTTCTCTCTTCAGTCCTCACTACTCTCTTCATTCCGCACTTCTTTCTTCATTCCTCACTTCTGTCGTTCGATGTCCTCACTCGCTCGCATTCCGTCACGGCCTTGCGTCTTCCGCACTTCGTTCTTCATTCCCACTTCTCTGCTTCATTCGCTCACTTCGTGCTGCATTCCTCACTTCTTTCATCATCCGCACGCGCGCGTCATGTCCTCACTAGCGCGCGTCAGTCCTCACCGTCTTCTTCATTCCTTCCACTTCGTGCTCATTCCTCACTGCCTCTTCATTCCTCACTTCTGGTCTTCAGGTGCCTCACGTGCTGTCGGTCAGTTGCCGCACTGCCTCTCCGTCATTTCCGTCACTGCTTTCTTCATTCCTCCTACTTCTTCATTCCTGCACTTCTCCGCGATCATGCCGCACTTCTGCTCATTCCGCACGTCGTTCTCATTCGCTCACTTCCTACTTCCTGTCCTCACTTCTCTCAGCATTCCGCACTGCTTTCGTCATTCTCACTTCTTTCTCATCCGCCACTTCTGCTTTCCATTCCTCACGGACTTTCTTGCATTGCCTCACACTCTTATTCTTTCCTCCTACTTCGCTCTTCAGTCCTCACTTCATTGCTTTCATGCCTCACTTCTTCTTCATTTCCTGCACATTCTGTTCTCATTCCTCACTTCTCTCTTTCATTCCTCACGCTCTCTGAGCCTCACTTCGTTTCTTCAGTCCTCACTCGGTTTCATCCTGCACTGCTCCGCATCCGCACGTCTCGTCTTCATTCCCACGTCTTTCTTCAGTTCCTCACGTCTGTCGTGCATGCCTAACGTCTTTTTCAGACTCACTTCTCTGCTTCAGGCCTCACGGCCGCGGCATGCCGCTCGTCTGTCTTCATTCCTCACTTCTTTCTGCATCCTCACTTCACTTTCTCCATTCCTCACTTCTCTCGTCAGGCCGCACTTCTTGCTTCAGGGCCTCACTTCGGCTTCAGTTCGCTCACTTCCTGTTCTTCATTCCTCACTTCTCTCTTGCATTCCTCACTTCCTCTCTTCATTCCTCACTTCCTTTCTTCATTCCTCACGGCTGTTCTTCATTCCTCACGTTCGCGTCAGGCCGCCGTCTTTCTGCATTCCTGCACTTCTTTGCTTCAGTGTCACTTCACTCTCTCTTCATTCCACACTTCTTTCGTCATTCCTCACCTCTTTCTCTTCAATTCCTCACGTCTTTTGTCATTCCGCATCACTGTCTCTCTTCATTCCTCACCTCTTCTACATTCCGCACATTGCTTGCTGTCAATCCTCACCTTCATTCTTCAATTTCTCACTCTTGCTTCAGTCCACACTTCTCTCTGCAGTCCTCACTTCATACTTCATTCTCACTTCCTCTGCAATTCTCTCACTTCATCTTCATGCCTCACTCTCGCCTTCATGCCTCACTTCTCTACGTCAGTCCTCACGTCATTCTCATTCCATCACTTACTGTTCTTTATCCTCACTTCTCTCTTCATTCATCCACTTCTCGTCTGGCATTCCTCACTTCTCGCTGCATTCGCCACTTCCTTTGCTCCAGTCCTCACTGCTCGTCGTGCTTCCCGCTCGGCGGCGTGCATGCCGCACCGGTCGCTCTGCTTTCCTCACTGCATTGTCTTCATTCCCACTTCTTCTTCATTCCTCACTTCGCTCTTCATTCCTCACTGTCTGTCTTCATTCCTCACTTCCTCTCATTCCTCACTTCATTCTTCATGCCTCACGGCCTGTCTTGCATCCATCACTATCTTGGTCTTTAGTCCTCACTTCTCAGCGTCAATGTCTTCACGCTCGCTGCATGCCTCACTGCTTTCTTCATTACTCAGCTTCTCTCTTAATTTGTCCTCACTTTGGGAGTTCTCATCCTCACTTCTTTCACTTTATTCCTCACTTCGCTCTTAATTCCAGCACTGCTCTCTTCAGTCCTCACTGCAAGTCTTCATTCCTCACTTCTCTCTTCATTCCTCACCTCTGCGTCATTCCTCACTTGCTTGTCTTCATTCCTCACTTCTCTCTGTCGCATTCCTCACTGCCCAGCTGCAGTTCTCACTGCTGCTTGCATGCCTCACGCGCTCGTCAGTCCTCACCCTCTTGCGCATTCCTCACGCTGTTCTGCATTCCTCACGTGCGCGTCATTCCTCAGCTTCAGTCTTCATGCCTCCCCTGCTTTCTGTCATTCCTGCACTTCGCTATTCATTCCTCACCGCTTTCTTCATTCGCGCACTATCTTTCTGCCGTTGGCCGCACGTCCTCATCAGTTCCTCACGTGCTTTCTTCAGTCCGCACTTCAGTGCGTCAGTCCTCAGCTTCTTTCTTCATGGCCCTTCACTTCGCTCGTCAGGCCTCACTGCTTTGCTGTCATCTCTCACTTCGGCTTCAGGCATCACTGTCGCTCGTCAGCCTGCACTTCTGGCTGGCTAGCCTCACTTCGTTCGTGCATTCCTCACGTCCCCTCGTTCATTCCTCACCTCTTGCGTCATTCCTCACTTCTCTCTTCATGCCTCACTTCGGTCTTCACCTCACTTGCTTCTTCAGTCCTCACGTCTTGCTTCATTCCTCACTCTCTCTCCATGCCTCACTGCTTTCTTCATTACTACACTTCTTTCTTCATTCATCACGCTTTCCTTCATGCGCTCACGTCTTGCTTTCATTGTCCTCACTTCTGTTCTTCATGTCCTCACTTCTCTCTTCAGCCTCACTGCATTCGGTCTGTGCCGCACGGCTTGCTGGTGCAGGCCTCTCACTGCTCTCACGCATTCCCGCACCCGTCTTCAGTCCTCACTTCTTTCTTCATTCGCTACTTCTCTCTTCCTTCCTCACGGTCAGTCTTCAGTCCGCACTTTCTGTTCTTCATTCCGCACTTCGCTTCTTGCATGTCCTCACCTCTTTCTTCAGTGCCCTCCACTTCTTGCTTCATTCCTCACGTATCTCGTGCATGCCGCACTCTGGCGCATTTCCTCACTTTGCATTCTCAGTCCTCACTTCTTCTTCTATTCCCACTTCGTCTCTTCCATTACTCATTCTTGCGTGCATTCCTCACGTCTTTCGTTCATTCCTCACTTCTCTCGTCATTCCTCACTTCGTTCGTCATGTCCGCACTTATTTCGTCAGGCCTCACTGTGCTTCGTTCATGCCTCAGCTTCCAATCTTCAGTCCTCACTTCTCTTTCAATTCCCACGTCCCTCTTTCATTTCCTCACCTCGGTCTGCATTCCTCACTGCGGGCGTCATGGTCCTCACGTGCTCTCTTCTTCGCTTCACTTCATTCTTCAGTTCCTCACGGCTTGCTTCAGGCCTCCTCTTCGTCCTTCATTCTCTGCACTTCTTCTCGATTCCTCACTCTTTCTTCATGTCCTCTCTTCCTTTGCCATTCTCTCACGTCCATTCTGCATGTCCTCACCGTTCTGTGGTCTGGTCCTTCCTCACTGTACATTCGTCATGTTCCGGCACTGCGTCTCCATTCCTCACTTCTCTATTCATTCCTCACCGCTTTCTTCAGTCCTCACTTCATGGCTTCATTCCTCTCTTCTTTCATTAAGGCCTCACTGCTCGCGTCATTCCTCACTTCTTGCTCATGTTCCTCACGGCTCGCGGCAGTCCTCACTTCTTCGTCAGTCCTCACTCTATCGTCATGCCTCACTCGTTCGTCATTCCTCACGCTCCTTCATTCACTCCACTTCTTACTTCATTCCTCATATCTCTCTTCATTCCTCACTTGTGCTTCAGTCCTCACTGCGTTCTGTCCATTCATCACGCTGCTCTCAGGCCGCACTGCTTCTTCCATTCCTGCACTCTTTCTGTCATCCTCACTTGCTGTCTGCATTCCGCACTCTCTCTTCATTTGCCTCACTTCTTTCGTCATCCTCACTTTCAGTCGTCAGTCCTCACTTCTGGCTTCTTCCTCACTTCTCCTTCATCCTCACTTCCTCTGTCATGCACTCAATTCTTTCACCATCCTCACTTCGTCTTCATTCCTCACTTCTCTCTTCATTCCTCACTATCTTCTTCATTCCGCGCCTTACTGACTTCATTCCGCACTTCCTTTCTTCATTCCGCACTTCTTTCTTCCATTCCTCTCACCTTCTTTCTTCATTCCTACTTCGCTCTTCATTGCCGCACTCTTTCTCATTCCTCCACTTCTTCTTCATTCCTCACTGCTCGCTTTCATGCCTCACTTCGCGCGTCATTGTGCCTCCACCTCTTTCTTCATTCCCTCAGCTTCATTCTTCATTCCACACTTCTTTCCTGCCGTTCCTCAACTTCTCTCGTGCATTCCTCACCTTCTGTCTTCTATTGTTTCGCTCACATCTTTCTTCATTCCTTCACTTCTCCTTCATTCCTCACGTCTTTCTTCATTCCTCACTTCTTGCTTCATGCCGCACTTCTCTCGATCATTCCCTCTGCTCTCTGCATGCCCACTCTTTCTTCATTCCTCACGTCATGCTCATGCCGCAGCTTCTTTCTGTCATTCCCCGTCTCCTTTCATTCCTCACTTCGTTCTGCTGTGCCGCACGGTCCGTACGTTCAGGCCTTAAAAGAAAAAAACACTTCTGCTCTCATTCCTCACCTTCCAAGTCGGCATTCCTCACTTCTCAGATTCATTCCTGCATCTTCTTTCGTCATTCCGCATCTCTGGCGTCATGCCTCACTCTCTCTGGCATTCCGCACTTCTATCGTCATTCCTCACTTCTTTCTTCATACTCTGGCCTCACATTCTTTCTTCATTCCTCACGTCTTTCTTCATTCCTCACTTCATTCTCAGCCTCACGTCTCGCTTCATTCCTACACTTCCCTCTTCATTCCGCACCTCGTGTTCTGTCCATTCCGCACGTCATGGCTTCATTCCTCACTTCTTCTAAGGCCTCACTTCTTTCTTCATTCCTCACTTCTCTCGTTCAGTCCTCAGCTCATTCTTCTGTCCTTCACTTCGCGCTCATTCCTCGCTTCCCTCTTCATTACTCCACCTCTTTCTTCATTCCCACTTCTTTCTTCATGCCTCTCGCCTTTTATCTGCATTCATCACTGTCGTGCTTTCATTCCCTCACTTTCTCTTCATTCCTCACCGCGTGCTTCCGTCCCACTGCAGTTCTTCATTCCTCACTTCTTCGTCAGTCCTCTACTTCTCTCTGCAATTCCTCACGTCTGTCTTCATTCCTCACGGCCGTTCTGCATTTCCTCACTCGCTCTTCATTCCTCAACGGCATTCTTCTATCAGTCCTCTCACATTCTGTCTGCTTTCCGCCACTTCCTTTCTTCATTGCCTCACTTCCTTCTTCATTCCCTCACTCATGATACTCTCAGTCCTCACTCTTTCTTTATTCCTCACGTCTACTCGTTGCATTCCTCACTTCTCCTCTTCATGTCCACTATATACGGCATTCTTCAGCCCACGTCTCTCTATCATTCCTAACTTCCCTCTTCAGTCAGCTCACCGCTTGCTTCATGCCTCACAGTCTGTGGCTGCATTGCCTCACTTCTTTCTTCAGTCCGCCACGTCTGCTTCATGCACAACTTCTTTCTGCATGCCTCTCTCTTTCTCTGCCTCCACGCTCTCTTCAGTCCCTGCACGGCTGCGGACAGGCCGCACTTCGGATCTTCATTCCGCACGTCTCTCTTCAGTCCTCACCGCTTTCTTCAGTGCCTCACGCTTTCTGCATTCCTCACTTGCTCTCTTCCAGGCCTCTCGAGCATGCTGCATTCCTCACTTCTTCTTCATGTCCTCAATGCGCGCTGCATTGCCTCACCTCTTTGCTTCATTCCTCACTTCGAAGCGGCAGTCCTCACTGCTAGCTCTTCAGTCCATCACTTGCGGCTCATGCCTCACGCCAAGTTCTTCATTCCTCACGTCTATTCTTCAGTCCTCACTTCTCTGCTTCAATTCCCACTTCGTTCTCATGATCTCACTTCGTGCTTTATTCCTCACTTCTCTCGCATTCCCTCACTTCTTTTTCATTCCTCCACTGCTTTCTTCATTCCTCACTCTTCTTTCTTGCATTCCTCACTTCTTGGCTTCATTCCCAGCTGCTTTCTTCATCCTCACCTGCTTTCTTCTTCCTCACACTCTGTCTTCATTGTCCCAATCTTCTCTCTTCATTCCTCACTTCTTTCTTCATTTAACTCACGCGCGCGGCAGGCCGCACCTCTTTCTTCATGTTCCTGTCTCTGTCATTCTGCAGTCCAGTCACTTCTTTCTTCAGTCCGCACTTCTCGCTGCAAGTCCCACCTCTTCTGCATGCCGCACTGCTCTCTCACATTCCCACTTCTTCTATCATTCCTCACTTCTCACTTCAGTCCTCACTTCTTCTTCATTCCCATCTTCTTTCGTACATTCCTCTCATCGTCTCTGCATGCCTCATCTGCGGTCTGCATTCCCACTTCTTCTTCATTTCCACACGTCTTGCTGCATTCCTGCACTTCTCGCTTCATCCTCACTTCGGTCTTCATTCCTCCACTTGCTTCTGCATTGCCTCACTTCCTTTCTTGCATAGTCCTCACTTCTCTCTCATGTCCGCACGTCTCTCTTCATTCCTCACTGCTTGCTTCAGGCCTCCACTTCGGCAGTCATTCCGCACTGGTCTCTCGTCATTCCTCTCTACTGTCTTCAGTCCTCACTTCTCCTTCATTCCTCACTTCTTTCGTCATTCCTCACTGTCTTTCTCAGTCCTCACTGTCTTTCTTCATTCCTCACGTCTCTCTGCATTCTCCTTCTTCATTCATTCCTCATCTTCTTTCTGCCTTCCTCACGTCTACTTTCATTCCTCACTTTTTCTCTGCTTTTCCCCCCCCCCTATTTTTGCCCCCCCCTCACCCTTTCTTCATTCCTCACGTCATTCCAATTCCTCTCGTCTTTGTCTGCAGTCCTCCGTGGCTCTTCATCCGCACTTCGGTTGCTTCATTCCTCAACGCGTCTGCAGTCCGCACTTCTCTCGCATGCCTCACTTCTTTCTTCCATTCCTCACTTCTTTCTTCATTCCTCACTCTCTCTGCGATGCCTCACTTCTCTCTTCATTCCGCACCGCGTTCTTCATTCCTCACTTCATTCTTCAGTCCCACTTCCTTGCTGTCCATTCCTCACTATCATCTTCATTCCTCACTTCTTTCTTCATTCCTCACTTCTTTCTTCATTCCTCACTTGCTCTCTTCAGTCTCACATCATGCTTCATGCCTCACTTCTCGCTTCTTCCTCACCGCTTGCTTCATTGTCCTGCACTTCTTCTTCATTCCTCAGCTTCTCTCATCATCCTCATTCAGTCTTCATTCCTCACTGTCTTGCTTCAGTCCTCACGGCTGGCTTCATTCCTCATTTCGTGCTGCATTCCGCACGTGACATTCGGCATTCCTCACTTCGCTCGTCAGATTCCGCACTGTCCCTCTTCATTCCTCACCTCTGTCTTCATTCCTGGCACTCATTCTTCATTCCTCCACTTCATCTTCAGTCCTCACTTCCTTTTCTTCAGTTCCTTCCACGACTCTCCATTCCTACTTCATTTTCATTCCTCACTTCTCTCTTCATTCCTCACTTCCCTCTTCATTCCTCACCACTTTCTTCAGTCCCTCACTTTGCTTTCTTCAGGTCCTCACTTTCTTTCTCATTCCTCCACTTCTTTCTTCACTTCCTCACTTCTCTCTTCATTCCTCACCTCTGGCTTCATTCCTCACTTCATTCTGCAATTCCTCAATTCGTTCTTTCATGCCTTCACTTCTCTCTTCAGTCCTCACTTATGCATCATTCCTCACGTCGTCTTCATTCTCTCAGCTTCTCGTCTTCATCCTCACGTCATTCTCATCCGCACGTCTTTCTTCATTCCTCACTTCATGTCTTCATTCCTCACTTCTCTCTTCAATTCCTCACTTCTATCTTCATTCCTCACTTCGTTCTTTATTCCTCACACTTCTCGCATTCTCGCACTTCTACTCCTTCATTCCTCACGTGCATTCGTCATGCCTCACCTTCTCGCTTCCCATATCCTACTTCCCTCTCATTCCTCACCTCTTCTGCATTCCTCACTTACTGTCGTCATTCTCACATCGTTCTTGCATTCCTCACTTCTTTCTGCATTCCTCACTCTTTCTTCATACCTCGAACTTCTTCTTCATTCCTGCCACTTCTCTCTATCATTCATCACTTCAGTGTCTTCATTTCCTCACTGCCTGTTCCTTCATTTCCTCACTTCTCTCTTCATTCCTCACCTCTGTCTTCATCCTCACTTCTTTCTCATTCCTCACTTCTCTCTTCATTCTGCTCTCACGTAATTCTTCAGATCCTCACTTCTTGCTTCATTCCTCACTTCGCTCTGACATTCCGCACCTCGGTCTGCATTCCGCACTTCTTTCTTGCATTCCGCACTTCTCGCGTCATTCCTCACTTCTTCTCATTCCTCACTTCAGTTTCTTCATTCCTCACGCGTGCGTCATTCCCACTTCTCTCTTTTTTCATCTCCTCACGGCTTTTCTTCATTCCATCACTTCTTTCTTTATTGCCTCACTGCTCTCTTCAAGTCCTCACTTCGTGTTCTTCATTCCCACTTCTTTCTGCATGCCTCACTGCTTTCTGCATTCCTCACTTCGCTCTTCATATACGTCCTCTTTCTTCATTCCTCACTTCATCTGCTTCATTCCTCACCTCGTTTCGTCGATTTCTCAGCTTCTTCTCATTCCTCACTTCATTCTGTCATTACCACTTCTCTCGTCCATTCCTCACCTCTTTTTCATGTTCCTCACGTGTCATGCGTCATGTCCTCACTTCTTGCTGCATGCATCACTTCTTCTTCATGCCTCACCGCTTATTCTCATGCCTCACTTCATTCTTTCATTCCTGCACTTCTTTCTTCATGTCCTCACTTCGCTTGCTCTTCATTTGTTGCCTCACCTCTTTCTAGCAGTCCGCACTTCAGGCTGCATTCCTCACCTTCTTTCTTCATTCCTCACTTCTCTCTTCATTCCTCACTTCCTGTCGTCATTCCTCAGCTTCTTTGCTTCATCCTCACTTCCTCTCCCTGGCCTCACTTCGTGTCTTCATTCCTCACGTCTTTCTTCATTCCTCATCTTCTGTCTTCCTATTCCTCACTTCTTTCTTCATTCCTCACGTCCTCCTGTCATTCCGCACCTCTGTCTTCTGGCCTCACTTCATTCTCTCTTTCGCTCACTCTTTCTTCGCATTCCTCACTTCGCTCTTCCATTCCTCACTTCCCGCTTATTCCTCACCTCTAGGTAGTCATGGCCGCACTTCTGTCGTCTAATCCACACGGCGGTTTCTTCAGGCCCACTGTCTTTCTACATCCGCACTTCTTTCGTCATTCCCACTTCCCATCTTCATCCTGCACCTCTTATGCATTCCTCATCTTCTTTCTTCAGTCCTCACGTTGCTTGCAATGCCTCAACTTCTTTCTTTCAATTCCTCACTTCATTCTCACTTCCTCACTTCTTTCTTCATTCCTCACTTCATTCTTCATTCCTCACTTCTCTCTTCATACCGCACGTCCCTGCGTTGCATGCCACACCTCTTTCTCATTCCTCACTACTTTCTTCAGTTCCTCACTTCTTTCAACCAGTCCTCCCTTCTTTCAGTCATTCCGCGCACTACTTTCGCCATTCCCCACTTTCTTTCTCCATGCTCGTCAAGTCTTTTTCCAGGCCTCATTTCTCCGCCAGGCCGTCAAGCTTTCTCCCTCCCTCACTTCTTGCTTCTTTCCTCACTTCTTTCGTCAGTCCTGCACTTTCATGTCACCCCACCACCCCTCGCCCCACCCATCCTCCTCAACCTCCGACCTGAACTGACCTCCAAAGTCCCAATGTCCCCCGTACCCCCACCCCGCGAGGTCGCCTGCCGCACACACTCGCCTTCCTCTGATTGATTACGACGACTAGGTGTCTAGCTAAGACTTCCGCCCATTACGACACCAACCCTCCCAGCAGCCAACATCCACCAGCTCCCCCCCCTTGCCTACACCCTACTACGAAACTGCCTCCCTCCCTCCTAACATTCATGCGGCAACTACCCCCCCCCCTGCCCACCAGCCGCCGCACCTGTTAATAATATCAACAGTAGATATAGTATAAGAAGATGAAGAGTTAGTAGTCAGTGGTAGATTGAAGAAGTGTGAAATAAGGAAGACGAGGCCATACAAATACAAAGAATGGACACTTGCAAGCAGCAAGAACACCCACAGAGTACCTAGCAAGCGCACCGAGTGCGTGAAAGGGGAAGTGTGAAATAAAATAAAAAGGACACCGAAACACGAGACAGGTAGAAGAAAGACAACCCAGAGGGAGAAAAGGAGAGAGGAAAGGGGAAGAGGAAGAAGAAAAAAGAAGAAGAAGAAGAAAAAATGAGGAATCAGTGTTAGTGTCAACGGTGTTTCTGAAGTAAGGAGAAATTTACAAATGTAGTGGGAAGAGGAATCATCTACAGAGACGAAGCCAGGGCTAAGTTTCAAACAAGAAAGTTGTTATAAAGGGAGGATTCAACTAAACGCGACAGTTTTCGCGTTTGGAAGTAGAGGAAGACAGTCAGCATGAAGACCAGTCAATAGATTGCTATGGAAATAAATGGAATAAATACCGACACAATGGAAATATACATCACAAAGTGCAGTATAATGTGGATCCATTTAATGACAACGTTTCCAACCACGAGTGGGCTTTTTCAAGTCACACAGACGGATCTACCCTGGGGTTTGGAAGGTACGGGAGTATTTATAGTTCAGAACGTTGGAGGTCAGGTGAATCAGGTAGATCATTCGATGCATCAAATCTTCACCTTACCTCAACTATCTGAACTATAAATACTCCCGTACCTTCCAACCCCAGGTAGATCCGTGTGTGAACTTGAAAAAGCCCACTGCGTGGGTGAAACGTTGTCCCCAATAAAGGATCACATTATACTTCATTGTGTTTATATTTCCTTGTTAGGATGCTATGATCTCTGACGTGACAGAAAAGAGCATTGTTAGTGTCGGCAAGCTTCTGTCTTTTATGTCCGGGTTATTTGTGTATCGTTCTCAGTCCACGGGATGGTGCCTTTTGTTATTTATAGATAGGAAGGAGGATGGAAAGAAAGGATGGTGGATGGAAGATAGGAGGGATAATGGAAGACATGAGGAGGATGGAAGATAGTAGGGAGAATGGAAAACATAAGGAGGGGAAATGGAAGATGGAGGGGGAATGGAAGATGGGAGCAGAATGGAAAGATAGGCGTGAGAACGAAAGATAGGAGGGAGGATAGGAAGATAGCCTTGGAGGAGGGAAGATAGAGTGAGGATGGAAGATAGCAGAAGATGAAGGTAAGACAAAGCGGGCAGGCTATGTCCCAGGATGGATGGACCATAACCATCGAACCCAACCTTCATGTATCACATGATCCTGGTCTCACCATGTCCTTGTCAGGGGAACAGCATGAACAGACAGACACAACTATGGAAAGTAAGAAAGAAACGAAAGAGGAATAAGAAAAACAAGGAAAAGAAGCGGATTGATTATAATAATAATAATAATAATAATAATAATAATAATAATAATTATTATTATTATTATTATTATTATTATTATTTTTATTATTACATTTAGGGGGAGCGCTAAATCCGTGTGGGGCATACACGCAAGGGTCAGAGACTTGATGTTGTATGCTAAACCAGTGTGGATCTGGTGAAGGCTCGATTCTCCGTATAACATGGCTAGGAGATTGGGTGGTTAATAGAGTTTCAAGCCTATCGACTAAACTAAGGTCATTATAGCTGCACCACCAGACAAGAATACTTTAATTCCTAAACCAGGGATTAAACTCTCAGTAAATATACACTGAGAGACATACTACACCTCTCGTAGTATTCCCACAATAAACCCAAATATTGCACAAGTGTCTCATTTATAAACCTGCCGATTTTCTAAACCATTTGTATAATATCTGTCAGACACAGCAACATCTTGGCATCTTGATACAGGGAATTCTTCAGTGCTTATCTGACCTGTGTACATGACTTACTATACTAGTGGATTTTGTCCACCAGTGATGCCGCCTCCAGCTGCTTCACCTCACCTGCCTGGCAGTATACTAGCCACTTCTTCTTGGATATACTTTACTGTCATCAACATTGACTGACTGAACACATCGACTCCGGCTGAGGGATTGATTACCTCAAACTCTTTCTCATTTTCTTCTCTGTACTGGACTGAGGGAGTCAATGACTGGCGAAACATTTCCACAATATACTTAAATGTTGCACAAATGTCTCACTTACAAAGTTGTTGGTTTTCTAAATATTTATATAATATCTGTAAGATCTTGATACAGGGAATTCTTAATATTCGTAATATATATATATATATATATATATATATATATATATATATATAATATATATATATATATATATATATATAATATATATATATATCTATATAATATATAGAAAATATAGCCTCAACAATGCTTCAGAGTGTCAGGGAAGGATAGAGCCCGCCTCCTGGCAGTGAGAGCCCCTCATGCTGGGGACTTTCTGTTGGCTGTTCCCAACTCCAGCCTTGGCACACGCCTCGACCCACAGACCATCCGCATCGGTGTTGCCCTTCGACTTGCCGCCCGCCGAACACAGGTGTATCTGTGGCAGTGAAGCAGCAGACCGATTCGGGTACCATGGTCTTGTGTGCCGTAAATCCGAGGGAAAGATTGCAAGACATGAGGAGGTTAATAACATTATCAAGAGGAGCCTCACAACAGCTGGATGCCCAGCAGTAAGGGAGCCACCCCAACTATGCAGATCTGATGGCAGCCAGAAGCGTCCAGATAGGTATCACCCTTTAAGCCTGGACAGATGGGAAGCAGGTGGTGGGGACTATACATGTGCATCTACCTTGGCTGATACCTATCTCCCATACACCAGGGAGGAAGGAGGGGCAGCTGCCAGCTTCAGGGAGTCCCAAAAGTCTAGAAAATATGGAGAAACTTGCCCATCATTATATGTTTGTTCCCATAGGCTCAGAGACCCTTGGCTCATGGGGAAAGAGTGCATCTAAATTCATTACGGAGCTGGGAAAAAGACTCATCAGGGTAACTAGGGCCCCCAAAGGGCAGCTATGTTCTTTTTCCAGCGGGTCAGTGCGGGCTTTTAAAAGGGGGTAATGCCTGCTGTTTTTTTGGGCACACCCCCCAGCTCTGGGAGCGGAATAGTTTTTCACCTTTATAATGGGTGATCACACGTAACAACATGTCCCTTTATATCCCCTTATACAACAATTATCTCTTAAATCTCTTACCATATTTGTATAAATATTCCTTTTGGGAAAAAAAAATATATAAAAAAAAGATGGGGGGGTAGGGAAGTGGAATTTTAAAAAGGCTTCGGGAAGAAATTCAAATACTTCCTTAAAGCCTTTTAATCCACACCCGAGGCTAGGGATCCCAAAATTTTACACCAAGGTGGACCCCATCCAAAATAAAATATATATATAATATATATTATATATATATATATATATATATATATATATATATAATATAAATAAATGTATATATAAAATAGTATAATAATATTGGTGAAGAGGATATCACGGGTAAGCTCTCTTTTGTAATTCTGTCTAAAAATGTCAGAACTGGACCCCAAACAAAGAACATTCCCGCCAGTGTCCCAGCACCACCTCGACACCACGGACCGCCCATCACGGGTACTCTTTCAACACCTGTGGGAAAAACCTGCGGGAAGCTGCTACACACCCATAGCGACCAGGAAGAGGGGGGCCAAAAGCTATACTCGACCCCTGCAACCACAACTAGGGAGTACACCCCTCGTCGTGTATAAAGATGAGTACATCCATCACAACTTTGAAAAGAAGATACAGAACTACTTAGGGGAAAATACCTGTGACAAGTGCAGCCACACCACACACGTCAACAACATCAGGGCGGCCACTGCTGGAAGTCACACCATACATGCACAGGCGTCCAATAGTTCCATTTTAGTAACCTTATTATTTCCCTTTTATTTGTCGGGATTTGCACCCATACAACAATATACAGTACAAATATTCCTAAAACAATAGGGGGTTTGTTACCTAACCCTCTGCGTCGTCCCCGTGTTTTCACTGTCTTCTGCTCTTTGTAATCCACTGGGGTGGTTTGCCTCTCACCCCGCCTGCTCCACCATCTCTCCATTAATATGGTCGAGAACTTTTCTCTTGCTCTCGTTTTCATGAAAGATTCATCTCTCTCTTCTTCTGTTCAAGAAATCAGTTTATTTGTCCTCTACTTCTTGTTCAAAATGCAGTCGCTGGGGATTTCGGAGGTCACTGCCCCCTAGGCCCGGCCTCACATCAGCCTCTCGATTTCTACATGATCGCCAGGTTGTTGGGGCCAACCATACGCCATCATATTATCATCACGGCCCGGGAGATCAGGAAGTACTTGAGGAACTTATCAAGTTCTTTTTGACCATCGCTCCCCCCCCCCCTCCTTTGCTTTACACAGGAGATATATTGCACCGTCTGTCATGCCTCCCCACTTTATGTAGACTGTTTTTCAGTGTGCAGATTTGGGGCAAATTCCTCCAAATTTTCTAGCTATAAATTATGATGCATCTTTCTTATATTAACAATTTTTCCACAACTTTAGAACTCACTGACAAGGACGGATCAAGACAGTTTCCGCTCCCTTGTCGAAGTTCGGAGGTTCGGCCTCCAACATCTCACAAGCTAACCTCAGAATTTGAAAAATTATGCGTGTCACAGACACTAGCCTCTAGTTATTGCATTCCGTTATCCTCCAGACTTAAACATAGGCACCACATTAGCAATTTTCCATTTTTTCGGGTATCTGTCGTGTATCTTGCGATTTATTAAAGTTATTTGACAAGCCGCAGGTTATCGTTATGGCCATCTTTTTAACTCACTTCTTCACTTAGTTTGTTTATTTATTTCCTCTAGAGCCCGAAGTTCCGTCCTGTTCCTTCTTATCTCTTATTTTCTGTCTTCAAATGAAGATCCTCCTTAATCTTCAGTAAGTTTCTTCACCTACTCTATTATATTCCTCGAGTATTTCCTTAAATTGACCCTGAAGCAATTTTGTTTCCCTTTTTTTTTTATGTTAAATAATTATAACACCGTCTCTCAGCTTCAGTTAAAATCATTGCGGAGCCATAACATGTTCCCTTTCTTATATCCTTTTTATCTGCCTTCTTTCGTGCTTCGAAGTTCTTCCATAAGTAATATTAATTCATTACAGCCTGTGATACTTTGTATCTGGGTTCATATCATTTACTGTAGCTTTAACTTCCTTGTGGTACCACGCCCACACACCTCCAAGTAGACTCCTGTTTTGAAGTCTGGGTTTCCTGATGTTTTATCTTTCAGTTCTCCTCACAATCATCGCATCCACCACTTACTCAAAGCCCAGCACACCACGATCACTCCTAATACTTCTCCATAGCTGAGCTGATCCCCTATATCTGAACAGTTTAGGTAAAAAACAGGTCCCTTCATTATGTGAATCCTAATTTTCTGAGTCTACCTGAAGTTGATGATTTTCACTAGGAGCTGACTGGCTTATTTTTACACCATTGAATTTACAGGCCAAGAAATGTCATCCTACGTCGGCTTATTTCTAAATCCAGCTCTAAGATACTACCATACATCTCCACCTGTCTGGGACCGAACCCGGGAATTTCGGCTGCTTCAAATTAGTCACCTGACAGACACCTGTTGGCTTACTGCTTCAAGTTAGTCACCTGACAGACACCTGTTGGCTTACTGCTTCAAGTTAGTCACCTGAGAGACACCTGGTGGTTTACTGCGTCAAGTTAGTCACCTGAGAGACACCTGGTGGTTTACTGCGTCAAGTTAGTCACCTGACAGACACCTGGTGGTTTACTGCGTCAAGTTAGTCACCTGACAGACACCTGGTGGTTTACTGCGTCAAGTTAGTCACCTGACAGACACCTGGTGGCTTACTGCGTCAAGTTAGTCACCTGACAGACACCTGGTGGCTTACTGCGTCAAGTTAATCACCTGAGAGACACCTGGTGGTTTACTGCGTCAAGTTAGTCACCTGACAGACACCTGGTGGTTTACTGCGTCAAGTTAGTCACCTGAGAGACACCTGGTGGTTTACTGCGTCAAGTTAGTCACCTGACAGACACCTGGTGGCTTACTGCGTCAAGTTAGTCACCTGACAGACACCTGGTGGTTTACTGCGTCAAGTTAGTCACCTGACAGACACCTGGTGGTTTACTGCTTCAAGTTAGTCACCTGACAGACACCTGGTGGCTTACTGCGTCAAGTTAGTCACCTGAACAGACACCTGGTGGCTTACTGCGTCAAGTTAGTCACCTGACAGACACCTGGTGGCTTGCTGCTTCAAGTTAGTCACCTGACAGACACCTGGTGGCTTGCTGCTTCAAGTTAGTCACCTGACAGACACCTGTTGGCTTACTGCTTCAAGTTAGTCACCTGACAGACACCTGTTGGCTTACTGCTTCAAGTTAGTCACCTGAGAGACACCTGGTGGTTTACTGCGTCAAGTTAGTCACCTGAGAGACACCTGGTGGTTTACTGCGTCAAGTTAGTCACCTGACAGACACCTGGTGGCTTACTGCGTCAAGTTAGTCACCTGACAGACACCTGGTGGCTTGCTGCGTCAAGTTAGTCACCTGACAGACACCTGGTGGTTTACTGCGTCAAGTTAGTCACCTGACAGACACCTGGTGGCTTACTGCGTCAAGTTAGTCACCTGACAGACACCTGGTGGTTTACTGCTTCAAGTTAGTCACCTGACAGACACCTGGTGGCTTACTGCGTCAAGTTAGTCACCTGACAGACACCTGGTGGCTTACTGCGTCAAGTTAGTCACCTGACAGACACCTGGTGGCTTGCTGCTTCAAGTTAGTCACCTGACAGACACCTGGTGGCTTGCTGCTTCAAGTTAGTCACCTGACAGACACCTGGTGGCTTGCTGCGTCAAGTTAGTCACCTGACAGACACCTGGTGGTTTACTGCGTCAAGTTAGTCACCTGACAGACACCTGGTGGTTTACTGCGTCAAGTTAGTCACCTGACAGACACCTGGTGGTTTACTGCGTCAAGTTAGTCACCTGAGAGACACCTGGTGGTTTACTGCGTCAAGTTAGTCACCTGACAGACACCTGGTGGCTTACTGCGTCAAGTTAGTCACCTGACAGACACCTGGTGGCTTGCTGCGTCAAGTTAGTCACCTGACAGACACCTGGTGGCTTGCTGCGTCAAGTTAGTCACCTGACAGACACCTGGTGGCTTACTGCGTCAAGTTAGTCACCTGACAGACACCTGGTGGCTTGCTGCTTCAAGTTAGTCACCTGACAGACACCTGGTGGCTTGCTGCTTCAAGTTAGTCACCTGACAGACACCTGGTGGCTTGCTGCGTCAAGTTAGTCACCTGACAGACACCTGGTGGTTTACTGCGTCAAGTTAGTCACCTGACAGACACCTGGTGGTTTACTGCGTCAAGTTAGTCACCTGAGAGACACCTGGTGGTTTACTGCGTCAAGTTAGTCACCTGACAGACACCTGGTGGCTTACTGCGTCAAGTTAGTCACCTGACAGACACCTGGTGGCTTGCTGCGTCAAGTTAGTCACCTGACAGACACCTGGTGGCTTGCTGCGTCAAGTTAGTCACCTGACAGACACCTGGTGGCTTGCTGCGTCAAGTTAGTCACCTGACAGACACCTGGTGGTTTTACTGCGTCAAGTTAGTCACCTGACAGACACCTGGTGGTTTACTGCGTCAAGTTAGTCACCTGACAGACACCTGGTGGTTTACTGCTTCAAGTTAGTCACCTGACAGACACCTGGTGGCTTGCTGCGTCAAGTTAGTCACCTGACAGACACCTGGTGGTTTACTGCGTCAAGTTAGTCACCTGACAGACACCTGGTGGTTTACTGCGTCAAGTTAGTCACCTGACAGACACCTGGTGGTTTACTGCGTCAAGTTAGTCACCTGACAGACACCTGGTGGTTTACTGCTTCAAGTTAGTCACCTGACAGACACCTGGTGGCTTGCTGCGTCAAGTTAGTCACCTGACAGACACCTGGTGGTTTACTGCGTCAAGTTAGTCACCTGACAGACACCTGGTGGTTTACTGCGTCAAGTTAGTCACCTGACAGACACCTGGTGGCTTGCTGCGTCAAGTTAGTCACCTGACAGACACCTGGTGGCTTGCTGCGTCAAGTTAGTCACCTGACAGACACCTGGTGGCTTACTGCGTCAAGTTAGTCACCTGACAGACACCTGGTGGTTTACTGCGTCAAGTTAGTCACCTGACAGACACCTGGTGGTTTACTGCGTCAAGTTAGTCACCTGACAGACACCTGGTGGTTTTACTGCGTCAAGTTAGTCACCTGACAGACACCTGGTGGTTTACTGCGTCAAGTTAGTCACCTGACAGACACCTGGTGGCTTGCTGCGTCAAGTTAGTCACCTGACAGACACCTGGTGGCTTGCTGCGTCAAGTTAGTCACCTGACAGACACCTGGTGGCTTGCTGCGTCAAGTTAGTCACCTGACAGACACCTGGTGGCTTGCTGCGTCAAGTTAGTCACCTGACAGACACCTGGTGGTTTACTGCGTCAAGTTAGTCACCTGACAGACACCTGGTGGTTTACTGCGTCAAGTTAGTCACCTGACAGACACCTGGTGGTTTACTGCGTCAAGTTAGTCACCTGACAGACACCTGGTGGCTTGCTGCGTCAAGTTAGTCACCTGACAGACACCTGGTGGTTTACTGCGTCAAGTTAGTCACCTGACAGACACCTGGTGGTTTACTGCGTCAAGTTAGTCACCTGACAGACACCTGGTGGTTTACTGCGTCAAGTTAGTCACCTGACAGACACCTGGTGGCTTGCTGCGTCAAGTTAGTCACCTGACAGACACCTGGTGGCTTACTGCGTCAAGTTAGTCACCTGACAGACACCTGGTGGTTTTACTGCGTCAAGTTAGTCACCTGACAGACACCTGGTGGTTTACTGCGTCAAGTTAGTCACCTGACAGACACCTGGTGGTTTACTGCGTCAAGTTAGTCACCTGACAGACACCTGGTGGCTTGCTGCGTCAAGTTAGTCACCTGACAGACACCTGGTGGCTTGCTGCGTCAAGTTGGAAAAAGTCATTTCATTAGACATTCATAATTAAGACACATGAAATAATTCAAATTATTACTGCTGTTTCTGTCCTAGAGTGGACTCTGACCTCTGACAGCAGGTAGCAACAGCTGTTTTTGTAGCTGATGGTTGAACTGTAGAGTGATAGAGCAGATAATGCTCTATTTAGCAAAAATGGACATACCAGCAGTGTGCTGATACCCTATTCTATATGATAGTTGCAAGGAGGGGGGAACGAAACCTGTTTCCCTTTCATATACGAGTGAAGGGGTAGAGAGGGTGGAAGGGAAAGGAAGGGAGCATCCATACAGGTGCTGTGGCCCCAGGCGAGCTCATTAACCTAGCCTCCTGACCTGAGCTCTAATGACCTCCGACAAGGAAGTCATCAGCAGCCAATCAATACCTGGCTCTCACTCGCCTCATTTCCTACGGTTCATGGCTAAAATACCTGGCTATAAACAACCCCATGACTGACCTACCTGCTTAAAAGACGAATACCTGTTACCTGTTAAAAGTACCTGGAATCATGACCTCCAGGACTCAGGCTCAGACCAGGCTAAGACCAGGCTAAGACCACGCCTTCTCAACCCAACAGAAAATATTACAGGACCAAGAGCTATTAAGAAACACAGGAGAATAAATTAAAGCTTCGTGGTTTGTTACATTACCATATAAGGGCGAGACTACACCTCGCGGTCAACATACAACACCTGACCCTTGATGATGTAGGTACGTGATCAAGGACGTGTCAGACATACCATATATCATACCCAAAATTTAATATCTTAACTTGTCAAATATATCTTAAAATTTTCCCAAATTTTATTAATTATAAATGAGCCTAATTTGTATAATCCTAAACTAATATTCATATTAATTTCAAAACTGCCACCCCACGTCCCCCCCATTCCACCCCACGTCCCCCCATTCCACCCCATGTCCCCCATTCCACCCCACGTCACCCCCCATTCCACCCCACGTCCCCCCATTCCATCCCATGTCCCCCATTCCACCCCGTCCCCCCATTCCACCCCACGTCCCCCCATTCCACCCCACGTCCCCCCATTCCACCCCACGTCCCCCCATTCCACCCCACGTCTCCCACATTTCATCCCACGTCCCCACATTCCACCCCACGTCCCCCCATTCCACCCCACGTCTCCCACATTTCATCCCACGTCCCCCACATTCCACCCCACGTCCCCACATTCCACCCCACGTCCCCCACATTCCACCCTACGTCTCTCCACAATCAACACCAAGCCCCCCACATTCCACCCCATGCCCTCATATACACCACGCCCCCACGTACACCACAACCCCCACATACACCCCCGTGTGCCCACATACACCCCCGTGTGCCCACATACACCCCCATGTGCCCACATACACCCCCATGTGCACACATACACCCCTGTGTGCCCACATACACCACCGTGTGCCCACATACACCCCCATGTGCCCACATACACCCTCGTGTGCCCACATACACCCCCGTGTGCTCACAATACACCCCCGCGTGCCCACATACACCCCCATGTGCCCACATACACCCTCGTGTGCCCACATACACCCCCGTGTGCTCACATACACCCCCGTGTGCCCACATACACCCCCGTGTGCCCACATACACCCCCGTGTGCCCACATACACCTCCGTGTGCCCACATACACCCCACGCGTGCCCACATACACCCCAATGTGCCCACATATACCCTCGTGTGCCCACACACACCCCCGTGTGCCCACATACACCCCCGTGTGCCCACATACACCCCCATGTGCCCACATACACCCTCGTGTGCCCACATACACCCCCTGTGTGCCCACATACACCCCCGTGTGCCCACATACACCCCCGTGTCCCACATACACCCCCGTGTGCCCACATACACCCCCGTGTGCCCACATACACCCTCGTGTGCCCACATACACCCCCGTGTGCCCACATACACCCCGTGTGCCCACATACACCCCCGAGTGCCCACATACACCCTCGTGTGCCCACATACACCCCCGTGTGCCCACATACACCCCCGTGTGCCCACATACACCCCCGTGTGCCCACATACACACCGTGTGCCCACATACACCCCCGTGTGCCACATACACCCCCGTGTGCCCACATACACCCCGTGTGTCCACATACACCCTCGTGTGCCCACATACACCCTCGTGTGCCCACATACACCCCCGTGTGCCCACATACACCCCCATGTGCCCACATACACCCTCGTGTGCCCACATACACCCCCGTGTGCCCACATACACCCCCGTGTGCCCACATACACCCCCGTGTGCCCACATACACCCCCGTGTGCCCACATACACCCCCGCGTGCCCACATACACCCCCATGTGCCCACATACACCCTCGTGTGCCCACATACACCCCCGTGTGCTCACATACACCCCCGTGTGCCCACATACACCCCCATGTGCCCACATACACCCTCGTGTGCCCACATACACCTGTGACCAGCGGGGTCCCGCAGGGGTCAGTCCTAGGACCAGTGCTGTTTCTGGTATTTGTGAACGACATGACGGAAGGAATAGACTCTGAGGTGTCCCTGTTTGCAGATGACGTGAAGTTGATGAGAAGAATTCACTCGATGGAAGACCAGGCAGAACTACAAAGGGATCTGGACAGGCTGCAGACCTGGTCCAGCAATTGGCTCCTGGAGTTCAATCCCACCAAGTGCAAAGTCGTGAAGATTGGGGAAGGGCAAAGAAGGCCGCAGACGGAGTACAGTCTAGGGGGTCAGAGACTACAAACCTCACTCAAAGAAAAAGATCTTGGGGCGAGTATAACACCAGGCACATCTCCTGAAGCGCACATCAACCAAATAACTGCTGCAGCATATGGGCGCCTAGCAAACCTCAGAACAGCATTCCGACATCTTAATAAGGAATCATTCAGGACCCTGTACACCGTGTACGTTAGGCCCATATTGGAGTATGCGGCACCAGTTTGGAACCCACACCTAGCCAAGCACGTGAAGAAACTAGAGAAAGTGCAAAGGTTTGCAACAAGACTAGTCCCAGAGCTAAGAGGTATGTCCTACGAGGAGAGGTTAAGGGAAATCAACCTGACGACACTGGAGGACAGGAGAGATAGGGGGGACATGATAACGACATACAAAATACTGAGAGGAATTGACAAGGTGGACAAAGACAGAATGTTCCAGAGATTGGACACAGTAACAAGGGGACACAGTTGGAAGCTGAAGACACAGATGAATCACAGGGATGTTAGGAAGTATTTCTTCAGCCACAGAGTAGTCAGTAAGTGGAATAGTTTAGGAAGCGATGTAGTGGAGGCAGGATCCATACATAGCTTTAAGCAGAGGTATGATAAAGCTCACGGCTCAGGGAGAGTGATCTAGTAGCGATCAGTGAAGAGGCGGGGCCAGGAGCTCGGACTCGACCCCCGCAACCTCAACTAGGTGAGTACTAGGTGAGTACATACACCCCCGTGTGCCCACATACACCCCCGTGTGCCCACATACACCCCCGTGTGCCCACATACACCCTCGTGTGCCCACATACACCCCCGTGTGCCCACATACACCCCCGTGTGCCCACATACACCCCCGAGTGCCCACATACACCCCCGTGTGCCCACATACACCCTCGTGTGCCCACATACACCCCCGTGTGCCCACATACACCCCCGTGTGCCCACATACACCCCCGTGTGCCCACATACACCCCGTGTGCCCACATACACCCCCGTGTGCCACATACACCCCCGTGTGCCCACATACACCCCCGTGTGTCCACATACACCCCCGTGTGCCCACATACACCCCCGCGTGCCCACATACACCCCCGTGTGCCCACATACACCCCTGTGTGTCCACATACACCCCCGTGTGCCCACATACACCCCGCGTGCCCACATACACCACCGTGTGCCCACATACACCCCCATGTGCCCACATACACCCCCTGTGCCCACATCCACCCCATGTGCCCACATACACCCCCGTGTGTCCCCATACACCCCCGCGTGCCCACATACACCACCGTGTGCCCACTTACACCCCCATGTGCCCACATACACCCCCGTGTGCCCACATACACCCCCGTGTGCCCACATACACCCCCGTGTGCCCACATACACCCTCGTGTGATCACATACACCCCCGTGTGCCCACATACATCCCCGCGTGCCCACATACACCCCCGTGTGCCCATATACACCCCCGTGTGCCCACATACACCCCCGTGTGCCCACATACACCCCCGTGTGCCCACACTGCCCCACAAACCAGTAATAAAAGTTAGCTCCTCCCAATATGCTGTTCGGGTAACCTGTAATTTGCTTTAATTTAGCTCTAACTTCTATCTAACGTGCAAACTTGTAGTCTGGGTCCGTGTTACACCCTTTTGTTCATTTTGTTCATTTTCTTCTTATTATCACAATGGTATACTATTACATGTTATTTTTGCTATTTCACTTAATATTATATTCAGGAGTAATTCCATTAGTAGCTAAAATGGATTTACTCGACTTTATAATATTATCTGGTCGTATTACTTAGCTTTGTATTTAGGTAGGTCATTTAATTAGTGTCAACTGCTGGTGACCTGGCCAAGCACCAGTAGGTGTTTTGAGCTGCTCGACCCCTGCTCCGACCGAGACAAAGTGGGCTGGTAAAGCCTCACAGAGTTCAGTTCATACCTTCCTCACCTCTCGTGAGGGAAGCTCCCTGATTCCTGGATTTAAACTTCTGGTCCCACATGAGGTTCCCTAGTGACCCTCCAGTACCTCGGACGGTATCTGACAGAAACGTCTCGGACGAAGTGTGTGTTGCTGTTTTGGAGACGCTGGTGATTGTCCCTAGCTCTGCTAGGAGTGAATTTAAGCAGTATTGGTTCAAAGAGGACGGTGAAAAAGTCATGGGAGACAGACTCGCCTCAAAATTTCTTTAAGTGTAAAATATTCCTAATCTCACTTAGTATATTATGAAAGTTGAATAAGAGTGAATTATTAAGTGTTACGTCTTCTGTCTCATTTGGATTGAGTTAAGTAAAGTTTTATTATGTGAAGAGAAGGTGTTATGATACTAGAGCCGTTTAGTACTATAATCAAGATAATACTGTGTATTATCTTTTAAGTGAACTTAAGTGTAAATTTCATGAGTACTCTGTTTTATGGTGCGACCTTTTTAAAGTTAATATAAAACCCTTCTATGGTTTATTAAGAAACTTAATAAAAAACCGGAAAGAAACATTGTGATTGTTTACTACTGAACCCTTGAATGATTTTATCTAGAACAGGATATTCAATCCTGTTTATTTGTTGCAAGAAAGTGCTAAACAGGCTTAAGTAGTGGCCCTGTACGCAACAGTCCGTGTGCATGTACAGTACGTACACGAGTGCGTGTGTGCATGTACAGTACGTACACGAGTGCGTGTGTGCATGTACAGTACGTACACGAGTGCGTGTGTGCATGTACAGTACGTACACGAGTGCGTGTGTGCATGTACAGTACGACACGAGTGCGTGTGTGCATGTTACAGTACGTACACGAGTGCGTGTGTGCATGTACAGTACGTACACGAGTGCGTGTGTGCATGTACAGTACGTACACGAGTGCGTGTGTGCATGTACAGTACGTACACGAGTGCGTGTGTGCATGTACAGTACGTACACGAGTGCGTGTGTGCATGTACAGTACGTACACGAGTGCGTGTGTGCATGTACAGTACGTACACGAGTGCGTGTGTGCATGTACAGTACGTACACGAGTGCGTGTGTGCATGTACAGTACGTACACGAGTGCGTGTGTGCATGTACAGTACGTACACGAGTGCGTGTGTGCATGTACAGTACGTACACGAGTGCGTGTGTGCATGTACAGTACGTACACGAGTGCGTGTGTGCATGTACAGTACGTACACGAGTGCGTGTGTGCATGTACAGTACGTACACGAGTGCGTGTGTGCATGTACAGTACGTACACGAGTGCGTGTGTGCATGTACAGTACGTACACGAGTGCGTGTGTGCATGTACAGTACGTACACGAGTGCGTGTGTGTGCATGTACAGTACGTACACGAGTGCGTGTGTGCATGTACAGTACGTACACGAGTGCGTGTGTGCATGTACAGTACGTACACGAGTGCGTGTGTGCATGTACAGTACGTACACGAGTGCGTGTGTGCATGTACAGTACGTACACGAGTGCGTGTGTGCATGTACAGTACGTACACGAGTGCGTGTGTGCATGTACAGTACGTACACGAGTGCGTGTGTGCATGTACAGTACGTACACGAGTGCGTGTGTGCACGTATGTACGCGAGTGCGTGTGCATGTACACTCCGTACACGGGTGCGTGTGCATGTACACTCCGTACACGGGTGCGTGTGCATGTACACTCCGTACACGGGTGCGTGTGTGCATGTACAGTACATACGCGAGTGGGTGTGTGCACGTGCGTGTGTACGTGCGTGTGTGCACTTGCGTGTGTGTACGTGCGTGTGTGCACTTGCGTGCATGTGTGTAGATCCAGGGTCGCCTTAAATTGTCTGATTTCATTTGTTAATACATATATCTGTTTTATTGTTGCTGTCTATGTTTGTCGCTGTGGAAACATAAACACTTATCCAGTTTAATGTGATCCTTTATTGACAACGTTTCGCCCACACAGTGGGCTTTTTCAAGTCACAAACAGATCTACCTGGGGTGGAAGGTACGGGAGTATTTATAGTCATGTTCAGAATGTTGAGGTCAGGTGGAGAATGCTGCATCTGATGATCTACCGGGTGGGGTTATAGTCTTGGGTAGCTTGGCAGGGGTATTGGACAAGTTGTGAGTAGACCTTCTGCAGTGTTCTATGTTCTTATGTGGGATAGCGATGAAGAAGTTTCTTGGCAAATGGTTCAGCTATGTTATAGAAGCCATTGTTCCTGTTGAAATTGTTGGTTATAGAGATAAGTGATGATTCCAGGATTCTTCGGTATTGAGTGTTGTCTTCTGTGGCGATAAGTCTTGAGTTTCTGTAGTTAATTAAATGGTTGTGTGAATTGCGATGTTGTATACAGGCATTCCTTGTATCGTCAGTCCTGTTTGCGTAGTATTGGTGTTCTGAAATACGTGTTTGGAGGTCTCTTGATGTTTCGCCCACGTATAATTTGTTGCAGTCATTACAAGGGATTATGTATACCCCTGCAGAGGATGGAAGCTTGTCCTGTCTACTACTGGTGATGTCCTTGATGGTTGTGGAGGTAGATACTTGGAATGATGTATTGCTGTGTTTGTTAGGTTAAGTGTGCTTGTCACTGTGTTTGTCGTGTTTGTTTGCAAGCATAAATTTGTGTATTTGTCGTTGTGCTGTTATTCTGTATATCTGTCTGTGTTTATTAGTCTGTATGTGTGTTGGTGTCTGTGTTTGTTAGTCTGTACGCGTGCTTTTGTCTGTGTTTGTCGTGTTTGTTAGTCTGTAAGTATATTTGTGTGTACTCACTTATTTGTGGCTGCAGGGGTCGAGTCGTGTGTGTTTGTGTGTGTTTGTGTGTGTTTGTGTGTGTTTTGTGTGTGTTTGTGTGTGTTTGTGTGTGTTTGTGTGTGTGTGTGTTTGTGTGTGTTTGTGTGTGTTTGTGTGTGTTTGTGTGTGTTTGTGTGTGTTTGTGTGTGTTTGTGTGTGTTTGTGTGTGTTTGTGTGTGTTTGTGTGTGTTTGTGTGTGTGTGTGTGTGTGTGTGTGTGTGTGTGTGTGTGTGTGTTTGTGTGTGTGTGTGTGTGTGTTTGTGTGTGTTTTGTGTGTGTTTGTGTGTGTTTGTGTGTGTTTGTGTGTGTTTGTGTGTTTTGTGTGTGTTTGTGTGTGTATTTGTGTGTGTTTGTCTTGTTTGTCAATCTGTAGGTGTTACTGTGTCTGTGTTTGTTAGTCAGTGAGTGTGTTTGAGGCTGTGTATTTGTCGTTGTGTTTGCTGACTAACCGTGCTAGAGAAGAATGTAGTTCACCATACCTTATGTGGCATGCAAAAAGAATGTTACAATTTACTCGGCGTATGTCACACTCCCATATAGATTGCCTCCCAACCAATGAACCAGGTGCTAAGGGTTTAACGATCAATAGGGAACCCATCGTTAAATGAGTACCTTGCTTCACTGACCAATCACAGGCAGGCCCGCCAAAGCTGAAGCAACGTGGTTCACTTGCGGTAAGCATTGGCAGACTTGCCTACCTGCTGGTTGAGTACGGTGCACTCTGGCTTCTGTTTTGCCCTCTGTCACCGTCGTATACACTTATTATTCTATCTGTACATATTGTATATATCTGTATATAGTGGGTGAAGGCAAAATATACATTATAGTCTATTGCTGAGTTTGTTTGCTCCAATTCCCATTACGACCAGGTCTCACAGGCCATTCTTTACCTGTGTTCGTAAAACCTTATGTCTCTCTCCCTGTGTCATGCTCTCTCCCTGTGTCATGCTCTCTCCCTGTGTCATGCTCTCTCCCTGTGTCATGCTCTCTCCCTGTGTCATGCTCTCTCCCTGTGTCATGCTCTCTCCCTGTGTCATGCTCTCTCCCTGTGTCATGCTCTCTCCCTGTGTCATGCTCTCTCCCTGTGTCATATATACATGTATATCCAGCTAAAGATCATCTCTGACAATACACTCTGTATAAGTTTATTAGTTCATTGTTTGCGAGATACTGATTTGAACATTAACATGCACCAAGTTACTGAATATTTACTTCCAAGTCGTGGGCTGTTAAAACAAATTTAACTTGTCTTGTTGGCTATTAAAATAAATTTAACTCGTCTTGCAGCCTATTAAAACCGATTTAACTTGTTTTTTTGGCTATTAAAACCAATTTAAATTTTGCTGTCTATTAAAATCAATTTAACTTGTCTTGTGGGGCGACAGGTGTAAGAGAACGAAGGAAACAGGGACAACAGGTATAAGGAACATCACAGGTGTGAGAAAACAGACGACCAGAGATAACAGATGTAAGGAAACACTGAACGTTTCGGCCCGACGTGGAGCAAAACATGGCCAGAGGGACACATCCGGCCGGTCAAGGATTCTATCCGGCTGCTGCCACTGTGTCTGCAAATTGAACGACATTGATAGTATCTTTATTTTTAAGGAAAAAAAAATATACGTATGTGTCTCAGTGTGTGTGTATATACACGAGAGGTGTATGTGTGTAGGTGTGTACACGAGAGGTGTATGTGTGTAGGTGTGTGTACACGAGAGGTGTATGTGTGTAGGTGTGTGTACACGAGAGGTGTATGTGTGTAGGTGTGTATACACGAGAGGTGTATGTGTGTAGGTGTGTGTACACGAGAGGTGTATGTGTGTAGGTGTGTGTACACGAGAGGTGTATGTGTGTAGGTGTGTGTACACGAGAGGTGTATGTGTAGGTGTGTGTACACGAGAGGTGTATGTGTGTAGGTGTGTGTACACGAGAGGTGTATGTGTGTAGGTGTGTATACAATGATAGGTGTATGTTTCTCAGTGTATATACAAGAGAGGAGTCAAAAGTATTATTGTGTGGTGGTAAACAAGTGACATTCAGCCATAATGACCCTGGTGTAGTAGATAGGTTTTAAACCTGTCTACTCCGAGTAACTAAGCTGCCAGATGGATTACTGTTATTGCTATTAGTTTTAGTTTATTATCACTAGTATTATTATTAATTTAATATTTTTATTTTTATTATTATTTAGTATTATCATTATTATTTTAATTATTTTAATATTATTATCATTATTATTATTACTGAATATAATAAGGAAGGGCGTTGCCCGGAGCTTCACAGGTTAATTAATTAACTTCCCTTACCTGGAATGTTCCAGGATTAATGACTTATCCCAGCCTGAGGATTAATGACTTATCCCAGCCTGAGGATTAATGACTTATCCCAGCATGAGGATTAATGACTTATCCCACCCTGAGGATTAATGATTCATCCCAGCCTGAGGATTAATGATTCATCCCAGCCTGAGGATTAATGACTTATCCCAGCCTGAGGATTAATGACTTATCCCAGCCTGAGGATTAATGACTTATCCCAGCCTGAGGATTAATGATTCATCCCAGCCTGAGGATTAATGACTTATCCCAGCCTGAGGATTAATGACTTATCCCAGCCTGAGGATTAATGACTTATCCCAGCCTGAGGATTAATGACTTATCCCAGCATGAGGATTAATGACTTATCCCAGCCTGAGGATTAATGACTTATCCCAGCCTGAGGATTAATGATTCATTCCAGCCTGAGGATTAATGACTTATCCCAGCCTGAGGATTAATGACTTATCCCAGCCTGAGGATTAATGATTCATCCCAGCCTGAGGATTAACGACTTATCCCAGCCTGAGGATTAATGACTTATCCCAGCCTGAGGATTAATGACTTATCCCACCCTGAGGATTAATGATTCATCCCAGCCTGAGGATTAATGACTTATCCCAGCCTGAGGATTAATGACTTATCCCACCCTGAGGATTAATGATTTCATCCCAGCCTGAGATTAATGACTTATCCCAGCCTGAGGATTAATGACTTATCCCAGCCTGAGGATTAATGACTTATCCCACCCTGAGGATTAATGACTTATCCCAGCCTGAGGATTAATGACTTATCCCAGCCTGAGGATTAATGATTCATCCCAGCCTGAGGATTAATGACTTATCCCAGCATGAGGATTAATGACTTATCCCAGCCTGAGGATTAATGACTTATCCCAGCCTGAGGAATAATGATTTATCCCAGCCTGAGGATTAATGACTTATCCCAGCCTGAGGATTAATGACTTATCCCAGCCTGAGGATTAATGACTTATCCCAGCCTGAGGATTAATGACTTATCCCAGCATGAGGATTAATGACTTATCCCAGCATGAGGATTAATGACTTATCCCAGCCTGAGGATTAATGACTTATCCCAGCCTGAGGATTAATGACTTATCCCAGCCTGAGGATTAATGATTTATCCCAGCCTGAGGATTAATGATTTATCCCAGACCGAAGATTAATGACTTATCCCAGCCTGAGGATTAATGACTTATCCCAGCCTGAGGATTAATGACTTATCCCAGCCTGAGGATTAATGATTTATCCCAGACCGAAGATTAATGACTATCCCAGCCTGAGGATTAATGACTTATCCCAGCCTGAGGATTAATGACTTATCCCAGCCTGAGGGTTAATGACTTATCCCAGCCTGAGGATTAATGACTTATCCCAGCCTGAGGATTAATGACTTATCCCAGCCTGAGGTTAATGACATTATCCCAGCCTGAGGATAATGACTTATCCCAGCCTGAGGTTAATGACTTATCCCAGCCTGAGGATTAATGACTTATCCCAGCCTGAGGATTAATGACTTATCCCAGCCTGAGGATTAATGACTTATCCCAGCCTGAGGATAATGACTATACCCAGCCTGAGGATTAATGACTTATCCCACCTGAGTGAATAATGACTTATCCCAGCCTGAGGTTAATGACTTATCCCAGCCTGAGGATTAAGACTTATCCCAGCCTGAGGTTAATGACTTATCCCACCGAGGATTAAAGACTTATCCCAGCCTGAGGATTAATGACTTATCCCAGCCTGAGGATTAATGACTTATCCCAGCCTGAGGATTAATGAGAAAATAGAATAAAAATGAAGGTTCAACCACCCAAACACCACCACAATCACACAAACACCACCACAATCACACAAACACCACCACAACCACCCAAACACCACCACAATCACACAAACACCACCACAATCACACATACACCACCACAATCACACAAACACCACCACAATCGCACAAACACCACCACAATCACACAAACACCACCACAATCACACAAACACCACCACAATCACACAAACACCACAATCACCCAAACACCACAATCACACAAACACCACCACAATCACACAAACACCACCACAATCACACAAACACCACCACAATCACACAAACACCACCACAATCACACAAACACCACACCACAAAACACCACAACACCAAACCCACCAAATCACACAAACACCACCACAATCACACACCAAACACCACAAATCACCCAAACACCACCACAATCACCCAAACACCACCACAATCACCCAAACACCACCACAATCACCCAAACACCACCACAATCACCCAAACACCACCACAATCACCAAACACCACACAATACCAAACACCACCACAATCACCCAAACACCACCACAATCACCCAAACACCACCACAATCACCCAAACACCACCACAATCACCCAAACACCACCACAACTGCCCAAACACCACAATTGCCCAAACCACCACAATCACACCAAACACCACCACAATCACACAAAACCACCACGATCACCCCAAACACCCACCCACAATCACCCAAACACCACCACAATCACCCAAACACCACCACAATCACCCAAACACCACCCACAATTACCCAAACACCATCACAATTACCCAAACACCACAATTACCCAAACACCACAATTGCCCAAACACCACAATCACCCAAACACCACAATCACACAAACACCACCACAATCACACAAACACCACCACGATCACCCAAACACCACCACAATCACCCAAAACACCACCACAATCACCCAAACACCACCACAATTACCCAAACACCACCACAATTACCCAAACACCACCACAATTACCCAAACACCACCACAATTACCCAAACACCACCACAATCACCCAAACACACCACAATCACCCAAACACCACCACAATCACCCAACCACCACCACAATCACCCAAACACCACCACAATCACCCAAACACCATCACAATCACCCAACCATTACCACAGTCACCCAAACACCACCACAATCACCGAAAGACCACCACAAACACCCAAACGCCACTACAATCACCCACACACCAAATTCACTACTACAGTCACCTTCACAATTACCCTACACCACCAGTTACCCCCACACCACCATCACCCCAACCACTACTACCACTGCTATCACCACCACTAACAATATTACTATTACCACCACTACAACAACCACTGTCACCATCATCACCAATACAACTACCACTACAACCAGCAAAACCAACACCACCATTACCAAAACCACTACCACCGCCAAAATCACCACTACCACCACGAAAATCACCACTACCACCGCCAAAACACCACCAAAACCACCACTACCACCACCACTACTACCACCACCAAAACCATCACTACCACCACCACCATTACCAAACCCACCACTACCACCACCACCACCATTACCAAAACCACCACTACCACCACCACCATTACCACTACCACCACCACCATTACCACCACTACCACCACCATTACCACCACTACCACCACCATTACCACCACTACCACCACCGTTACCACCACCACCACCACCACCACCACCATTACCACCACCACCAATAACACTAAAAACCACTACACACCACCACTATTACCACCACTATTACCACTACCACCACCACTATTACCACCACTATTACCACTACCACCACCACTATTACCACCACTATTACCACTACCACCACCACTATTACCACCACTATTACCACTACCACCACCACTATTACCACCACCACCACCATTACCACCACCACTATTACCACCACTATTACCACCACCACCACCATTACCACCACCACTATTACCACCACTATTACCACCACCACCACCATTACCACCACCATTACCACCACCATTACCACCACCACCATTACCACCACCATTACCACCACCACCATTACCACCACCACCATTACCACCACCATTACCACCACCACCACCACTACCACCACCATTACCACCACCACCACCACTACCACCACCACCACCACCACCACCATTACCACCACCACCACCACCACCATTACCACCACCACCACCATTACCACCACCATTACCACCACCACCACCACCACCATTACCACCACCACCACCATTACCACCACCACCACTACCACCACTACATAATTAATCAGACCATCATTACCGTCTACCACGATCTTTCATCAAAATGTCACAAGTGCATAATTAATCACATTCCCTCTTCAACCACATTTACATCATTTACATCATTTACATCATTTACATCATTTACATCATTTACATCATTTACATCATTTACATCATTTACATCATTTACATTAGTTACATCATTTACATCATTTACATCATTTACATCATTTACATTATTTACATTTACATCTTTCAGAGAATTTGCCACATTTACAACATCGATTTTCTCACATTTACATATGAATGTTTAAGAAAAAAATTACCCCAAAAAACTAGTCCAAAATAAAAAAATTCTAAATTAAGACATGAAAGTTCAAAGTATTTTAGTAAATACTAACTTAAGAAAGATCAATAGTGTGTGTGTGTGTGTGTGTATGTGTTTGTGTGTACTCACCTAATTGTACTCAACTAACTGTGGTTGCAGGGCTCGAGACTCAGCTCCTGGCCCCGCCTCTTCACTGATCGCTACTGGGTCCTCTCTCTGCTTCCTGAGCTTTGTCATATCTCTTCTTAAAACTATGTATGGTTCCTGCCTCCACTACTTCACTTGCTAGGCTATTCCACTTGCTGACAACTCTATGACTGAAGAAATACTTCCTAACGTTCCTGTGACTCGTCTGAGTCTTCAGCTTCCAGTTGTGACCCCTTGTCCCTGTGTCCCCTCTCTGGAACATCCTATCTCTGTCCACCTTGTCTATTCCCCGCAGTATCTTGTATGTCGTTATCATGTCTCCCCTGACCCTTCTGTCCTCCAGTGTCGTCAGTCCGATTTCCCTTAACCTTTCCTCGTACGACATTCCCTTGAGCTCTGGGACTAGCCTTGTTGCAAACCTTTGTACTTTCTCTAACTTCCTGACGTGCTTGACCAGGTGTGGGTTCCAGACTGGTGCTGCATACTCCAGTATGGGCCTAACATACACAGTGTACAGTGTCTTGAACGATTCCTTATTAAGGTATCGGAACGGCTATTCTCAGGTTTGCCAGGCGCCCGTATGCTGCAGCGGTTATTTGGTTGATGTGTGCCTCCGGTGATGTGCTCGGTGTTATGGTCACCCCAAGGTCTTTCTCCCTGAGTGAGGTCTGTAGTCTTTGTCCACCTAGCCTATACTCTGTCTGCGGTCTTCTTTGCCCCTCCCCAATCTTCATGACTTTGCATTTGGCTGGATTGAATTCGAGAAGCCAGTTACTGGACCACATGTCCAGCCTGTCCAGGTCTCTTTGCAGTCCTGCCTTATCCTCGTCCGATTTAATTCTTCTCATCAACTTCACGTCATCTGCGAACAGGGACACTTCAGAGTCTATTCCTTCCATCATGTCGTTCACATATATCAAAAAGCACTGGTCCTAGAACTGACCCCTAAGTGTGTGTGTGTGTATGTGTGTGTATGTGTGTGTGTGTGTGTGTGTGTGTGTGTGTGTGTGTGGTGTGTGTGTGTGTGTGTGTGTGTGTGTGTGGTGTGTACTCACCTATTTGTGGTTGCAGGTTTTCCAGTACCACATCCATCATCTTGGCACTCCATGTTTCAGGACCCCCATGGGGCTCCAGGTTTTCCCAGTCAATCTCCTTCTGATTGAAATCACCCATAACTAGTAACTTTGCTCCTCCCATGTGTGCTTTCCTGGCAACCTCGGCTAGTGTGTCGACCATTGCTCCGTTGCTCTCATCGTATTCTTCTCTTGGCCTCCTGCAGTTCTGTGGTGGGTTGCACATTACTGCAATTATCACCTTGTCCCTCAGACTGGATTGTTCCTACTAAGTAGTCCTTTTCGCCCGTGCCAACCATTCCTTCCATTTTCTCAAACCCCCACTGGTTTTTAATGAGCAGTGCAACTCCTCCTCCATCTCTCCTCCCTCTGTCTTTCCTGAGGATTTGATATCCGGATGGAAAGATTGAATCTGTTATTATTCTGGTGAGTTTTGTTTCTGTGAGTGCTATTATGTCTGGGGATGTCTCCTTGATTCTTTCGTGCCACTCCTCATACTTATTTGTTATTCCATCTGCATTTGTATACCACACCTTCAACTTCTTTTCTAAGACTGTGGTCTGGGAGGTATATTGGGGTTGGGGAAGTGGGAGACCTGATGAGGAACTATAGGTGGTTGCTGTGGGGGTGGAGTTTGTAATGCAGTGGGTGGGGGCATTGGATGTGGCATGGGTGTTTTGGTTTAGAGTGTTTGGTTGCACTGGGGTTGACCTGGTTGGGAGGCTTCTATAGGAAGTTGTGAAGGGGGCTGTATTTGATCTTCTTCCTGTGTCTGGGATCTCCTGTCTGTCTTCTCCATCCCCTCTCTTTCCTCCTTTCGCCTTTGTACCATATCTCTCAGTTTCTGCCTTTCTTCTTGTGTTCTGTCACGGTCGAAATACACCTTCCTGTATGCCGGCATGTCCCTTAATCGTGCTTTCTCCTGCAGGATCCTGTTCCGAGTCGATTCTGCCTTGAAGGTCACTTTCACTGGCCGGGTTCTTTTTTTTACAAACCCCCCTATTCTCTGAAAATTTTCCAGCTGGGTTATGTCATCTTCTCCTATTGCTTTTATGATGCTTTCAATTGCTTTTTTTCCTCTTGTTTACTTGCTTCATATGTTTCCCCTTCAACTTCCTGGAGCCCACACACAAAGACTGACCTCACCCTTTCATTCTCCCACTGCATATCCTTGTGTATCCCCTCATTCAATTTGATTTTCCTCCATTGCAGCTTTCCTTTCTTCAGTTTCACTAGCTAATGTACTTGGGCTCAGTGGCCTGTCATTTTCCCTTCTCGGCTTTCCCTGGGCTCTGCTGTGGTCTGTTAGGGCCTCCACATATAGCTTAGCTCTTTCATTTACTACAGTCTCCTCTGATAGAGCTTCTACATGCAGTTTTGCTCCTTCTTTCCCTACAGTCCCCTTATTTGTGACTGAGGTAGCAGTCTCTGATGTCAATCCCAAAATGTTCTTTAGTTCTTTAGGTTGTTTCAGATTTTTCAGTTCCTCTTCTAAACTCTGTATCCTAGCCTCTGCTGCTTTGACTTGCACCTCCCACTTCCTGCTTTCCATATCTATCCTCTCTTCCATTCTCATGCTAAGTTCCTCTAGTTTCTTTTCTCATTCATGTTCCCTTTTTATGAGCTCTGCTGCCCAATCCTCCTTTGCAGCTTCCTCCTCCTGTCCCCTGCATTTTCTTCCTGCTCTCTGGCAACCCATTTTTGT
>NC_069427.1:49966419-49986419 GCF_026875155.1 Cherax quadricarinatus
CCTCCTCCCTCCCACCGCCTCCTCCCTCCCACCGCTCCTCCCTCCCACCTTCCTCCCATCATCTCATCCTTCCCTCCCACTGACTCCTCCCTCCCACCTTCCTCCCATCATCACCTCCCTTCCACCCACTACTTCTTCCCTCCCACTTCCTTCCATAACCTCCCTCCCACCCACTACTTACTCCCTCCCATCACTTCTTCCTCCCACCACCTCCTTCCTTCCATCACCTTTCTCCCACAACCTCCTCCCTCCCACCACCATCCTCAGACCATTTCCTTCCTCCCATTACCTTCCCACCACCTCCTCCCTCCCATTACGTCTCTCCCACCATCTCCTCCCTCCTATTACCCCCTCCCACTACCTCTCGCTGGTATTAAACACGAGCCCCATAACTCGTCTCACTTCCTGGGCTGACATTTACCCTGACGTCCTGCTGACATTATCGTTGACAGCACACCTGCGCCAGCCTCAAGCAAATTTGACGGCCGCTGTTGAGTGCATTGGTGTGCTGTCGAGCAGTGCCAGGTGTGAGCAGTGTCAGGTGTCAGTAATGCCAGGTGTCAGCAATGCCAGGAATCAGCAGTGTCAAGTGTTAGCAGTGTAAGATGTCAACAGCGTTAGGTGTCAGGAACGCCTGGAAACGCCTGGAGGTACTTGACTTGTACTCACTGGAGCGCAGGACGAGAGAGATATATCATAATCTACACCTGTAAGATTCTGGAAGGACTGGTTCCTAATATGCACACAGAAATCACTCCATACGAAAGCAAAAGACTTGGCAGGCGATGCAACATACCCCCGGTGAAAAGTAGGGGCGTCACTGGTACACTAAGAGAAAACGCAATAAGCGTCCGGGGCCAAAGACTGTTCAACAGCCTCCCACCAGCAATAAGGGGCATTACCAGTAGACCCCTGGTTGTCTTCAAGAGGGTGCTGGACAGATACCTACAGACGGTGCCGGATCAGCCGGGCTGTGGTTCGTACGTTGGACTGCGTGCGGCCAGCAGTAACACCCTCGTTGATCAGGTCCTGATCCACCGGGAGACCTGGTCATGGACCGGACCGCGGGGGCGTTGATCCCCGGAATACCCTCCAGGTAGACTCCAGGTAGGTAGGAATGTCAGGTGTTGCCAGTGTAAGGTGTCAGCAGCGTCAGGTGTCAAAAGTGCCAGGTGTTAGCAGTGTAAGACGTCAGCAGTATCAGGTGTCAGCTGTGTTCAGGTGTCAGCAGAGTAAGGTGTCAGCAATGTGAAGTGTCTGTAGTGTTAGGAGGTGGGTCAGTGTCAGGAGGTGGGTCAGTGTCAGGAGGTGGGTCAGTGTCAGGAGGTGGGTCAATATCATGTTGGAGGGGGAATCACTGTCAGCAACCTCGTCTCTTAAAGGCGGTATTCACTGTTGCTAAGATAATCAAACGGGTGACTGTCGACGAGCCTTAAACAGTGATTCTGTGACTGTTTTCTGTCGGTGTTTCACACACCAACAGAAAACAGTCACATAATCACACAATGTTAGCGTCTCAAATCAGCGAGAACACCGGAGCTGGGACACCAACCATCACTCCTGCTGCGTCCTGCCAGCTCTGCTGGAGGACGCAAGTTGGTAGACGAATCTGCTGTGTTGTAGGTGACTCTCACTAAAGTACACACTGTGGGCCCTAAGACATCACGTGAACCCAAGACGTGTTGTAACCCAGCTACAGGGCCTCTATGACGATTGTATCTACCTGCTACACCACTTGTTTTGAAGTGGACTAGCCGAGCCCTCGTCACAGTGCTGTGCACGGTACTCTACCTGGCTCAGAGACTCGCTGTACCGTGGAGATAAATGTTATAGAATACCGACACGATAGAAAAAATAAACACAAATGCAGTATAATGCGATCCATCACTGATTACTTTTCGCCCACACAAATCCAACCTACACAACATTCCCTTCCTAACTTTCCACGCTATATACACAAATATTCTCTACCCAGGCAGATCTATTTGTGACTTGATAAAGTCCACTGTGTGGGCGAAACCGCAGTCAATAAAGGATCGCATTATACTGAAGCTGTGTTTATTTTTCCAGTGACCGTACCCCGTGCTAGTGCTGCTCCAGCCATAGTGATGGTAACCCTACAACACTCCAGCGAACTCCGACGTTCCTCGGGGAGCCAGTGACGGGTCATCATCTGGCAAGGATCTGCCAGGACATCATCATCATCATCATCATCATCATCATCATCATCATCATCATCATCATCATCATCATCATCATCATCATCATCATCATCATCATCATCATGCCTCAGTTTCACACTGTTCCAGAATATAAAGGTGAACTCTTCTCCAGGCTGAGGAACTGACCACCTCAGAACTACAGTAAGGTTGTATATGAATGGTATACAACACCAACAACATGAAAATTAAGACACACGTGCAACATCTGGGTATCTTTAATGTAGACGTTTCGCCATCCAGTGGCTCAATACAAATTCCAGGACGTAACTTGAAGACAGTAGAACTGTATACAGAAGATGAGGTAATCAGTCCCTCAGTCTTGGAGTTGGTGTGGAGAGCACTGTACATAGTATATAGTTCTGCAGTCTTCAAAATATGTCCTGGAATTTGTATTGATAGAGCCACTGGATGGCGAAACGTCTGCAATAAAGATATCCAGATGTTGCACATGTGTCTAATTTTCTTCTTTAAGGTTGATGGACCGACCACGTCATCTTTGCCTCTCCACTGCTTCTGTTGTTTCAATATTTGACTGAAGAAGTCTACTGTGTAGGAGAAATGTTTCGTAATTAAAGACATCTAACTGTTGCGCTCGTGTCTAACTCATGACTAATAAAACTCTAGAACGAAGGATAACCTGATCAAGCTCTATATAGAGCCCAAATTGAACGCCTCTTCTTCGTTAACCCAGAGGACTTGCTCGTCAGGAGTCGCCCTGGAGCTAGGTGACGCCCAGCGTCGCCCTGGAGCTAGGTGACGCCCAGCGTCGCCCTGGAGCTAGGTGACGCCCAGCGTCGCCCTGGAGCTAGGTGACGCCCAGCGTCGCCCAGGAGCTAGGTGACGCCTCACCTGCCACCATCAACGAGTCATACAACACCTGCTAATGGTTGGTCTCCGCGTTAAGCACCTGTCTGGCGGCTCTATACCATGGCAGTCTTTAACGACACATTAAATGGACCATTAGACGCGCCCAACAACCCTGTGGTAAGAGGCTGGGGCACGGGGAGGGGGAAGGGGAGGGGCAGGGAGGGGAAGGAAAAGAAAGATGGGGGAGGGGAAAGGGTGCTAGTTCCTCCTAACCTCAACTCTACCCACATCTCTTCCTCAGTGAGCAGGTCACTGTAAACTGATGTGGTTGGTGGTAGTAGTGGCAGTGATGGGGTGGTGGTTATGGTGGTGGCTGGTGGTTGATGGTGGTGGTGGTGGTAGTCGTAGCGGTGGGGTGGTGGAGGTGGTGGTGGTAGAAGGGGTGGGGGCGGTAGTGGTGGTGTGCGTGGTAGTGGTGGCGGTGGTACTGAGGGTGGTAGTGGTGGTGGTAGTAATGGTGGTAGTGGTGGTAGTGATGGTGGTAGTGGTGTGGGTGGTGTGGTAGTGGTGGTGGGGGTGGTAGTGGTGGTGGTAGTGATGGTGGTAGTGATGGTGGTAGTGGTGGTGTGGGTGGTAGTGGTGGTGTGGGTGGTGGTGGTAGTGGTGGTGGTAGTGGTGGTGGTTGTGGTGGTGGTAGTGGTAATGGTGGTTGTAGTGGTGGTGGAAACGGTAGTGGTGGTTGTAGTGGTGGTGGTAGTGATGGTGGTAGTGGAGGTGTGGGTGGTAGTGGTGGTGGTAGTGGTGGTGGTTGTGGTGGTGGTTGTGGTGGAGGTAGTGGTAGTGGTGGTTGCAGTGGTGGTGGTAGCGGTAGTGGTGGTGGAAACGGTAGTGGTGGTAGTGGTGGTGGCAGAGGTAATCGTGGTGGTGGTGGTGTTGTGGTAGCAGTAGTTGTGGTGGGGTGTGGGGTGATAGTGGTAAGTCGTGGTAGTGGTGGTAGTGGTAGTCGTGGTGGTAGTGTGTAATTTGGTAGTAGTCGTGGTGGTATTGGTAGTGCTAGCCATGGTGGTAGTGGTAGTCGTGGTGGTAGTAGCAGTCGAGGTGATAGTGGTAGTCGTAGTGGTGTTAGTCGTGGTGGTAGTGGAAGTCGTAGTAGTAGCAGTCGTGGTAGTAGTAGTCGTGGTGGTAGTGGTAGTCGTAGTGGTAGCAGTCGTGGTTGTAGTCGTGGCGGTAGTAGCAATCGTGGTGGTAGTAGCAGTCGTGGTGGTAGTGGTAGTCGTGGTGGTAGTAGTAGTCGTGGTGGTAGTCATGGTGGTAGTCGTGATGGTAGTCGTGGTGATAGTCGTGGTGGTAGTCGTGGTGGTAGTCGTGGTGGTAGTCGTGGTGGTAGTCGCGATGGTAGTCGTGGTGGTCGTGGTGGTAGTCGTGTGGCAGTCGTGATGGTAGTCGTGGTGGTAGTCGTGGTGGTAGTCGTGGTGGTAGTCGTGGTGGTAGTCGTGGTGGCAGTCGTGATGGTAGTCGTGGTGGTAGTCGTGGTGGTAGTCGTGGCAGTAGTCGTGGTGGTAGTCGTGGTGGTAGTCGTGGTGGTAGTCGTGGTGGTAGTCGTGGTGGCAGTCGTGATGGTAGTCGTGTGGTGGTAGTCGTGGTGGTAGTCGTGGCAGTAGTCGTGGTGGTAGTCGTGGTGGTAGTCGTGGTGGTAGTCGTGGCAGTAGTCGTGGTGGTAGTCGTGGCAGTAGTCGTGGTGGTAGTCGTGGTGGTAGTCGTGGAGGTAGTCGTGGTGGCAGTCGTGGTGGTAATCGTGGCAGTAGTCGTGGTGGTAGTCGTGGCAGTAGTCGTGGTGGTAGTCGTGGCAGTAGTCGTGGTGGTAGTCGTGGTGGTAGTCGTGGTGGTAGTCGTGGCAGTAGTCGTGGTGGTAGTCGTGATGGTAGTCGTGGCAGTAGTCGTGGCGGTAGTCGTGGTGGTAGTCGTGGTGGTAGTCGTGGCAGAAGTCGTGGTGGTAGTCGGGGCAGTAGTGGTGGTAGTCATGGTGGTAGTCGTGGTGGCAGTCGTGGTGGTAGTCGTGGCAGTAGTCGTGGTGGTAGTCGTGGTGGTAGTCGTGGTGGTGGTCGTGGCAGTAGTCGTGGTGGTAGTCGTAGTGGCAGTCGTGGTGGTAGTCGTGGTGGTAGTCTTGGTGGTAGTCGTGGTGGTAGTCGTGGCAGTAGTCGTGGTGTAGTCGTGGTGGTAGTCGTGGTGGTAGTCGAGGCAGTAGTCGTGGTGGTAGTCGTGGTGGTAGTCGTGGTGGTAGTCGTGGCAGTAGTGGTGGTGGTAGTGGTGGTAGTCGTGGCAGTAGTCGTGGTGGTTTGTCGTGGCAGTAGTGGTGGCAGTCGTGGTGGTAGTCGTGGCAGTAGTCGTGGTGGTAGTCGTGGCAGTAGTCGTGGTGGTAGTCGTGGTGGTAGTCGTGGCAGTAGTCGTGGTGGTAGTCGTGGTGGTAGTCGTGGCGGTAGTCGTGGTGGTAGTCGTGGTAGTCGTGGTGGTAGTCGTGGCAGTAGTCATGGTAGTCGTGGCAGTAGTCGTGGTGGTAGCCGTGGCAGTAGTCGTGGTGGTAGTCGTGGTGGTAGTCGTGGTGGTAGTCGTGGCAGTAGTCGTGGTGGTAGTCGTGGCAGTAGTCGTGGTGGTAGTCGTGGCAGTAGTCGTGGTGGTAGTCGTGGTGGTAGTCGTGGTGGTAGTCGCGGCAGTAGTCGTGGTGGTAGTCGTGGCATAGTCGTGGTGGTAGTCGTGGCAGTAGTCGTGGTGGTAGTCGTGGCAGTAGTCGTGGTGGTAGTCGTGGTGGTAGTCGTGGCAATAGTCGTGGTGGTAGTCGTGGTGGTAGTCGTGGTGGTAGTTGTGGCAGTAGTCGTGGTGGTAGTCGTGGTGGTAGTCGTAGAAGTAGTCGTGGTGGTAGTCGTGGCAGTAGCCGTGGTGGTAGTCGTGGTAGTTGTGGTGGTAGTCGTGGCAGTAGTCGTGTGGTAGTCGTGGCAGTAGTCGTGGTGGTAGTCGTGGTGTAGTCGTGGTGGTAGTCGTGGGCAGTAGTCGTGGTGGTAGTCGTGGCAGTAGTCGTGGTGGTAGTCGTGGTGGTAGTCGTGGTGGTAGTCGTGGCAGTAGTCGTGGCAGTAGTCGTGGTGGTAGTCGTGGCAGTAGTCGTGGTGGTAGTCGTGGTGGTAGTCGTGGTGGTAGTCGTGGTGGTAGTCGTAGTGGTAGTCGTGGTGGTAGTCGTGGTGGTAGTCGTGTGGTAGTCGTGGCAGTAGTCGTGGTGGTAGTCGTGGTGGTAGTCGTGGCAGTAGTCGTGTGTAGTCGTGGCAGTAGTCGTGGTGGTAGTCGTGGTGTAGTCGTGGCAGTAGTCATGGTGGTAGTCGTGGTGGTAGTCGTGGTGGTAAATCGTGGCAGTAGTCGTGGTGGTAGCCGTGGTGGTAGTCGTGGTGGTAGTCGTGGTGTAGTCGTGGTGGTAGTGTCTGCTCTTGCTTATTATGGTAATACTCATTATACTGGAATAAGCCAAAGTGAATTTCATATAGCAGTGTGGTGTAGGGAAGAGAGAGAGTGAGAGTGAGAGAGTGTGAGAGTAAGAGTGAGAGAGGAGTGAAAAGAGAGAGAGAGAGAAGAGAGAGGAGAGAGAGAGAGAGAGAGAGAGAGAGAGAGAGAGAGAGAGAGAGAGAGAGGTGTGCCATTTTCACACGTGTAAGAGACCATCCTGAGAGATGGTTAATTTCCAAGTAACAGTGAGAACAGCTGTGCTGGAAGGAAAATTGTTGAAGGTGTGGTAGCTACTGATCCCAGACTGCAGTACTTGACGATATTCTTATCACCTTACTGAAGTCTGCCACCTCACCATGATACATTTCATCACCTTACTGAAGTCTACCACCTCACCATGATACATTTCATCACCTTACTGAAGTCTGCCACCTCACCATGATACATTTCATCACCTTACTGAAGTCTGCCACCTCACCATGATACATTCCATCAACTTACTGAAGTCTACCACCTCACCATGATACATTTCATCACCTTACTGAAGTCTGCCACCTCACCATGATACATTTCATCACCTTACTGAACTCTGCCACCTCACCATGATACATTTCATCACCTTACTGAAGTCTACCACCTCACCATGATACATTTCATCACCTTACTGAAGTCTGCCACCTCACCATGATACATTTCATCACCTTACTGAAGTCTGCCACCTCACCATGATACATTCCATCAACTTACTGAAGTCTACCACCTCACCATGATACATTTCATCACCTTACTGAAGTCTACCACCTCACCATGATACATTTCATCACCTTACTGAAGTCTACCACCTCACCATGATACATTTCATCACCTTACTGAAGTCTACCACCTCACCATGATACATTCCACCACCTCATGTATATAACCCGCCCTGTGTAACGGACTATGATACCGAAAGTTACATTTTTGGTTCCACAATTTACCTACATTAAGAGCACAGTAACACTAAGTTTTCCAGTTACCTCTTAAATAATTTTTTCCTCTTATGCCTTCTGTTCCTCACTCCTCCCCGTTTTCTTTTATCACTTTTCACTCTTCTTTCTTTCTGTTTAGCGTCTAGCTTGATGGATACTCTTGAGTGGTAAGTAGCCTAACTATAGTAGTTGCTAACAATCGAGGCATCGGGACTGAGAATGGGAATCATACTAGAAGCTAGACAAGGGTAGTAACGGGTGGTGCTGGGTGAATTAGATGTTACTAGTTGTTGGCTAAACTAGGCGGTACTAGATGTCATCTCAAGTAGGCTGTACAAGGACTCTAGAAGACGCTGGCTGAGAGAGGATCCAGGAGGGTGTAATTGGGAGAGCCTTGTGTCGGTGTTGGTGCCAGTGTAAACTGCTCTAATTACTTGAGTGCCTGGCGTAGCTCAGTAACCACCAGGGGCAGGGAAGGGACAGGACGATGGGAAGAGGGGAGGGAGAGGGCGAGGGGAAGAGGGGAGGAAGGGGCGAGTGACTGGAGAGGAAGGCGGAGGCAGGGAAGATGGGTCTTGAAGAAAAGAGAGAATACAGGAGACAAGGAAGAGAGAACTTGAGAAATGGCACTTGCCAGGAGGCAAGGAAGAACGGACTTGGAAAAGAGTGAGAGACGAAAGGAGGCAGAGGAAGGAGGAGAAAGAGAAGATTCAGACGATGAAACGGAGGGATCAATAAAATAATAAACGAAGGGAATGAAGGCAGAGGAGACGAGGAAAAAAGTAGATATAGGCAGATGAAAGTAATGGGAGGGGAAAAAGGAAAAAGGGATAGGGAGGCAGGTAGTAAGGGGGAAGAAGTAAGGGAGCTAGAGTTAGCCATGAGACGACTACCAAGAATTGTCACTTATATGACGCCACCAGCAAATGTACGTGCACCAGCCAGTAGGTGCACCAGCCAGTAGGTGCACCAGCCAGTAGGTGCACCAGCCAGTAGGTGCACCAGCCAGTAGGTGCACCAACCAGTAGGTGCACCAGCCAGTAGGTGCACCAACCAGTAGGTGCACCAGCCAGTAGGTGCACCAACCAGTAGATGCACCAACCAGTAGGTGCACCATCCAGTAGATGCACCAACCAGTAGGTGCACCAGCCAGTAGGTGCACCAACCAGTAGGTGCACCAACCAGAAGGTGCACCAGCCAGTAGGTGCACCAACCAGTAGGTGCACCAGCCAGTAGGTGCACCAACCAGTAGGTGCACCAGCCAGTAGATGCACTAACCAGTAGGCGCACCAACCAGTAGGTGCACCAACCAGTAGATGCACCAACCAGTAGGTGCACCAGCCAGTAGGTGCACCAACCAGTAGGTGCACCAGCCAGTAGGTGCACAACAGTAGGTGCACCAACCAGTAGGTGCACCAGCCAGTAGGTGCACCAGCCAGTAGGTGCACAACCAGTAGGTGCACTAGCCAGCAGGTGCACCAACCAGTAGGTGTACTAGCCAGTAGATGCACCAACCAGTAGGTGCACTAGCCAGTAGGTGCACCAACCAGTAGGTGCACTAGCCAGTAGGTGCACCAACCAGTAGGTGCACTAGCCAGTAGGTGCACCAACCAGTAGATGCACCAACCAGTTGGTGCACCAGCCAGTAGGTGCATCAACCAGTAGGTGCAACAGCCAGTAGGTGCACCAGCCAGTAGGTGCGCCAGCCAGTAGGTGCACCAACCAGTAGGTGCCCCAGCCAGTAGGTGCACCAACCAGTAGGTGCACCAGCCAGTAGGTGCACCAACCAGTAGGTGCACCAACCAGTAGGTGCACTAGCCAGTAGGTGCACCAACCAGTAGGTGCACCAGCCAGTAGGTGCACCAACCAGTAGGTGCACCAACCAGTAGGTGGCACAACCAGTAGGTGCACCAGCCAGTAGGTGCACCAGCCAGTAGGTGCACCAACCAGTAGGTTTGCACCAGCCAGTAGGTGCCCCAGCCAGTAGGTGCACCAGCCAGTAGGTGCACCAGCCAGTAGGTGCACCAGCCAGTAGGTGCACCAACAGTAGGTGCCCAGCCAGTAAGGTGCACCAGCCAGTAGGTGCACCAACCAGTAGGTGCACCAGCAGTAGGTGCACCAGCCAGTAGGTGCACCAACCAGTAGGTGCACCAACCAGTAGGTGCACCAACCAGTAGGTGCACCAACCAGTAGGTGCACCAACCAGTAGGTGCACCATGGGCCAGTAGGTGCACCAGCCAGTAGGTGCACCAACCAGTAGGTGCACCAACCAGTAGGTGCACCAGCCAGTAGGTGCACCAACCAGTAGGTGCACCAGCCAGTAGGTGCACCAGCCAGTAGGTGCACCAACCAGTAGGTGCACCAGCAGTAGGTGAAACCAGCCAGTAGGTGCACCAACCCAGTAGGTGCACCAGCCAGTAGGTGCACCAGCCAGTAGGTGCACCAATCAGTAGGTGCACCAACCAGTAGGTGCACCAGCCAGTAGGAGCACCAACCAGTAGGTGCACCAGCCAGTAGGTGCATGTTGCAACCCCTGAATGGGTTGCAATGTATATTATGTATATTACATGTACATTACCTTTTCATATAATTTTATATTACTTATATTTTCGATAATAGCTAAATCGTGAATATATTGCTTTATATTTTTATTTGACTTAGTTAAATTTTGTTAGGTAGGATGTAACACATATATTATGTGCTCATAGTTCAAGTCTTGATTGTCTAACTACTGTAATTATCGCTCTTTGCTCGTTATTCTGCCGGCTTCTGTTGCTGAGCTGCAGCTGTTCACGGAGCTATCACGTGATAGGGGGGGGGTGTTCTCATCTCGCTTGAAGTATTCAGTCTGGTCTAGACTCGCTGGGTGATTGGACGTATTCTTGACAAGATGTGCCTAAATCTCCCTTATAGGCCCTTGTTGGAAGATCGTCTCTTGTCTAATTATTGTTAGTTCTGGAGACTCTGTTCACAGAACACTGTATAGACTTAGTGATTTTCGACGTTGTACTGAGGTTGTGTGTCGCATAGACACTCTGAGCAACTCAGGTCCTGAGCTGTAGCTTCTGACCTAACTTGTACTGGTATCTGTGTATTATCACAGTCGGGGATTTTCTTATGCTGAACTTAGATTCAGTAGTATGGGAGTTTTGTGACTTTTGTGGAGGATCTGCTGATGGTCCCTACTTAGTGTCGTTATATTATCTCCTTGTTCCTGATTCTGTGTCGCAGTCGTTTGTTATATTGCTACTGGGCTTAGCATTCTTTTTATTGTTCAAGCAGACTGTTCTGATTGCCAGTTGGTCAAGTAGTTTATTTGAGGACTTTGTCAGTCACTTGTTTAAGTCTAGTCGAGTCTTGAGACATAGCCAACTACTTAGAGCACTGACACACATACACAAACTTACTTGTACATATTTGTAATATCTTATTAAATGTTAATGTACCAGACGGTACTTAAGAATTATAAATGTGATATGTGCTTTCAGCACAATACTATTGTATACGAGAGAAGTGATTAATATTATTTTGATTACTGTGATTAATTTAATTTAATTTGATATACGCCTAGACAACTTAATAAATTTATAAAATTTTAATTTCTCTAGTTAGTAGCCTACCAGTTGTAATCCTGAAGCACTACTGAATCATACTGAATTCTAATGGATAATTGGACAAGGATACTGACTACTTGTTACGAAAACCCAGTAACAGGCTGGATGCTAGAAGGGCAGTCCTTTCTAGGATTCACTGGAGATCTTCAAGCTTTTAGAATCGCGTTTTTTGTAACAGTGCACCAACCAGTAGGTGCACCAGCCAGTAGGTGCACCAACCAGTAGGTGCACCAGCCAGTAGTTGCACCAACCAGTAGGTGGACCAGCCAGTAGGTGCACCAACCAGTAGGTGCACCAGTCAGTAGGTGCACCAACCAGTAGGTGCACCAGCCAGTAAGTGCACCAACCAGTAGGTGCACCAGCCAGTAGGTGCACCAACCAGTAGGTGCACCAGCCAGTAGGTGCACCAACCAGTAGGTGCACCAGCCAGTAGGTGCACCAACCTGTAGGTGCACTAACCAGTAAGTTCACCAACCAGTAGGTACACTAGCCAGTATTTGCACCAACCAGTAGGTGTACTAGCCAGTAGGTGCACCAACCTGTAGGTGCACTAGCCAGTAGGTGCACCAACCAGTAGGTGCACCAGCCAGTAGGTGCACCAACCAGTAGGTGCACCAGCCAGTAGGTGCACCAACCAGTAGGTACACTAGCCAGTATTTGCACCAACCAGTAGGTGTACTAGCCAGTAGGTGCACCAACCTGTAGGTGCACCAACCAGTAGGTGCACCAGCCAGTAGGTGCACCAGCCAGTAGGTGCACCAACCAGTAGGTGCACCAGCCAGTAGGTGCACCAGCCAGTAAGTGCACCAACCAGTAGGTGCACCAGCCAGTATGTGCACCAACCTGTAGGTGCACTAACGAGTAGGTATACCAACCAGTAGGTACACTAGCCAGTAGGTGCACCAACCAGTAGGTGTACTAGCCAGTAGGTGCACCAACCTGTAGGTGCACTAGCCAGTACGTGCACCAACCAGTAGGTAAACTAGCCAGTAGGTGCACTAACCAGTAGGTGCACCAACCAGTAGGTGCACCAGCCAGTAGGTGCACTAGCCAGTAGGTGCACCAACCAGTAGGTGCACCAGCCATTAGGTGCACTAGCCAGTATGTGCACCAACCTGTAGGTGCACTAACCAGTAGGTGCACCAACCAGTAGGTACACTAGCCAGTACGAACACAAGTGGCATCGTACAGGCCTGTAGCACTTGGTCGTAATTAAGCCAGCAAAACAAGGCAATCAGCAGGGCAAGGTAAAGACAGCAAGGACAGTGTAAGGACAGCAAGGACAAGGTAAAGACAGCAAGGACAAGGTAAAGACAGCATGGGTAAAGTGAACACAGTAAGGACAAGGTTAACACAGCAATAGCAAGGTAAACGCAGCAGGGGTCGATTTCTTTGCACATGTATTTCTTCACCAATATTTACAATATGCACAATCTTAATGTATAGTGATATCAGAGTAATAACATTGCATTGAAGAGCCACTCAGAGCCTGAGTGATCACGACCAGTGTCTGTGGCAGTCTGCCACTCAGCCAGGTGGGCAGGTGTGTCATCACCTTGGCTGCAGTAGCCGGTTGCTGCCACCTGATTGGCTGGTTGAACTGGACAATAAACGCAGCAGTAGGGGCCCCAGAACTGCTTCACTCTGAACTGCCAGTTCACTGGTGGAGAGGGCATGCCAGATGGCTGTGTGACGAACGTCGAATAAAATGTAACAAACTAGGTGAATCTAGTATGTACTAGCTGGTGCAAGCACATGCACCAACCAGTACGTTCACCAGCCAGTATGTGCACCAACCAGTATATGTACCAGCCAGTAGGTGAGGTGTGCACTCTATGACATGGGTTGTCACTGATACCTTCTACCTTGCCTCAGAGAACTTCAACATTGTATACCTCCTAAAGACGCACGAGAGTGTAAAAAGATCTTCAGCTAAACATTTCCAGCCCTATGTGGCGTGTTCTGCACTGCTAAGATCGCCTGTTTGCGACTGGCTCACAAACAGTCAAGCTGGGATGGCCCGATTGCTGAAAAGGTGCTTGCCAACATGCTCAGGGCTGCAACATCAGATAGGGAGACTGCCCGTCTGCAGGCTGTGAGCGCATCTCACTCTGGGGACTTCCTCCAAACAGTTCCCATATTGGCAATGGGAACGCGACTCGACCCCAAGACCCTCTGTATTGCAGTGGCTCTGCGCCTTGCTGCCCCAATTGACACAGAATATACGTGTATTTGCGGCGAAGGGCAAGCAGACCAATACGGTCTACATGGTCTTAATTGTTCCAAAACCAAGGGCTGGCATGCAAGACACAACAAGATCAACGACATCATTAAGAGAATCCTTGCTACAGATGGATGCCCAGCCGAGAGAGAGCCCCGATCACTAGCAGCCAACAATACCCACAAGCCAGCAAACCGCCCTGAAGGGATCACCATCTATCCTTGGAAGAATGGCAAGGTCTTAGCATGGGACTATACCTGTGTGCCCACACTGGTTGACACCTATATCCATCACAGTGTCGGGCGAGAGGGAGGAGCTGCTGACCACAGGGAGGAGTACAAAATCAGCAAGTACAGGGACATAAGCCAACAGTATCAATTTGTCCCAGTGGGATCAGAGACCTTGGGATCATGGGGAAAAAATGCCACACGTTTCCTTAAAGTATTGGGTTCCAGACTCATCGACACCACCAGGGGCCCAAGGGCAGCCACTTTCAAGTTCCAGCGCCTCAGCCTGGCCATCCAAAGGGGAAATGCTTGCTGCATACTTGGCTCGAGTCCGGCTTCGGAAGAGCTGGAGGAAATTCATGATGTTTAATACATTGTACCATTGTATTCATGTTTATGTTTTTCTTTAAATGTATTCTGTTTATTAATAAATGATTACATAGAATATAAAATATAGGGGATGGTAGAAGAAAATATTCAAACAGCTCCGGGGAGAACCTTGAGTTTTCCCTGAGGTACGTTTATTGTCTTCTCTGAGGGTGAGTGTCCCCATTCCAGCTATAGAGGTGGTACTTCCATATATATATTATATATATAAATATATATATAAAAATATATATATATATATATATATAATATATATATATATATATAAGAACAGAGCAGAGACACGCGGCAACTGACACACCCTTCCCATCATAATTATATAATTAATTAATTACTTTTACCAGTTAGATTACCATTACCATCCTTCCCCTTCCTTCCCCACCATCCCCCTGCCTTCCCCACCATCCCTCTGCCTTCCCCAGGTAATACACTCACTCCCTCCCTCCTTTTTTGACCTAAATGTTTGCAAATTTGCATAATTAATATTTTTTCTTGCAAAAATGATAATGCAATTGGCGGAATTGGCGGTTATTATTATCATTATTGATCCTATTAATCATCATTACTACTACTTTTATGATTATTTCTATTATTAGTAGTATTATTATTATAATTATAGCTATTATTATTATTATAATAATAATGATAATAATAATAATAATAATAATAATAATAATAATATTATTATTATTATTATTATTATTATTATTATTATTGTTATTATTATTATTATTATTATTATTATTATTATTATTATTGTTATAATTATAATAATAATTATTAATCGTGAATACTGATATAATTATTGTCTCTATGGTCTCCTAGCTATGGCCGGAGTGTTTAAATCTGTCTTATAAAACACCAAACACCAAACACCTGGTGTTTTATATGGGAGTTAAAACAATAATTTCGGAAACCGTCAAATTGTAATGTTTATTTTTGTTAAGAAATGTGTAACAGAAAAATAATGATAGTGATGGTGATGGTAATGGTGATGGTAGTGATGGTGATGGTACTGGTAATGGTGGTGGTAGTGGTGATAGTAGTGATGGTGATGGTAGTGATGATGGTAGTGATGGTGATGGTACTGGTAATGGTGGTGGTAGTGGTGATAGTAGTGATGGTGATGGTAGTGGTGATGGTGGTGGTGATGGCGATGGTAGTGGTGATGGTGATGGTAGTGGTGATGGTGATGGTAGTGGTATTGGTAGTGATGGTGATGGTAGTGGTAATGGTGGTGGTAGTGGTGATGGTGATGGTAGTGGTAATGGTAGTGATGGTAACGGTAGTAGTAATGGTGGTGGTAGTGGTGATGGTGATGGTAGTGGCAATGGTAGTGATGGTGATGGTGATGGTAGTGGTGATGGCGATGGTAGTGGTCATGGTGATGGTAGTGATGGTGGTGGTAGTGGTGATGGTGGTGGTAATGGTGGTGGTAATGGTGGTGGTAGTAGTGATAGTGGTGGTTGTGGTGATGGTGGTGGCAGTGGTGATGGTGATGGTAGTAGTGATGGTAGTGGTCATGGTAATAGTGGTGATGGTGATGATAGTGGTGAAGGCGATGGTAGTAGTCATGGTGATGTAGTGGTTATGGTGATGGTAGTGATGATGGTGATGGTAGTGATGATGGCGATGGAAGTGGTAATGGTGGTGGTAGTGGTGATGGGGGTGGTAGTGGTGATGGTGGTGGCAGTGGTGATGGTGATGGTAGTGGTGATGGTAGCGGTGATGGTGTTGGTAGCAGAAGTGTTAATGGTAGTGGTGACAGTCGTGGTGCTTATGACTGGAGGTAGTTGTAATGTTGATTATAGTGTGATGGTTACCATGATGATGATGATGATGATAGTATTGGCAATCACGCCGTGGACAATGGCACCTCTCACTGTCTATCACTGTAGCAACACTGCAAGTGTGTCTCACTGTCTATCACTGTAGCAATACCTCAGGTGTGCCTCACTGTCTATCACTGTAGCAACAATGCAGGTGTGTCTCACTGTCTATCACTGTAGTAACACTGCAAGTGTGTCTCACTGTCTATCACTGTAGCAACAATGCAGGTGTGTCTCACTGTCTATCACTGTAGCAACAATGCAGGTGTGTCTCACTGTCTATCACTGTAGTAACACTGCAAGTGTGTCTCACTGTCTATCACTGTAGCAATACCTCAGGTGTGCCTCACTGTCTATCACTGTAGCAACAATGCAGGTGTGTCTCACTGTCTATCACTGTAGTAACACTGCAAGTGTGTCTCACTGTCTATCACTGTAGCAATACCTCAGGTGTGCCTCACTGTCTATCACTGTAGCGACAATGCAGGTGTGTCTCACTGTCTATCACTGTAGTAACACTGCAGGTGTGTCTCACTGTCTATCACTGTAGCAACACTGCAGGTGTGTCTCACTGTCTATCACTGTAGCAACACTGCAAATGTGTCTTGTTGCAACCCTTGAATGGGTTACAATGTATATGATGTGTATATATATATAAATATATATATATATATATATATATATATATATATATATATATATATATATATATATATATATATATATAATGTATATTACCTTTTCATATAATTTTATATTGCTTATATTTGCGATAATAGCTAAATCGTAAATATATTGCTTCAGATTATTATTTGTCTTAGTTACTTTTGTTAGGTAGGATGTAACACATATATTATGTGCGCATAGTTCAAGTCTTGATTGTCTAACTACTGTAATTATCGCTCTTTGCTCGTTACTCTGCCGGCTTCTGTTGCTGAGCTGCAGCTGTCCACGGAGCTATCACGTCATAGAGGGGGGGGGGGTTCTCACTTCGCCTGAAGTATTCAGTCTGGTCTAGACTCACTTGGTGGTTGGACGTATTCCTGACAAGTGCCTAACTCTTCCTTATTGGCCCTTGTTGGAAGATCGTCTCTGTAGCTTTATTGTTAGTTCTGGAGACTGTTCACAGAACATTGTACAAACTTAGTGATTCTCGACGTTGTACTGAGGTTGTTTGTCGCACAGACACTCTGAGCAACTCAGGTCCTGAGCTGTAGCTTCTGACCTAATTTGTACTGGTATCTGTGTACTGACACAGTCGGGGATTTTCTTATGCTGAACTTAGATTCAGTAGTATGGGAGTTTTGTGACTTTTGTGGAAGATCAGCTGATGGTCCCTACATAGTGTCGTTATATTATCTCCTTGTTCCTGATTCTGTGTCGCAGTTGCTTGTTATATTGCTATTGGGCTTAGCATTCTTTTTATTATTCAAGCAGACTGTTCTGATTGCCAGTTGGTCAAGAAGTTAGTTTATTTGAGGACTTTGTCAGTCACTTGTTTAAGTTTAGTCGAGTCTTGAGACATAACGAACTACTTAGAGCACTTACAAACATACACACAAACTTACTTGTACATATTTGTAATATCTTATTAAATGTTAATGTACCAGACGGTACTTAAGAATTATAAATGTGATATGTGCTTTCAGCACAACACTACTGTACACGAGAGAAGTGATTATTATTAATTTGTTTGAATTGATTAATTTAATTTAATTTGATGATATACCTCTAGACGATATTAATAAATTTATTAAATTTTAATTTCTCTAGTTAGTAGTCTACCAGTTGTAATCCTGAAGCACTAATAATTCTTAGTGAATTCCAATGGATAATTGGACCAGGATACTGACTACTTGTTACGAAAACCCAGTAACAGGCTGGATGCTAGAAGGGCAGTCCTTTCTAGTATTCACTGGAGATCTCTAAGCTTTTTAGAAACGCGTTTTTTGTAAGTCTCACTGCCTATCACTGTAGCAACGCTGCAGGTGTGTCTCACTGTCTATCACTGTAGCAACGCTGCAAGTGTGTCTCACTGTCTATCACTGTAGCAACACTGCAGGTGTGTCTCACTGTCTATCACTGTGGCAACATTGCAGGTGTGTCTCACTGTCTATCACTGTAGCAATACATCAGGGGTGTCTCACTGTCTATCACTGTAGCAACACTGCAGGTGTGTCTCACTGTCTTTCACTGTAGCAACACTGCATGTGTGTCTCACTATCTATTACTGTAGCAACACTGCAAGTGTGTCTCACTGCCTATCACTGTAGTAACACTGCAGGTATGTCTCACTGTCTATCACTGTAGCAACACTGCAAGTGTGTCTCATTGTCTATCACTGTAGCAACACTGCAAATGTGTCTCACTGTCTATCACTGTAGCAACACTGCAGGTATGTCTCACTGTCTATCACTATAGCAACACTGCAAGCGCGTCTCACTGTCTATCACTGTAGCAACACTGCAGGTGTGTCTCACTGTCTATCACTGCAGCAATACTGCAAGTGTGTCTCACTGTCTATCACTGTAGCAACACTGCAAGTGCGTTTCACTGTCTATCACTGTAGCAACACTGCAGGTATGTCTCACTGTCTATCACTATAGCAACACTGCAAGTGCGTTTCACTGTCTATCACTGTAGCAACACTGCAGGTGTCTCACCGTCTATCACTGTAGCAACACTGCAGGTGTGTCTCACTGTCTATCACTGTAGCAACAATGCAGGTGAGTCTCACTGTCTATCACTGTAACAACACTGCAGGTGTGTCTCACTGTCTATCACTGTAGCAACACTGCAGGTGTGTCTGTCTATCACTGTAGCAACACTGCAAGTGTGTCTCACTGTCTATCACTGCAGCAACACTGCAGGTGTGTCTCACTGTCTATCACTGTAGCAACATTGCAGGTGTGTCTCACTGTCTATCACTGTAGCAACACTGCAAGTGTGTCTCACTGCTGCAACACTGCAGGTGTGTCTCACTGTCTATCACTGTAGCAACACTGCAGGTGTGTCTCATTGTCTTTCACTGTAGCAACACTGCAAATGTGTCTCATTGTCTATCACTGTAGCAACACTGCAGGTGTGTCTCACTGTGTATCACTGTAGCAACACTGCAAGTGCGTCTCACTGTCTATCACTGTAGCAACACTGCAAGTGTGTCTCACTGTCTACCACTGTAGCAACACTGCAAGTGCGTTTCACTGTCTATCACTGTAGCAACACTGCAGGTGTGTCTCACTGTCTATCACTGTAGCAACACCGCAAGTGTGTCTCACTGTCTATCACTGTAGCAATGCCTCAGGTGTGTCTCACTGTCTATCACTGTAGCAACACTGCAAGTGTGTCTCACTATCTATCACTGCAGTAACACTGCAGATGTGTCTCACTGTCTATCACTGTAGCAACACTGCAGGTGTGTCTCACTGTCTATCACTGTAGCAACACTGCAGGTGTGTCTCACTGTCTATCACTGTGGCAACACTGCAGGTGTGTCTCACTGACTATCACTGTAGCAATACCTCAGGTGTGTCTCACTGTCTATCACTGTAGCAACACTGCAGGTGTGTCTCACTGTCTTTCACTGTAGCAACACTGCATGTGTGTCTCACTGTCTATCACTGTAGCAACACTGCAAGTGTGTCTCACTGCCTATCACTGTAGTAACACTGCAGGTGTGTCTCACTGTCTATCACTGTAGCAACACTGCAAGTGTCTCACTGTCCACCACTGTAGCAACACTGCAAGTGCGTTTCACTGTCTATCACTGTAGCAACACTGCAGGTGTGTCTCACTGTCTATCACTGCAGCAACACTGCAGGTGTGTCTCACTGTCTATCACTGCAGCAACACTGCAGGTGTGTCTCACTGTCTATCACTGTAGCAACACTGCAAGTGTGTCTCACTGTCTACCACTGTAGCAACACTGCAAGTGCGTTTCACTGTCTATCACTGTAGCAACACCGCAAGTGTGTCTCACTGTCTATCACAGTAGCAACACTGCAAGTGTGTCTCACTGTCTATCACTGCAGCAACACTGCAGGTGTGTCTCACTGTCTATCACTGTAGCAACATTGCAGGTGTGTCTCACTGTCTATCACTGTAGCAACACTGCAAGTGTGTCTCACTGCTGCAACACTGCAGGTGTGTCTCACTGTCTATCACTGTAGCAACACTGCAGGTGTGTCTCATTGTCTTTCACTGTAGCAACACTGCAAATGTGTCTTATTGTCTATCACT
>NC_069427.1:49988919-50003919 GCF_026875155.1 Cherax quadricarinatus
GTGTGTGTGTGTGTGTGTGTGTGTGTGTGTGTGTGTGTGTGTGTGTGTGTGTGTGTGTTTGTGTGTATGTGTGTTGATGTGTGTGTGTGCGTGTGTTGATGTGTGTTTGTGTGTGAGTACTCACCTAGTTGTACTCACCTAGTTGAGGTTGCGGGGGTCGAGTCCGAGCTCCTGGCCCCGCCTCTTCACTGATCGCTACTAGGTCACTCTCCCTGAGCCGTGAGCTTTATCATACCTCTGCTTAAAGCTATGTATGGATCCTGCATCCACTACATCGCTTCCCAAACTATTCCACTTACTGACTACTCTGTGGCTGAAGAAATACTTCCTAACATCCCTGTGATTCATCTGTGTCTTCAGCTTCCAACTGTGTCCCCTTGTTACTGTGTCCAATCTCTGGAACATCGTGTCTTTGTCCACCTTGTCAATTCCTCTCAGTATTTTGTATGTCGTTATCATGTCCCCCCTATCTCTCCTGTCCTCCAGTGTCGTCAGGTTGATTTCCCTTAACCTCTCCTCGTAGGACATACCTCTTAGCTCTGGGACTATTCTTGTTGCAAACCTTTGCACTTTCTCTAGTTTCTTCACCTTCTTGGCTAGGTGTGGGTTCCAAACTGGTGCCGCATACTCCAATATGGGCCTAACGTACACGGTGTACAGGGTCCTGAATGATTCCTTATTAAGATGTCGGAATGCTGTTCTGAGGTTTGCTAGGCGCCCATATGCTGCAGCAGTTATTTGGTTGATGTGCGCTTCAGGAGATGTGCCTGGTGTTATACTCACCCCAAGATCTTTTTCCTTGAGTGAGGTTTGTAGTCTCTGGCCCCCTAGACTGTACTCCGTCTGCGGTCTTCTTTGCCCTTCCCCAATCTTCATGACTTTGCACTTGGTGGGATTGAACTCCAGGAGCCAATTGCTGGACCAGGTCTGCAGCCTGTCCAGATCCCTTTGTAGTTCTGCCTGGGCTTCGATCGAGTGAATTCTTCTCATCAACTTCACGTCATCTGCAAACAGGGACACCTCAGAGTCTATTCCTTCCGTCATGTCGTTCACAAATACCAGAAACAGCACTGGTCCTAGGACTGACCCCTGCGGGACCCCGCTGGTCACAGGTGCCCACTCTGACACCTCGCCACATACCATGACTCGCTGCTGTCTTCCTGACAAGTATTCCCTGATCCATTGTAGTGCCTTCCCTGTTATCCCTGCTTGGTCCTCCAGTTTTTGCACCAATCTCTTGTGTGGAACTGTGTCAAACGCCTTCTTACAGTCCAAGAAAATGCAATCCACCCACCCCTCTCTCTCTTGTCTTACTGCTGTCACCATGTCATAGAACTCCAGTAGGTTTGTGACACAGGATTTCCCGTCCCTGAAACCATGTTGGCTGCTGTTGATGAGATCGTTCCTTTCTAGGTGTTCCACCACTCTTCTCCTGATAATCTTCTCCATGATTTTGCATACTATACATGTCAGTGACACTGGTCTGTAGTTTAATGCTTCATGTCTGTCTCCTTTTTTAAAGATTGGGACTACATTTGCTGTCTTCCATGCCTCAGGCAATCTCTTGTTGAGTTCTTCACATACTTCACGGTCATTTCTTGTTGACTCTCCTCCTTCCTTCCTTAGCCTGATTACCTGGTCCTTGACTGTTGTTTTCCTCCTGATGTGGCTGTACAACAGTTTTGGGTCAGATTTGGCTTTCGCTGCTATGTGTGTGTGTGTGTGTGTGTGTGTGTGTGTGTGTGTGTGTGTGTGTGTGTGTGTGTGTGTGTTGTGTGTGTGTGTGTGTGTCGTGTGTGTGTGTGTGTGTGTGTGATGTGGTGTGTGTGTGTGTGTGTGTGTGTGTGTGTGTGTGTGTGTGTGTGTGTTGTGTGTGTGTGTGTTTTGGGGTTTTCTGTTTGTGTGGGTGGTTGTGGGGTTGTGGGGGGTGGGTTGGGGGGTGGTTTTTGGTTGGTTGGGGTTATTAAAGTGGTTTGGTTGGGGGGGGGGGGGAACGGGTGTTGGGGTGGTTTGGGTTTGGGGTGGTTTTGGTTTGGGTTGGGAGTTGGGGTGTTGAGTTTGGGGTTTTTTTTGGTGTTTTGGGTTGTTGTTGTTGGGGTTTTTTGGGTGTTGAGGGGTTTGGTTTAGCCGCCGAAGGTTTTAGGGGTGAGTTTAAACTGTCCCGGCCCTTTGCCTCGGGGTTAAAAAACAATGCGCCTGGTAGAAAAGACCTGTTGTTTCGGGGTGAAAGTCACAGGACCAAAAGTTTAAAAAGTTTTGAACCCAAAAGCGGACAGGGTTTAAGGTTTTTCAGCACAAAAGGTAGCAAAGAATATTATTGTTTTTAGTAAAAAAAAAAAAAAAAAAAAAATAAAATTTAAAAAAGACGTAACCACCAAAACCAACACAAAACCAACCAAACCCCCCAACACAACAACAAAAACAAACACGCGCGCACATCACACACACACACCCCACACCCCAACACACACACACCACAACACACACACACCCCACAACCCCCCCCCACCCCACAAAAACACAACACACACCACGCACACACATCAACACCACACACCCGCACACCACACACACACCACACCCCCCAGAGCAAGGGTTTGTCCTCGAGGAAAGGTTTTAAGGGAAATCAACCTACGAACGGGGGACAGGAAGATAGGGGGATATAAAACGACATAAAAAAATATGAGAGGAATTGAAAAGGTGGAAAAAGACAGATGTTCCGAATTGGAACAGTAAAAGGGGCCCAAGTTGGAAGCTGAAGCCAGATATCACAGGGTTGTTAGGAAGTTTTCTTCGCCACAGAGTAGTCAGTAAGGGGAAATATTTTGGGGGAAGCGTGTAGGGGAGGCAGGATCCATAATAGCTTTAAGCAGAGGTTGTTAAAGCTCACGGCTCAGGGAGGTGACCAAAGTAGCGTCAGTGAAGGGGCGGGCCCAGGAGCCCTACTCGCCCCCCCAAACCTCAACTAGGGGGTTTAACAAAAAACACACACACACACACACACACACACCCCCCAAACACACCACACACAAAACAAAAACACACAAAAAAAACACACAACACAACACACACACACACCCCCAAAAACACACACACCACCAACCACACACACAAACAACACACCACACACACACACACACACACAAAAACACACCACACACCACACACACACACACACAACACACACAAAACACCAAAAACACCAAACACACCCAAAACAAAAAACTAAACACAAACAACCCACAACAAAAAAACCCCACCACACACCAACAAAACACACCACACACACACACACAACACCACAACCCCAAAACACACCAAAAACACACACACCACCCCACACACCACACACCCCACACAACAAAAACAAAAAAACCAAAAAAAAACAAAAACACACACACACACACTACACAAACACACACACAACACACCCAAACACACACAACACAAAACCACAACAAACACACAACACAACACACACAACACACACACAACACACACACCACAACAAACACAACACAAAACCCACACACAACACACACACACCCCACACAAGATATATCAATGGCCCTAGGTCAATGAATGTCCCTAGGAAAAAAATGGAACTAACACCCACAACAACACACACACGCGGCAAATCCAACACACACAACACCCCCCACACGCACACACAACACACACACACAAAACCCACACACAAAAACCCACACACACCCGCAAACACACCCCACACACACACAACACACATCACAACAACAAAAAACACACCACAACACACAACCACACACGCAAAACCACACAACACACCACACACACAACACACACACAAACACACACACACACACACCACACAAAACACACACACAAAACCAAACACCACACACCACACCCACACACCACCAGTGTTACTGACGTGTTGTAAAAAGTCGGAGAAGATTATCAGGGGGAGATTGGGTTTTCCACCGGGAAAACGGAAAAGAGTATAAACGACGACCCAGGATTCAGGGAAAAGGCAAATCCTGTGCACAAACCCATGGAGTTTTAGATAAAGTACCAGAAGTATGACACGAGGGGGAGTGGTGGGTTTTTATTAATTTTCTTGGACTGCAAGAAAGGGCCCCCGACCATTCCTCACAAGAGATTATGCGAGCTGAGGATCGGGACGTATAACAGGAATGAAAATGCAATGGATCAGAAAATACCTGGGAAGGGGGGGCAACAAAGATTGGTAGGTTGAGGGATCACAGTGGGGCCCCTTTACGACGGGGTCCCCAGGGGCGTCCAGGACCGTCTATTGCGAATGACATAGGAAGGGGGCTCAGAAGGTATCTTTTGCAGATGATGTGAAGTAAAGGAAGGATTAAACGGTGATTATCAGCCAGGACTACAAAAAGACCTGGAAAGGCTGGACACCCGGTCCCGTACTGGCTTCTCGAATTCAACCCCGCTAAAAGCAAAGTCATGAAGTTGGGGAAGGGCAAAAAAAGACTTCAGACAGAATAGGCTAGGTGGACAAAGATTCAACTTTCTCAAGAAAAGATCCCGGGGGGACCATAACACCGAGCACGTTCCCGGGGCACCAGAAACCCGATAACTGCTGCAGCATACGGGCGCCCTGGCAAACCCGAGAATAGCGTTCTATACCCCGTAGGAATCGTTTTAAGACACTGTACACGTGTACGCCGGCCATCTGGGATGCAGCAAGTTTGGAACCGACACCTGTCAGCACGTCAAAAAATTTGAGAAAGTACAAAAGGGTTTTCAACAGAATAGTTCCCGGAGCTCAGGGAAAAAATCCCGATAAGGTTGAGGGAAAACGGGGGTGACGACACTGGAGGAAGGAGGGTCAGGGGAACATGATAACAACATACAAAATATGGTGGAATAAACAAGGGGGGACAGAGACGGGGGTTCCCGAGAGGGGGCACAGAAACAAGGGGGCACATTGGAAATGAAGATCTACGAATCCAGGGTGTTTGGAAGTATTTCTTTGTCATAGAGTCGTCAGGAAGTGGAACATCTACAAGTGATGTAGTGGGACAGGAAACCTACATAGGTTTTGACGGGTATAGGGGAGACAGAGAGAGAGGACCTAGCAGCGATCTGAGGGGCGGGGGCCCGGAGTGAGTTCGACCCCGAACCACAATTTTGCGGTTCAAATGGTGAGTACACACATACCACCAGCAACAAGGGACCAAAGCAAAATTGAAATTTTAAAATGAAAAAAAAGGGATGTTAGGAAGTTTTCTTTTATTCAGAGTTTTCAGGGAAAGGGAATAGTTTTGGAGAGTGATTTTGTGGAAGGGGGGGAACCATATACAGCTTTAAGAAGAGTACGTAAAGCTCATGGAGCAGGGGGGAGTGGACCTAACGGCCAGCGAAAAGGGAAACCAGGAGTGTGACTCACCTCAGCCACAAAAAGGGGTTTCACACACAGTGACCTGAAAGCCTCCTCAGTCATTATGTCTGCCAATGCAATATAAAAAAAAGGACAAAAACAAGGAAAACTGGGAAAATTTAAAGGGTTTCCCCAACTACCGCCACATCTCCCTTTGGGGAGCAGTAATACCTGTGACACTTGGGAAATTTCCACACATCAGAGAGGTGGAAGGTGTGGGAAACAGCGGGGGCAGCAGCACATTTAAATTGAAGCGCTTTTTTGAACCTGGAAAGACTCCCCGACGCAAAATGAACAACAAAAAAAGGAAAACTAAGATAATTTGGCGGTGGGAAAGAAGGAGAGAAGGGGAAGTTAATGGAAAATTTTTGAAGAGTCTGGGGTTGTTGTGTTTTTGTTTTTTTGTTGTTGTTTTGTTGTGTTGGTTTTTTTGTTATTGTTTTTGTTGTTGTTGTTGTGTTTTTGTTGTTGTTTTGTTGTTGTTGTTGTGTTGTTTTGTTGTTGTTGTTGTTGTTGTTGTTGTTGTTGTTGTTGTTGCTGTTGTTGTTGCTGTTGTTGTTGTTGTTGTTGTTGTTGTTGTTGCTGCTGCTGTTGTTTATGTTAAATATCTTGATTTTATCTTCTAAATACTCAGGACAGCAGATACGTAAAGCTCTCAGGAACATTGTAAGGAAAAGACTCTTTTTAACCCTAGATTCATGATTGGAATAATAATGAATGTATGACAACACATTGATGGTCTTCCTGTAAACTGTAAATTTGAATCTTCTATCGATGCTATGGATTAAAACGTCTAAGAAGGGCAGAGCGTTATCTATTTCATGCTCTACTGTGAACTTAATAGAATGTACCAGATCATTAAGCCTAGAGATCACAACATTGATGAGTTCCTACCTAGACTTAATGGTCTGGTACCTTCTATTAAGTTCACAGTAGAACATGAAATAGATAACATTCTGCCCTTCCTAGACGTTTTAATCCATCGCATCGACAGAAGATCCAGATTTACAGTTTACAGGAAGACCATCAATGTGTCGTCATATATTCATTATTATTCCAATCATGAATCTAGGGTTAAAAAGAGTCTTTTCCTTACAATGTTCCTTACAGTATTCCCGAGAGCTTTGCATATCTGCTGTCATGAGTATTTAAAAGATGAAATCAACAAAATATTTAACATAGCCACAAAACTGAGATACACCAGGGATTTTGTTGAGAAGGTCCTACTGTTAGGAAGACTTTCTACAAGACTGAACCTAAGGAAACGCCTAACAGGAAAAATGTATTGGTCTTACCATATAACGACAATTTGGTCTGCCTGTGTGAGGCACTAAAAGAACTCAATATAAATCTGACTTTCAAAAACACTGGGACAGTGAAACAGAGATTAATTAAAAACTCACCACCTAATAATGTGGGTGGTGTGTACAAGGTCCCATGTAACCTTTGCCCACTCTCATACATCGGTCAGACAGGTAAACCTCTGGAAACTAGATTATCCCAACACCAGTACTTAGTAAGGATAGGCCAGGTGTCGAATGCGATCTTTAACCATGTCAGCTCTTGCAATCACCCACCGGGGTGGGCTGCTGCCCAAATAATTGTACCCAACAGTTCCATCATGGAAAGAGACATAACTGAGTTCTCCTTCCTGAAACATGATAAGAATGCCGTATATACTCAAATTATGGGCTGTACAAACTCGATAGTTATTTAATGGAGTCTTTCGTGCACAGCCTTAAACAGCAATGCCCCTTATGCCAGGGGATCTCATGATGTTCCGGTTATGTTCGACCTGAGTCTGCAAACTGAACATCATGGTACGCCCATCGTGAACGTCGATATAATATATAACATCTTGTTAAGTCCCTCGCGAATGTCGATAATTAATATACTAATTAGGTCTGCCGTGACCTAACCCACTCAGATACTACTGCATACAGCTATCGTAAGCTACAGGTGCTCTAGGTAGTGTGCTGCAATACAGACTGCAACCTGAGCGATATAACATCAGTAGTAAGGAAGTAGACACTGGGGTTCATTTAGGTATGGGTGCACATGTGCGATCATCCTAGGATACCCCCCAAAAAATGCAGAGTGACCTATTCAGGTCCTAACCTGTCTAGGTACAGCGGTACAAGTCCCACATAGTTGATTGCAACATGATGATTGCAAGTAGTTTAGTGGTTTATTGAATTAGGCTGTTAGTAATATTATAATGATAATGATAATAGTGAATGGCATTGGATAATAATGACAGTAATTGTGTTAAAAGATCAGGAATTGCCTAGATATTAAAGTGAGGCAGAGTGAAAATGAGCCATCAAGGTGAGAGTGAGTGAAGGTGAGACATCAAGGTGAGGCAGAGTGAAGGTGAGACATCAAGGTGAGGCAGAGTGAAAGTGAGCCATCAAGGTGAGGCAGAGTGAAGGTGAGACATCAAGGTGAGGCAGAGTGAAAGTGAGCCATCAAGGTGAGGGTGAGTGAAGGTGAGACATCAAGGTGAGGCAGAGTGAAGGTGAGACATCAAGGTGAGGCAGAGTGAAAATGAGCCATCAAGGTGAGAGTGAGTGAAGGTGAGACATCAAGGTGAGGCAGAGTGAAGGTGAGACATCAAGGTGAGAGTGAGTGAAGGTGAGACATCAAGGTGAGGCAGAGTGAAGGTGAGACATCAAGGTGAGGCAGAGTGAAAGTGAGCCATCAAGGTGAGGCAGAGTGAAGGTGAGACATCAAGGTGAGGCAGAGTGAAAGTGAGCCATCAAGGTGAGGGTGAGTGAAGGTGAGACATCAAGGTGAGGCAGAGTGAAGGTGAGACATCAAGGTGAGGCAGAGTGAAAATGAGCCATCAAGGTGAGAGTGAGTGAAGGTGAGACATCAAGGTGAGGCAGAGTGAAGGTGAGACATCAAGGTGAGGCAGAGTGAAAGTGAGCCATCAAGGTGAGGCAGAGTGAAGGTGAGACATCAAGGTGAGGCAGAGTGAAAGTGAGCCATCAAGGTGAGGGTGAGTGAAGGTGAGACATCAAGGTGAGGCAGAGTGAAGGTGAGACATCAAGGTGAGGCAGAGTGAAAGTGAGCCATCAAGGTGAGGGTGAGTGAAGGTGAGACATCAAGGTGAGGTAGAATGAAGGTGAGACATCAAGGTGAGGTAGAATGAAAGTGAGACATCAAGGTGAAGGTGAGTGAAGGTGAGACATCAAGGTGAAGTAGAATGAAAGTGAGACATCAAGGTGAAGGTGAGTGAAGGTGAGACATCAAGGTGAGGCAGAGTGAAAGTGAGCCATCAAGGTGAGGGTGAGTGAAGGTGAGACATCAAGGTAAGGCAGAGTGAAAGTGAGCCATCAAGGTGAGGGTGAGTGAAGGTGAGACATCAAGGTGAGGCAGAGTGAAGGTGAGACATCAAGGTGAGGCAGAGTGAAAGTGAGCCATCAAGGTGAGGGTGAGTGAAGGTGAGACATCAAGGTGAGGTAGAATGAAGGTGAGGTAGAATGAAAGTGAGACATCAAGGTGAAGGTGAGTGAAGGTGAGACATCAAGGTGAGGTAGAATGAAAGTGAGACATCAAGGTGAGGTAGAATGAAAGTGAGATATCAAGGTGAGGCAGAGTGAAAGTGAGCCATCAAGGTGAGGTAGAGTGAAAGTGAGACATCAAGGTGAAGGTGAGACATCAAGGTAAAGGTGAGACATCAAGGTAAAGTAGAATGAAGGTGAGACATCAAGGTGAGGCAGAGTGCAGGTGAGACATCAAGGTGAGGTAGAGTGAAGGTGAGACATCAAGGTGAAGGTGAGGCATCAAGGTGAGGTAGAATGAAAGTGAGACATCAAGGTGAGGTAGAATGAAAGTGAGACATCAAGGTGAGGCAGAGTGAAGGTGAGACATCAAGGTGAGGTAGTGAAGGTGAGACATCAAGGTGAGGCAGAGTGTAAGTTAGACATCAAGGTGAGGCAGAGTGAAGGTGAGACGTAAAGGTGAGGCAGAGTGAAAGTTAGACATCAAGGTGAGGCAGAGTGAAGGTGAGACATCAAGGTGAGGCAGAGTGCAGGTGAGACATCAAGGTGAGGTAGAGTGAAGGTGAGACAACAAGGTGAAGGTGAGGCATCAAGGTGAGGTAGAATGAAAGTGAGACATCAAGGTGAGATAGAATGAAAGTGAGACATCAAGGTGAGGCAGAGTGAAGGTGAGACATCAAGGTGAGGCAGAGTGAAGGTGAGACATCAAGGTGAGGCAGAGTGAAGGTGTGACATCAAGGTGAGGCAAAGTGAAGGTGAGACATCAAGGTGAGGCAGAGTGAAGATGAGGCATTAAGGTGAGGCAGAGTGAAGGTGAGACATCAAGGTGAGGCAGAGTGAAGGTGAGACATCAAGATGAGGCAGAGTGAAGGTGAGGTAGTGAAGGTGAGACATCAAGGTGAGGTAGAGTGAAGGTGAGACATCAAGGTGAGGCAGAGTGTAAGTTAGACATCAAGGTGAGGCAGAGTGAAGGTGAGACGTAAAGGTGAGGCAGAGTGAAAGTTAGACATCAAGGTGAGGCAGAGTGAAGGTGAGACATCAAGGTGAGGCAGAGTGAAGGTGAGACATCAAGGTGAGGCAGAGTGAAGGTGAGACATCAAGGTGAGGCAGAGTGAAGGTGTGACATCAAGGTGAGGCAGAGTGAAGGTGAGACATCAAGGTGAGGCAGAGTGAAGGTGAGACATCAAGGTGAGGCAGAGTGAAGGTGAGACATCAAGGTGAGGCAGAGTGAAGGTGAGACATCAAGGTGAGGCAGAGTGAAGGTGTGACATCAAGGTGAGGCAGAGTGAAGGTGAGACATCAAGGTGAGGCAGAGTGAAGGTGAGACATCAAGTGAGGCAGAGTGAAGGTGAGACATCAAGGTGAAGCAGAGTGAAGGTGTCAGCTATATTTTTGTGTTCTCGTTTTGGTATTTTCTGTTTTTCTCCTCGACGTGAAGGACGAAGCACAACTCCAAACATATTCAGGAAAGTCAACATGAGTGAGAGTTGTGTGTGTGTGTGTGTGTGTGTGTGGGGGGGGGAGAGAGAGAGAGAGAGAGAGAGAGAGAGAGAGAGAGAGAGAGAGAGAGAGAGAGAGAGAGAGAGAGAGAGAGAGAGAGAGAGAGAGAGAGAGAGAGAGAGAGAGAAGAGTGGAACGTATAAGAACGAAGGATGTGGGAAGACAGAGACAAGTGCGTGTGTGTGGAAGAGAGATACAGATGTGTGTGACAGAACACCAAGACATGTGTGCAACAGTTAGGTATCTTTCTTTCCAAAACGTTTCGCCTACACAGTAGACTTCTTCAATCAAATACAGAGGAAATAAAATACGTCGACAGTTGAAGCAGTGAAGAGGTAATGATAATGTGAGCAATCTACAAACTCTGAAGAAGTAACTACTATCCTATGGATGGTAGTCAGAGTCAGCTGAGGACTCTGATCAAGCAGGTTGTTCCTGCCTGCGGTCCGCTGTGCTTTACTGATCAGCATACAACACCCATGCATTACTATGTCACCTCACAACACATAAATCACAACACATAAGGAAATAATAATAAAATATATTTATTCAATCCGCTATCAATAATGAGACGGGATATTTTATTACCCAATAAAAATAAATTCTCTGTGTACTCCCAGATGCGATTACGAGGCTGGAATAATAACCTCGAGTCGCGTATTTCACAGTAATAAAAAAATAAGATGAATAAATTAGTACTGGGAGAATAAATTGTTAATACATTACAAAATAAATGTTTTTTTTTAGTGTCAGTATGAATAATTAATCCCTAACGACACTCGGTTTTTTTGGGGGAAAATTGTCTATATAAAAGACGCTTCAGGAATACATTTCAGATATTTTCTAATGCCGGTGAAGAGAAAATTCAATTACATAAGCGGGTAAATACGTGGTTTAATTCACACACATGTGTATTTTGTATACACGAATGTTGAGTGTATTAGTTGTGAACCCCCAGTGTACACATACACACACACACACACACACACACACACACACACACACACACACACACACACACACACACACACACACACACACACACACACAATATACCCTGTCTGTGTCTAACTAACTAACTAACGACTATATCAAACAAATCCTCGTTACCTCACTTTATCACCCTTGTTTGTTTTTACTGATCTTCTCAAACAGCGAAACACGGAATAAAGAAACACCAATAAAAGCCTCACGCTACGTCGATCCTCAAAGAGCTCTAATAATCCATCACGCAAATTGCACTTACAAAAGAAAAAGAGCAGAGGATGGTATGACAGCCGGCATCCCCAGTGTTAACATGTCAGAGGGCGAGTTGAGACCTGACGCCATCACTACGCTGCTGACGGGTACAATACTTAAAGCTGATGTAACGAGGTCATACGACCCGATCTTAATTTTATATAATTTTACAGCAACATCTCCCAGCCATGGCCCATAGGGCCATTAATGACATTTCCATTTTTGCATCGTCCTAGGAGGAGGCACTGAACGAGTCATGTTTTAAGACTCATGACAGGGTGCCATTTCCTGACGATGATTGTACATATATATATACAACCTTTCCTTAGTTGTTTATAAATCTTCCCTGAGGAAGGTCAAGAGTAAGGATGTAAATATTGATTTATGGCAAAACCGTTTTCTAACGTGCATGTGTGTGTGTGTGTGTGTGTGTGTGTGTGTGTGTGTGTGTGTGTGTGTGTGTGTGTGTGTGTGTGTGTGTGTGTGTGTGTGTGTGTACTCACCTAGTTGTACTCCCCTAGTTGAGGTTGCGGGGTCGAGTCCGAGCTCCTGGCCCCGCCTCTTCACTGATCGCTACTAGGTCACTCTCCCTGAGCCGTGAGCTTTATCATACCTCTGCTTAAAGCTATGTATGGATCCTGCCTCCACTACATCGCTTCCCAAACTATTCCACTTACTGACTACTCTGTGGCTGAAGAAATACTTCCTAACATCCCTGTGATTCATCTGTGTCTTCAGCTTCCAACTGTGTCCCCTTGTTACTGTGTCCAATCTCTGGAACATCCTGTCTTTGTCCACCTTGTCAATTCCTCTCAGTATTTTGTATGTCGTTATCATGTCCCCCCTATCTCTCCTGTCCTCCAGTGTCGTCAGGTTGATTTCCCTTAACCTCTCCTCGTAGGACATACCTCTTAGCTCTGGGACTAGTCTTGTTGCAAACCTTTGCACTTTCTCTAGTTTCTTCACGTGCTTGGCTAGGTGTGGGTTCCAAATTGGTGCCGCATACTCCAATATGGGCCTAACATACACGGTGTACAGGGTCCTGAATGATTCCTTATTAAGATGTCGGAATGCTGTTCTGAGGTTTGCTAGGCGCCCATATGCTGCAGCAGTTATTTGGTTGATGTGCGCTTCAGGAGATGTACCTGGTGTTATACTCACCCCAAGATCTTTTTCCTTGAGTGAGGTTTGTAGTCTCTGACCCCCTAGACTGTACTCCGTCTGCGGCCTTCTTTGCCCTTCCCCAATCTTCATGACTTTGCACTTGGTGGGATTGAACTCCAGGAGCCAATTGCTGGACCAGGTCTGCAGCCTGTCTAGATCCCTTTGTAGTTCTGCCTGGTCTTCGATCGAGTGAATTCTTCTCATCAACTTCACGTCATCTGCAAACAGGGACACCTCAGAGTCTATTCCTTCCGTCATGTGTGTGTGTGTGTGTGTGTGTGTGTGTGTGTGCAGTCACCTCTGTGACTGCATTCATGTCTCAGTTCCTGGTCAGGACCATTCCCATCCTCACCGGTCCTGTCGTATATATCCTTAAAACATTATATGATATTTACTTTCACAACTTGTGTTCCTCTCCGTAACCACCATCAGACTGAACAAGTATATCCCGACGTCTCTGAGGTTTATTTTCACCTTAACTTACATCACTGTTTCCCTGGCCCCGATGACACGCATGTCAACAATAGTGATCCATTGTCCAGTGTTACTCGTGTGTTCCTTGCTACAACACTGCCACTCACATTTTCAATGACTTCCTGAAATTTTTTGTTGGAATTTCATGTAGTGTTTCTGCTTCTTTCAAAACTCTTAGTGATGCCGTCACGTCCCAATACTTCTGACGTATATAGCGAGATACAACATACTGTAGTATGTTGTACTTCAGTAAGTTGTATCTCGCTATATACATCAACATACTTCAGTATGTCTTTATTTTACTACAAGTATATGTACAAGGTATACAGGCTTAGTTGACATCACTGACATACTACTATATAGAAAGCCCTTTGTTATGTTGAGCATTTCGGGCAAATTAGGTCAGTTTTGTCCCAGGATGCGACCCATACCAGTCGACTAACACCCAGGTACCCATTTTAAACTATGGGTGAATAGGGACAACGACAGTAGGTGTCTTATGGAAACACGTTCCTAATGTTTTCCAGCCGTACCGAAGGAGATTCGAACCCTGGACCTCAGTGCGTGAGCCGAGTGCGCTTCTCTATTCTTCGTTTCTCCTACGGTATCTCTAATTCCAGGTACATCTCATGTAATCATCTGTTCAGTTCCTCAAAACGTTCTTGGTCACCTTGTTCGCGCCTCTGTTTTATGTTGTCCTCAATTTTGTGTAGATTATCTCTACTCTGACTCTGCGACTTTGACTTTGTAGCTCTGCAACGTTGACTCTGCAGCTTTGCAACTCTGACTCTGCAGCTCTGCAACTTTGTCTCTGCAACGTTGACTATGCAACTATGTAACGTTGACTCTGCAACTTTGCAAGGTTGACTCTGCAGCTCTGCAACTTTGACTCTGCAGCTCTGCAACTTTGACTCGGCAGCTCTGCAACGTCGACTCTGCAGCTCTGCAAGTTTAACTCTGCAGCTCAGCAAGGTTGACTATGTAGCTCTGCAACTTTGACTCTGCAGCTCTGCAAGGTTGACTATGCAGCTCTGCAAGGTTGATTCTTGTAGCTCTGCAACACTGACTCTGCAAAGTTGACTATGTAGCTCTGCAACACTGACTCTGCAACTCTGACTCAACTACTAGGCCTATGTTCTTCCCGCCGCTGCTCTTTTTTCCACAGGACTGTCTCGTCCGTCTTGCGACAATTACAGTTTTTTCAACATTTTATAGCTTCTCAGTCATTTTATTTGGCTTGTTATCGTTCCTTCTATTTTTCCCACTGTACTGCATTCAGGAAGGCTCTCCTCCTCTTTATTTTATTTATTTACTACAAGTACATGTACATGGTATACAGTCCTAGCTGACAACAATGACATAATACTACATAGAAAGCCACTTGTTATGCTGATAAGATAAGATAAGATAAGATTTCGTTCGGATTTTTAACCCCGGAGGGTTAGCCACCCAGGATAACCCAAGAAAATCAGTGCGTCATCGAGGACTGTCTAACTTATTTCCATTGGGGTCCTTAATCTTGTCCCCCAGGATGCGACCCACACCAGTCGACTAACACCCAGGTACCTATTTGCTGCTAGGTGAACAGGACAATAGGTGTAAGGAAACGTGTCGAAATGTTTCCACCCGCCGGGAATCGAACCCGGGCCCACCGTGTGTGAAGCGGGAGCTTTAGCCACCAGGCCACCGGGCCACAACCAGGCCACCACTCTGAAGTGG
>NC_069427.1:50011419-50013919 GCF_026875155.1 Cherax quadricarinatus
GTTTAAATTAAATTACTGACTCAACCAATACAGTGTAACCAGCGACTCAACCAACCCAGTTGAACCACTGACTCAACCAATCCAGTGTAACCAGCGACTCAACCAACCCAGTTGAACCACTGACTCAACCAATCCAGTGTAACCAGCGACTCAACCAACCCAGTTGAACCACTGACTCAACCAATCCAGTGTAATCAGCGACTCAACCAACCCAGTTGAACCACTGACTCAACCAATCCAGTGTAACCAGCGACTCAACCAACCCAGTTGAACCACTGACTCAACCAATCCAGTGTAACCAGCGACTCAATCAATCCAGTTGAACGACTGACTCAACCAATCAAATGTAACCATTGACTCAACCAACCCAGTTGAACCACTGACTCACCCAATCCAGTATAACCACTCACTCAACCAGCCCAGGTAAACCACTGACTCAACTAACCCAAAATTACAATTCACAAAGCAAACTTTTGAAGACCTTTCGGTTCGTCTTGAAACCTTCTTCAGACAACGTCTCAGTTCATCCTGAACTCTCCTTCAAGCCACCTGGGTTAGGTGTCAACTATAATTGTGAACAAGTTTTGAACTTTATAGGGTTGTCGTAATTTTTTATGGGTCAGTTTTGTCACTGTTCCTACCATCTTACTGGGAATGTTCATCAAATCACTGGATGACACTGGTGGATGTACCTCAGGTTACTTAATAACAAGGATTAAGGTTATACAGTAACAAGGAACCAGGTTACTTAGTAACAAGGGTCCAAGTTACATAGTAACAAGGGTCCAAGTTACATAGTAACAAGGGTCCAAGTTACATAGTAACAAGGATCCAAATTACATAGTAACAAGGATCCAGGTTACATAGTAACAAGGGTCAAGGTTACATAGTAACAAGAATCCAAATTACATAGTAACAAGGATCCAGGTTACATTGTAGCAAGGGTCCAAGTTACATAGTAACAAGGGTCCAAGTTACATAGTAACAAGGATCCAAGTTACATAGTAACAAGGGTGAAGGTTACATAGTAACAAGGGTCAAGGTTACATGGTAACAAGGGTCCAGGTTACATAGTAACAAGGGTCAAGGTTACATAGTAACAAGGGTCCAGGTTACATAGTAACAAGGGTTCAGGTTGGTATAAACCTTGGTAATAAATACCGACAAGTTGGTTTAGAAAGACACGTAAGCAAACACTATAACATATTTATTAGAAAACGTTTCGGTCCTGGAACCTTGATCACTTCTAACATACAGAGGTAAAAAGACATTATATATATAGGCGGAGAGTGAGGAGTCACGTGATTTCATCGTCTACCCTCGCCTCGCATGGGCCAGTAGGCCTTCTACAGTGTTCCTCCATTCTTATGTTCTTATGACATTCCTCAGGTCACGTGCGTCACATCTCACTCTCCGCCTATATATATAATGTCTTTCTACCTCTGTATGTTAGAAGTGATCAAGGTTCCAGGACCGAAACGTTTTCTAATAAATATGTTATAGTGTTTGCTTACGTGTCTTTCTAAACCAAGGGTTCAGGTTACATAGTAACAAGGGTGAAGGTTACATAGTAACAAGGGTGAAGGTTACATAGTAACAAGGGTGAAGGTTACATAGTAACAAGGGTCCAGGTTACATAGTAACAAGGGTCAAGGTTACATAGTAACAAGGGTTCAGGTTACATAGTAACAAGGGTCCAGGTTACATAGTAACAAGGGTCAAGGTTACATAGTAACAAGGGTCAAGGTTACATAGTAACAAGGGTCCAGGTTACATAGTAACAAGGGTCAAGGTTACATAGTAACAAGGGTTCAGGTTACATAGTAACAAGGGTCAAGGTTACATAGTAACAAGGGTCAAGGTTACATAGTAACAAGGGTTCAGGTTACATAGTAACAAGGGTCAAGGTTACATAGTAACAAGGGTCAAGGTTACATAGTAACAAGGGTCCAAATTACATAGTAACAAGGGTCAAGGTTACATAGTAACAAGGGTCAAGGTTACATAGTAACAAGGGTCAAGGTTACATAGTAACAAGGGTTCAGGTTACATAGTAACAAGGGTCAAGGTTACATAGTAACAAGGGTCAAGGTTACATAGTAACAAGGGTCCAAATTACATAGTAAAAAGGGTCAAGGTTACATAGTAACAAGGGTCAAGGTTACATAGTAACAAGGGTCAAGGTTACATAGTAACAAGGGTTCAGGTTACATAGTAACAAGGGTCAAGGTTACATAGTAACAAGGGTCCAGGTTACATAGTAACAAGGGTTCAGGTTACATAGTAACAAGGGTCAAGGTTACATAGTAACAAGGGTCAAGGTTACATAGTAACAAGGGTCAAAATTACATAGTAACAAGGGTCAAGGTTACATAGTAACAAAGGTTCAGGTTACATAGTAACAAGGGTCCAGGTTACATAGTGACAATGGTTCAGGTTACATAGTAACAAGGGTCAAGGTTACATAGTAACAAGGGTTCAGGTTACATAGTAACAAGGG
>NC_069427.1:50018919-50063919 GCF_026875155.1 Cherax quadricarinatus
CTCCCCTCCACGCCACTTACTAGTTCCCCTCCACACCACTTACTAGCTCCCCTCCCACACCACTTACTAGCTCCCCTCCACACCACTTACTAGCTCCCCTCCACACCACTTACTAGCTCCCCTCCACACCACTTACTAGCTTCCTTCCACGCCACTTACTAGCTCCCCTCCACACCACTTACTAGCTCCCCTCCACACCACTTACTAGCTCCCCTTCACGCCACTTACAGCTCCCCTCCACACGACTTACTAGCTCCCCTCCACACCGCTTACTAGCTCCCGTCCACACCACTGACTAGCTCCCATCCACACCACTTACTAGCTTCCTTCCACACCACTTACTAGCTCACCTCCACACCACTTACTAGCTTCCTTCCACGCCACTTACTAGCTCCCCTCCACACCATTTGCTAGCTCCCCTCCACACCACTTACTAGCTCCCCTCCACGCCACTTACTAGCTCCCCTCCACACCACTTACTAGCTCCCCTCCACACCACTTACTAGCTCCCCTCCACACCACTTACTAGCTCCCCTCCACACCACTTACTAGCTTCCTTCCACACCACTTACTAGCTCCCCTCCAAACCACTTACTAGCTTCCTTCCACGCCACTTACTAGCTCCCTTCCACACCAGTTACTAGCTCCCCTCCACACCACTTACTAGCTCCCTTCCACACCACTTACTGGCTCCCCTCCACACCACTTACTAGCTCCCCTCCACACCACTTACTAGCTCCCCTCCACACCACTTACTAGCTCCCTTCCACACCACTTACTAGCTCCCGTCCACGCCACTTACTAGCTCCCCTTCACACCACTTACTAGCTCCCCTCCACACCACTTACTAGCTCCCCTCCACACCACTTACTAGCTCCCTCCACACCACTTACTAGCTCCCTTCCACACCACTTACTAGGCTCCCTACACACCACTTACTAGCTCCCCTCCACACCACTTACTAGCTCCCTCCACACCATTTTACTAGCTCCCCTCCACACTACTTACTAGCTCCCCTTCCACACCACTTAATAGCTCCCCTCCACACCACTTACTAGCTCCCCTCCACACCACTTACTAGCTCCCTTCCACACCACTTACTATCTCCCCTCCACACCACTTATTAGCTCCCCTCCACACCACTTACTAGCTCCCTTCCACACCACTTACTAGCTCCCTTCCACACCACTTACTAGCTCCCCTCCACACCACTTACTAGCTCCCCTCCACACCACTTACTAGCTCCCGTCCACACCATTTACTAGCTCCCCTCCACACTACTTACTAGCTCCCCTCCACACCACTTAATAGCTCCCCTCCACACCACTTACTAGCTCCCCTCCACACCACTTACTAGCTCCCTTCCACACCACTTACTAGCTCCCCTCCACACCACTTACTAGCTCCCTCCACACCACTTACTAGCTCCCCTCCACACCACTTACTAGCTCCCCTCCACACCACTTACTAGCTCCCTTCCACACCACTTACTAGCTCCCTTCCACACCACTTACTAGCTCCCCTCCACACCACTTACTAGCTCCCCTCCACACCACTTACTAGCTCCCGTCCACACCATTTACTAGCTCCCCTCCACACTACTTACTAGCTCCCCTCCACACCACTTAATAGCTCCCCTCCACACCACTTACTAGCTCCCCTCCACACCACTTACTAGCTCCCTTCCACACCACTTACTAGATCCCATCCACACCACTTACTAGCTCCCCTCCACACTACTTACTAGCTCCCCTCCATATCACTTACTAGCTCACCTCCACACCACTTACTAGCTCCCCTCTACACCACTTACTAGCTTCCTTCCACACTACTTACTAGCTTCCCTCCACACCACTTACTAGCTCCCCTCCAAGCCACTTACTAGCTTCCTTCCACACCATTTACTAGCTCTCCTGCACGCCATTTACTAGCTCCCCTCCACGCCACTTACTAGCTCCCCTCCACATCACTTACTAGCTCCCCTCCACGCCACTTACTAGCTCCCCTCCACGCCACTTACTAGCTCCCCTCCACACCACTTACTAGCTCCCCTCCACACCACTTACTAGCTCCCCTCCACACCACTTACTAGCTCCCTCCACGCCACTTACTAGCTCCCCTCCACGCCACTTACTAGCTCCCCTCCACACCAATTACTAGCTCCCCTCCACACCACTTGCTAGCTCCCCTCCACATCACCTACTAGCTCCCCTCCACACCACTTACTAGCTCCCCTGCACACCACTTACTAGCTCCCCTCCACACTACTTACTAGCTCCCCTCCACATCACTTACTAGCTCCCCTCCACACCACTTACTAGCTCCCCTCCACACCACTTACTAGCTCCCCTGCACATCACTTACTAGCTCCCCTCCACACCACTTACTAGCTCCCTTCCACACCACTTACTAGCTCCCCTCCACACCACTTACTAGCTCCCCTCCACACCACTTGCTAGCTCCCCTCCACGCCACTTACTAGCTCCCCTCCACACCACTTACTAGCTCCCCTCCACACCACTTACTAGCTCCCCTCCACACCATTTACTAGCTCCCGTCCACACCATTTTCTTTTATTTTTATTTAGGCGTAAGCACCTTCCAGCTGCTGCAAATTCCAACTCTGGCTTATCTCTTGTAAACAGTATTTTTTTTAGCACTTTTGCATCCACATATTAGAAAGGTATTTTATATATGTTAGTGCAGATCACGAATTTATAACAATTTCGTTCGTATGATCTTAGGACGACATTGTTATTTTGTTAGTAATAACTTTCACATTTTTCTGTCTAAAACTTATACTATTTTGTCACACCGTCTATATTGATCGTGTGTCCTGACTGACCTCTCTCCTATTTCCATTACATGTCATATATCTACATTAATTCCGTCATATATTTATGACTGTGTTTGCCCAGTTTATCCACACCTTCCTGTAGCGAGTTACACTCACATTTACTGTTCATTTTTTTCTCTGATTTTGCATCATCCACAGATATGGTCATATAATTTTTCATTCCTTCAAGTCATTTATTTATATTATAATCCTTAGTGGAGCAAGTACAGATCCTTGTGGCACCCCACTGGTGACGTCTTCCCACGAGCACACATTTTTTCTGAGAACTATTCGCATTTTCCTCTTATAGTGAAAAATAATATGGCCATCCATTTCTTTCCTGAACAATTCCCACAACTCTGTCATCATAACTTAAGAGTCTTAATATAAATGAATTGGCAGACTAAAGAAAATCTATTTGTTTAGCAATCTGTAGGTTTTTCTTCTCTAAGTGTTTAGTCAACTTTTCCCTCGTACTCTTTTTCTAATATATTTTTGTAAACACTTGTCAATGAAAACGGCCTAGACAAGTTTAAAGGGAGACTTCACTAAATTTTGCAAATACTGTCACGGTATGTACCAGCTGTCAATTGTCTGCCAGTTTATGGTATTGTAGAGAAATACTAAAACTTTTCCTAAGAGCCTCAATGCTCTGCAAATTCTGTTACAAATATAGTACTGTACGTCTGGTCCTATTGTTGTTTTGTTAGGCATCCTGTAGTAATTTCTTTATTTCCTCTTCAGTTATTTATTGTCCATTACCGCTGTCTGAATGGGATTAAAATCCACTGTGTTGAATTATCTTCTTTTGTAAACACGATCTGAAACTTTCCAGGTAATACTTCACATATATCCTCCTCTACTCATTGTTGTCATCATTCATTTTTCACGTTTTGTTTTGGGTATTTAGTTTACTTTTCACATACTTGAATAAAAGATTTGCTTCCCAGTTAATAATAATAATAATAATAATAATAATAATAATAATAATAATAATAATAATAATAATAATAATAAAGGAAGGGCACAGGGTAAGGAACAAGACATTATTGAGAGGACGTTATGTCCTGCGTAATCTTCATCAAGTCATGACCTGAACCAGCTGTGAGACACAGTAACCTTACTTCTTAACTTGTTCTGCAACCTGTCTTCTCTTCAGCATTGTCGCCAGTACCACATTCAGTTCCATAATAATAGTAAATTGAATTACCTCTCACTTTCTTGTCTTCTGATGTCTATTGTGTTTGTGATGATGGAGAGGTGGGAGAGTGTGTGCACTACACACACACACACACACACACACACACACACACACACACACACACACACACACACACACACACACACACACACACACACACACACACATATATATATAACCAAGGAGGAAGTGAAGAAGCTGCTATACGAACTTGACACCTCAAAGGCGGTGGGACCAGACAACATCTCTCAGTGGGTCCTTAAAGAGGGAGCAGAGATATTGTGTGTGCCATTAACAAAGATCTTCAACACGTCATTTGAAACTGGGCAACTCCCTGAGGTATGGAAGATGGCAAATGTAGTCCCAATTTTTAAAAAGGGAGACAGACATGAGGCACTAAACTATAGACCTGTATCACTAATGTGTATAGTACGCAAGGTCATGGAGAAGATCACGAGGAGAGTGGTGGAGCACCTGGAAAGAAACAAGTGTATAATTGACAACCAGCACAGTTTCAGGGAAGGAAAATCCTGTGTCACAAACCTACTAGAGTTTTATGACAAGGTGACAGAAGTAAGACGAGAGAGAGAGGGGTGGATCGACTGCATTTTTTTGGACTGCAAGAAGGCCTTCGGCACAGTTCCTCACAAGAGGTTACTGCAAAAGCTAGAGGATCAGGCACACATAACAGGAAAGGCACTGCAATGGATCAGAGAATACCTGACAGGGAGGCAACAACGAGTCATGGTACGTGACGAGGTGTCTGAGTGGGCGCTTGTGACAGGCGGGGTTCCACAGGGGTCAGTCCTAGGACCTATGCTGTTCTTGGTATATGTGAACGACATAACGGAAGGGATAGACTCAGAAGTGTCCTTGTTTGCAGATGATGTGAAGTTAATGAGAAGAATCAAATCGGATGAGGATCAGGCAGGACTACAAAGAGACCTGGACAGGCTACAAGCCTGGTCCAGCAACTGGCTCCTTGAGTTTAACACTGCCAAATGCAATGCCATGAAGATTGGGGAAGGGCAAAGAAGACCGCAGACACAATATAGTTTAGATGGCCAAAGACTGCAAACCTCACTCAAGGAAAAAGATCTGGGGGTGAGTATAACACCGAGCATATCTCCTGAGGCGCACATCAATCAGATAACTGCTGCAGCATATGGGCGCCTGGCAAACCTACGGATAGCGTTCCGATACCTCAGTAAGGATTCGTTCAAGACTCTGTATACCATTTACGTCAGGCCCATACTGGAGTATGCAGCACCAGTTTGGAATCCACACCTAGTCAAGCACATCAAGAAATTAGAGAAAGTGCAAAGGTTTGCAACAAGGCTAGTCCCAGAGCTACGGGGATTGTCCTACGAAGAAAGGTTGAGGGAAATCGGCCTGACGACACTGGAGGACAGGAGGGTCAGGGGAAACATGATAACGACATATAAAATACTGCGCGGAATAGACAAGATGGACAAAGACGGGATGTTCCAGAGAGGGGACACAGATACAAGAGGTCACAATTGGAAGTTGAAGACTCAGATGAATCAAAGGGATGTTAGGAAGTATTTCTTCAGTCATAGAGTAGTCAAGCCGTGGAATAGCCTAGAAAGTGATGTAGTGGAGGCGGGAACCATACATAGTTTTAAGGCGAGGTATGATAAAGCTCATGGGGCAGGGAGAGAGAGGACCTAGTAGCAATCAGCGAAGAGGCGGGGCCAGGAGCTATGACTCGACCCCTGCAACCACAAATAGGTGAGTACAAATAGGTGAGTACACACACACTCCATCTCCGCACTTCTTTTCCATTCTTACTTTTCCCCTCATCCTAGCTCTCTCTCCCCCCCTCTGTCTCCCCTCCAATATTTTCCTTTCCTTCATTTCTATCTTCCTACGTCTTACCTACAGTATCTCTCTCTTTCGTTCTTTCTCTCCGCCGTCTCTCACTACTCTCCCTCTCCCCTAACTCTTAATCTACTACGCCCCATTTTCCATCTCTTATTCAATTCTCACTCTTCCTCCTTCCCAATTCATTCAATTCTCATTCCCTCTTTTCTTCCTTCCCCATCTCTCATTTAATTATCTTCCTCTCTTCTTCGCTCTCTTTCTCAGTGTCGCACAACGATCAATCACACTATCGTCCAGCCTGGCTGAGGGGGCCCCACAACCAGTCTGGCTGAGGCGGCCCCCACAACCAGCCTGGCTGAGGCGGCCCCACAACCAGTCTGGCTGAGGCGGCCCCACAACCAGCCTGGCGGGCGGCCCCACAACCAGCCTGGCTGAGGCGGCCCCACAACCAGTCTGGCTGAGGCGGCCCCACAACCAGTCTGGCTGAGGCGACCCACAACCAGCCTGGCTGAGGCGGCCCCACAACCAGCCTGGCTGAGGCGGCCCCACAACCAGTCTGGCTGAGGCGGCCCCACAACCAGTCTGGCTGAGGCGACCCCACAACCAGCCTGGCTGAGGCGGCCCCACAACCAGCCTGGCTGAGGCGGCCCCACAACCAGTCTGGCTGAGGCGGCCCCACAACCAGTCTGGCTGAGGCGGCCCCACAAACCAGCCTGGCTGAGGCAGCCCCACAACCAGCCTGGCTGAGGCGGCCCCACAACCAGTCTGGCTGAGGCGGCCCACAACCAGCCTGGTGAGGCGACCCCACAACCAGCCTGTCTGAGGCGGCCCCACAACCAGCCTGGCTGAGGCGACGCCACAACCAGCCTGGCTGAGGCGACCCCACAACCAGCCTGTCTGAGGCGGCCCCACAACCAGCCTAGCTGAGGCGGCCCCACAACCAGCCTGGCTGAGGCGGCCCCACAACCAGCCTGGCTGAGGCGGCCCCACAACCAGCCTGGCTGAGGCGACCCCACAACCAGCCTGTCTGAGGCGGCCCCACAACCAGCCTGGCTGAGGCGACGCCACAACCAGCCTGGCTGAGGCGACCCCACAACCAGCCTGTCTAAGGCGGCCCCACAACCAGCCTGGCTGAGGCGGCCCCACAACCAGCCTGGCTGAGGCGGCCCCACAACCAGCCTGGTGAGGCGACCCCACAACCAGCCTGTTTGAGAGCAGCCCCACACCAGCCTGGCTGAGGCGACGCCACAACCACCCTGGCTGAGGCGACCCCACAACCAGCCTGTCTGAGGCGACCCCACAACCAATCTGGCTGAGGCGACCCCACAACCAGTTTGGCTGAGGCGGCCCACAACCAGCCTGGCTGAGGCGGCCCACAACCAGCCTGGCTGAGGCGGCCCCACAACCAGTCTGGTTGAGGCGGCCCCACAACCAGCCTGGCTGAGGCGGCCCCACAACCAGTCTGGCTGAGGCGGCCCCACAACCAGCCTGGTGAGGCGGCCCCACAACAGCCTCTCTGAGGCGGCCCCAAACCAGCCTGTCTGAGGCGACCCACAACCAATCTGGCTGAGGCGACCCCACAAACCAGTCTGGCTGAGGCGGCCCCACAACCAGCCTGGCTGAGGCGACCCCACAACCAGCCTGGCTGAGGCGACCCCACAACCAGTCTGGCTGAGGCGACCCCACAACCAGCCTGGCTGAGGGCGGCCCACAACCAGCCTGGCTGAGGCGGCCCCACAACCAGCCTGGCTGAGGCGGCCCACAACCAGTCTGGCTGAGGCGGCCCCACAACCAGTCTGGCCTGAGGCGGCCCACAACCAGTCTGGCTGAGGCGGCCCCACAACCAGCCTGGCTGAGGCGACCCCACAACCAGCCTGTCTGAGGCGACCCCACAACCAGCCTGGCTGAGGCGGCCCCACAACCAGTCTGGCTGAGGCGGCCCACAACCAGTCTGGCTGAGGCGGCCCACAACCAGTCTGGCTGAGGCGGCCCCACAACCAGTCTGGCTGAGGCGGCCCACAACCAGTCTGGCTGAGGCGGCCCCCACAACCAGTTTGGCTGAGGCGGCCCCACAACCAGCCTGGCTGAGGCGGCCCCACAAACCAGCCTGGCTGAGGCGGCCCCACAACCAGTCTGGCTGAGGCGGCCCCACAACCAGCCTGGCTGAGGCGGCCCCACAACCAGTCTGGCTGAGGCGGCCCACAACCAGCCTGGCTGGGCGGCCCCACAACCAGTCTGGCTGAGGCGGCCCCACACAACCAGTCTGGCTGAGGCGGCCCCACAACCAGCCTGGCTGAGGCGGCCCCACAACCAGTCTGGCTGAGGCGGCCCCACAACCAGTCTGCTTGAGGCGACCCCACAACCAGCCTGGCTGAGGCGGCCCCACAACCAGTCTGGCTGAGGCGGCCCCACAACCAGCCTGGCTGAGGCGGCCCCGCAACCAGTCTGGCTGAGGCGGCCCCACAACCAGTCTGGCTGAGGCGGCCCCACAACCAGTCTGGCTGAAGCGGCCCCACAACCAGCCTGGCTGAGGCGGTCCCACAACCAACTTGGCTGAGGCGGCCCCACAACCAGCCTGGCTGAGGCGGCCACCAACACAGTCTGGCTGAGGCGGCCCCACAACCAGCCTGGCTGAGGCGGCCCCACAACCAGCCTGGTGAGGCGGCCCCACAACCAGCCTGGCTGAGGCGGCCCCACAACCGGCCTGGTGAGGCGGCCCACAACCAGTCTGGCTGAGGCGGCCCCACAACCAGTCTGGCTGAGGCGGCCCCACAACCAGTCTGGCTGAGGCGGCCCCACAACCAGTCTGGCTGAGGCGGCCCCACAACCAGTCTGGCTGAGGCGGCCCCACAACCAGTTTGGCTGAGGCGGCCCCACAACCAGCCTGGCTGAGGCGGCCCCACAACCAGCCTGGCTGAGGCGGCCCCACAACCAGTCTGGCTGAGGCGGCCCCCACAACCAGCCTGGCTGAGGCGGCCCCACAACCAGTCTGGTGAGGCGGCCCCACAACCAGCCTGGCTGAGGCGGCCCACAACCAGTCTGGCTGAGGCGGCCCCACAACCAGTCTGGCTGAGGCGGCCCACAACCAGCCTGGCTGAGGCGGCCCCACAACCAGTCTGGCTGAGGCGGCCCCACACGTCTGCTTGAGGCGACCCCCACAACCAGCCTGGCTGAGGCGGCCCACAACCAGTCTGGTGAGGCGGCCCCACAACCAGCCTGGCTGAGGCGGCCCGCAACCAGTCTGGCTGAGGCGGCCCCAACCAGTCTGGCTGAGGCGGCCCCACAACCAGTTGGCTGAGGCGGCCCCACAACAGCCTGGCTGAGGCGGTCCCACAACCAACTTGGCTGAGGCGGCCCAAACCAGCTGGCTGAGGCGGCCCCACAACCAGTCTGGCTGAGGCGGCCCCACAACCAGCCTGGCTGAGGCGGCCCCACAACCAGCCTGGCTGGGCGGCCCCACAACCAGCCTGGCTGAGGCGGCCCACAACCAGCCTGGCTGAGGCGGCCCCACAACCAGTCTGGCTGAGGCGGCCCACACAACCAGTCTGGCTGAGGCGGCCCACAACCAGCCTGGCTGAGGCGGCCCCACAACCAGTCTGGCTGAGGCGGCCCCACAACCAGTCTGCTTGAGGCGACCCCACAACCAGCCTGGCTGAGGCGGCCCCCACAACCAGTCTGGCTGAGGCGGCCCACAACCAGCCTGGCTGAGGCGGCCCCACAACCAGCCTGGCTGAGGCGGCCCCGCAACCAGTCTGGCTGAGGCGGCCCACAACCAGTCTGGCTGAGGCGGCCCCACAACCAGTCTGGCTGAGGCGGCCCCACAACCCGCCTGGCTGAGGCGGTCCCACAACCAACTTGGCTGAGGCGGCCCCACAACCAGCCTGGCTGAGGCGGCCCACAACCAGTCTGGCTGAGGCGGCCCACAACCAGCCTGGCTGAGGCGGCCCCACAACCAGTCTGGCTGAGGCGGCCCACAACCAGTCTGGTGAGGCGGCCCCACCAACCAGTTTGGCTGAGGCGGCCCCACAACCAGCCTGGCTGAGGCGGCCCCACAACCAGCTGGCTGAGGCGGCCCACAACCAGTCTGGCTGAGGCGGCCCCACAACCAGCCTGGCTGAGGCGGCCCACAACCAGTCTGGCTGAGGCGGCCCCACAACCAGCCTGGCTGAGGCGGCCCCCCCAACCAGTCTGGCTGAGGCGGCCCCACAACCAGTCTGGCTGAGGCGGCCCCACAACCAGCCTGGATGAGGCGGCCCCACAACCAGTCTGGCTGAGGCGGCCCCACAACCAGTCTGCTTGAGGCGACCCCACAACCAGCCTGGCTGAGGCGGCCCCACAACCAGTCTGGCTGAGGCGGCCCACAACCAGCTGGCTGAGGCGGCCCCGCAACCAGTCTGGCTGAGGCGGCCCACAACAGTCTGGCTGAGGCGGCCCCCAAACCAGTCTGGCTGAAGCGGCCCACAACCAGCCTGGCTGAGGCGGTCCCACAACCAACTTGGCTGAGGCGGCCCCCACAACCAGCCTGGCTGAGGCGGCCCACAACCAGTCTTGGGGGGCTGAGGCGGCCCCACAACCAGCCTGGCTGAGGCGGCCCCACAACCAGCCTGGCTGAGGCGGCCCACAACCAGCCTGGCTGAGGCGGCCCCACAACCGGCTGGCTGAGGCGGCCCCACAACCAGTCTGGCTGAGGCGGCCCACAACCAGTCTGGCTGAGGCGGCCCCACAACCAGTTGGCTGAGGCGGCCCCACAACCAGTCTGGCTGAGGCGGCCCCACAACCAGTCTGGCTGAGGCGGCCCCACAACCAGTTTGGCTGAGGCGGCCCACAACCAGCCTGGCTGAGGCGGCCCACAACCAGCCTGGCTGAGGCGGCCCACAACCAGTCTGGTGAGGCGGCCCCACAACCAGCCTGGCTGAGGCGGCCCACAACCAGTCTGGCTGAGGCGGCCCCACAACCAGCCTGGTGAGGCGGCCCCACACCAGTCTGGCTGAGGCGGCCCCACAACCAGTCTGGCTGAGGCGGCCCACAACCAGCCTGGCTGAGGCGCCCACAACCAGTCTGGCTGAGGCGGCCCCACAACCAGTCTGCTTGAGGCGACCCCACAACCAGCCTGGCTGAGGCGGCCCCACAACCAGTCTGGCTGAGGCGGCCCCACAACAGCTGGTGAGGCGGCCCCGCAACCAGTCTGGCTGAGGCGGCCCACAACCAGTCTGGTGAGGCGGCCCCACAACCAGTCTGGCTGAGGCGGCCCCACAACCAGCCTGGCTGAGGCGGGTCCCACAACCAAACTTGGCTGAGGCGGCCCCACAACCAGCCTGGCTGAGGCGGCCCCACAACCAGTCTGGCTGAGGCGGCCCCACAACCAGCCTGGCTGAGGCGGCCCCACAACCAGCCTGGCTGAGGCGGCCCACAAACCAGCCTGGCATGAGGCGGGCCCCACAACCAGCCTGGCTGAGGCGGCCCCACAACCAGTCTGGTGAGGCGGCCCCACAACCAGTCTGGCTGAGGCGGCCCCACAACCAGCCTGGCTGAGGCGGCCCCACAACCAGTCTGGCTGAGGCGGCCCACAACCGTCTGCTTGAGGCGACCCCACAACCAGCCTGGCTGAGGCGGCCCCACAACCAGTCTGGCTGAGGCGGCCCCACAACCAGCCTGGCTGAGGCGGCCCCGCAACCAGTCTGGCTGAGGCGGCCCCACAACCAGTCTGGCTGAGGCGGCCCCACAACCAGTCTGGCTGAGGCGGCCCCACAACCAGCCTGGCTGAGGGGGTCCCACAACCAGCTTGGCTGAGGCGGCCCCACAACCAGCTGGCTGAGGCGGCCCCACAACCAGCCTGGCTGAGGCGGCCCACAACCAGCCTGGCTGAGGCGGCCCACAACCAGCCTGGCTGAGGCGGCCCCACAACCAGCCTGGCTGAGGCGGCCCCACAACCAGCCTGGCTGAGGCGGCCCCACAACCAGTCTGGCTGAGGCGGCCCCACAACCAGTCTGGCTGAGGCGGCCCCACAACCAGTATGGCTGAGGCGGCCCCACAACCTAGTCTCATACTTGACTCAACTACACCCACCCTACCACACACCCTCTCTAAAACACCCACCCGCCCTAACACCCACCTACCCTCCCACGCACTCGCCCTCCAACCCACACTCACACCCACTCATTCGCCCTTCCACCTACACTCAAAAGACTTTCTCACTCACTACCCACCCACACTACCACCCACTCGCCCACCCTCCCACAACACGCACCCACCCACCGCAACACCAGTAATTACCATGCAAATACATGAAACCTGCAAAAGTTTTTACTTGTAGTACAGAGTATGAGTGGCGCCTCTCTCGCACTCCAGCGACCACACACACACACACACACACACGCACACACACACACGTGTGTGTGTGTGTGTGTGTGTGTGTGCGTGTACGCACTCATATGATTCTTCTTATGAAATTCTTAGCAGTTCTTGCCTTTAAAATACTTCTTTTCAGTTGAATGTTAACGTTAGTGGATTACCCTTGCTCCGCCAGCGGTGCGTGTAGCAGCTGTTATCAAAGTACCGGGAACAAGGGTATATACTAACTCCTTTTGTATCAGTTACAACAAAGAATAATAAGAAAAAAATAACTTAACGTTGTTTGAATGTGAGTATAATAGAGGAGATATGAAAGAAGTGACTGTAAACGAATCAAAAGAAGCCGGATATCGTAGCATTAAGCGAAACGAAGTTAAAAGGGGCTAGAGAATTTCCATATGTGGAAGTACTGAATCAGGTGTATTGAATGGAATTGAAACTAAACAGAGGAGGCACTACTAAATGGTAAAATACCGAAAGGAGTGGATATACGTGTTATATTCAAGATTTATCAGTGACTTTTGGGGCAAGTAAGCGAAAAAAATGTTAAACTTTGATTTAGAGTTGACGGGGAGGGTTTACAACCTGACCCCCTTAAACCCCATTTTAACACTGACACCCCAACCCCACTTAACACTGACCCCCCTAACCCTACTTAACACTGACCCCCTAACCCCACTTCAAACTGCCACCCAACACTGACCCCTTCAAACATGACTACTTAAAAATGACCACTTCAACCGCCACCTCAACAGACCCCCCTCAAACCCCACCCCAACATGGCCACCCCAACCCCCTTAAAAACTGACCACCCCAACATGACCCCCTCAAAACTGACTACTTAAAATGATACTTCAACAATGACCCCCTCAAACTGCCACCTCAACACTGACCCCCTTCAACATGATACTTCAACCGCCCTTCAAACTGCCCCCCCAACATGATACTTCCCAAAATGACCACTTCAACCTGACCCCTAACACTGACCACTTCAACACTGAACTTTAACCTGACCATTTAAATGACCCCCTTCAACATGTTTTAACCTACCACCTCAACATGCATTCACCTGACCATTTAACATACTTCAACCTGATCTTTTAACATGACACTTTACCCTACTTCAACACTGACCACCTACACTACACTTCAGCCTGACTACTTCAACATGACCACCCCAACATGCCACTTCAACTGACTACTTTACCTGACCCCTCAACATCTTCAAACTGACCACTTCACAACTTAACACTTACCACCTCAACACTGCCCTTCAAATGACTACTTCAACATGACCATCAACATGAACCCCAAAGACCATTCAACACTGAATACTTAAAATGACCCCCTCAACCTGACCACTTAACCGACTACTCAAAATGACCACTTCAACTGACAAATTCAAAATACTTTAACAGGCACTTCAAACTGACACTTAAACTGCCCTTCAAAGTGACTATTAAAACCCTGACCCCTTCAACATACTTTAACATGAACCTCAACACGCCACTTCAACACTGATATTTTAACATGGCCCCCCCACTGACCCTTCACAGACTACTTAACACTGACCACCCCAAACTCTTCAATGCCCCTCAAAATGACCCCCTCAACAGACCACTTTAACAGACCTTCAACCTGCCCCTTTAAACGACCACCTCAACATTTACCACCTCAAATGCCACCCAACACTGACCACTTCAAAACTTCCACTTCCCACGACCCTTAAACATACCACCTAACATTGAACTTCAAAAACTGACCCTCAGCATGGGCCATTCAACAATCCACCCCAGCATGACCCCCTTAACATGACCACCCCAACACTGACCCCTTAACATGACCACTCAACACTGACCCCCAACACTGACCACTTCAACACTATTCAACCTGACCCCTTAACCCTATTAACACTACCCCTTCAAAAAGACCCCTCAACACTGACCCCTTAACACTGATATTTCAACCTGACCCTTCAAAAGACCTTCAAAAAAGACCCCTTCAAAAATGACCCCTTCAACCAACTTTCCCCTGACCCCTTCAACATACTTGAACAGATATTAAAATGACCCCCCAACATGACCCCTCAACATGACCATTAACACGACCATTAACACTGACCCCTTCAACACTGACCCTTTAAAATGACCACTTCAACAACCCTTTAACATGACCCCCTTCAACACTGAACCCCCAAAAACGACCCCTAAACAGACCCCCTCAAATGACCACTTCAACACTGATCCTTTAACATGACAACTTGAACATTGACCATTTCAAAAACTGACAATTTCAACACTGACCCCCCCAACAATGACCCCTTCAACCTGACCCCCTCAACATGACCACTTAAATGACCACTTCAACATGACCCTCAACATTGCCACTTTTAACACTGACCCCTTAACCGGGGCCCCTTCAACCTGCCACCCCAACAATGACCACCCCAACACTGAACCTAACATGACCCCTTAAAATTACCCTTCCACATGACCACTTCAACATTTTACCCCTCACATTGACCCTTCAACATACTTCAACATGCCCCCTCAGCACTGACCCCTTCAACACTGACCCCCCTCAACATGCACTTCAAAAATGCCACTTCAAAATGACCACCCCAAAAACACTTCAACCTATTCAACATGAACCCAAATTAAAACCACTTTTCTTCAAAGACCCTTCAAAACCAAATTTTAACCCCCAAAACCCCCTTTAACACGCCACTTCAACATGAATTTCAACCTGCCACTTCAACACTGACCCCTTCAAAACGCCCCCCCCACTTCAACACTGACCACCCAACATGACCCCTTTAAAAGACACTTCAACATGACCACTTTTAAAAATTCAAAAACTGAAACCCTTCAAACCCCCGACCACTCAACCGACCACCTCAAAACTGACCCCTTCAACAAATTAACATGCCATTTAAAACTGACCATCAACACTGACACTCAAAAATGACCAATTCAACAGACCACTAACAATGACACTTTGAAAAAAAATTGACCATTTCAAATGACCAATTCAACACTGACCACCAAAAATGACCCCTTTAACACTGACCCCTCAACAATGACCACTTTTTAAAACTGACACTTAACATGAACCCCATTTCAACCTGACCATTCCAAATGACCACTCAATAAAAGACACCTCAAATGAACCCAAATCCCTTTAAAAACTGACCAACCCCTTTTCCCCCAACACTACCCCTTAACACTGACCCTCAACATGCCCCTTCAAAAATGAACCCCCAAACTGACCACTTCAAAATGACCCCTAATATGACCACTCAACACCCCCACTTCAACATGACCACTCAACATTTCCACCCCAACCTCCCCCACTTTCAACAGCCCCTTTTAAAACTGACCACCAAAAAAATTAAACCCACCCAACACTGACCCCCAAAAACAATCCCCACTCAAACTGAACTTCAACACACCACTTCAACACTGACCACTTTAACATGACCCCTCAAAAACTGACCATTCAATCCCCCCAAAAATCACCCATGACCCCTAAAAACTGACCCCCTTTAACCTAATCAAAACTGCACTTCAACACTGACCCCTCACACTGACACTTTAACAAACCCCCTGACCACTTAAATGACACTTCAACCTGACCCCCTCAACACGCCACTTTCCATGACATTTTAACATGACCCCTTCAACACTGACCCTTCACACTGACCACTTCAACACTGACCCCTTTAACACTTACCACTTTTAAAACTTTAAAACCCACTCAACAGGACCCCCTCAAAAGACCCCCCTAACATGACCCCTTCAAAAACTCCCTTAAAAACTGACCCCTTAACACTGACCACTTCAACATCCCCTTTAAAATGACCCCTTCAACACTGACCCCTTAACACTGCCCCCCTCAACATGACCCCTTAACACTGACCACCCCAAATGACCACTTAAACTACTTCAACACTGGGGCCCCTTAACATACTTAACATGAATTCAAAGACCCCCCCCAACACTGACCACTTTAACACTGACATTAACACTGACCCTTCAACACTGACCACTTCAACACTGACCCTTCAAAACTACTTCAACACTGCCACTTCAACATGACCCAAATTCAAAGACCCCCTTTACACTGACACTTCAAATGACCCCTAACATGACCCCTTCAAATAAATTCAACCTGCCATTAACACTAAATGACACTTCAACACTGACCCCTCAACACTGACCATCAACCTGAACCCCCCAATGACCACTTCAACACGACAAATTAACATTGACCATTTCAAACTGACCCTTCAACCTGACCACCCCCAACCACTTAACCCCACCTTCAAAAATGAACCCCTTTAACTGGAAACCCCTTCAACATGACACCTCAACATGCCCCTTCAACATGCCACTCAAAATGACCACTTCAAAAAAACCCTAAATTCCCCCCCAACCCCAAAACCCACTTTTAACACTGACCACTCAACATTTACACCCAACACTCCCCCCAACACTGACCCCTTAACATGACCATTTTTAAACTGCCCAATCAACATGACCACCTCAACATACCACCTCAAACGACCACTCAACAAACCCCCCTTCACATGACCCCTCAACATTTCCACCCCACCTGACCCCTTCACATACTTCAACAGCCACTCAAAGACCATTCAAACCCACTCAACACTACCACCTCAACACTGACCACCCAACCTGAACTCAACATACATTCAAAACTGGGCACTTTAACATGACCCCTTCAAAATTTCCACCCCAACAGCCCCAATTCAAAATGACCCCTCAAACTGACACTTCCCCCCCCCCCCCCTTTACCAGCCACCCAACCCTGACCACCCCCACACTGAACTTTTACCACTGACCCCCTAAAAACTGACCACTTCAAATACCCTTTAACATGACCACCCAACCATTTAAAAACTAAAACCCCTACCACTTCAAACTGGGGCTACCCCCACCCCCTGCCCTTCCCCAAAGATTTCACATTAATTTCCCCGAAAGCAGGGGCAAATCACACTGACACCAAAAAAGAACCATCAAACCCGACACCAAACGACACTCAACACGGGCAAACCCTTCAAAAAACCTGGACCAAAAATCACCTGACATTCAAATTACCCTTTAAAAACCAAAATTGACCAAAACCATTTAAAAATGAAGGAGGGAATAAAAACTTCAAAATAGGGACAACCGGGGCATCTTTTAGGTTTTTGCTTCCAATATTGGCACATAACCCCCTTTAAAGCGGGGGAAAATTTTCCTAGAAAACCAAAAAAAAGACAATAACGGAAAAAACCAAAGGAAAAACCATTTTTACCTTACTCTGACCCAGAAAAACCATTATTAAAAAAAAAACCCCGGGGTGTACCAAAATTTCCCCAAAAAAAAAATCCCTTAAACAAAACCTTGGGAAAAATCCATCCCCCAATAAAAGAGGGGGGGATAAAAAAACCCAAAAATAGGGGCCCCCAAAACATTAAAAACCCTCCCCCTCATTGGGGGTTTCAAAAAACCCCGGTTTCTTGCACATACGGGACCTTTAGGAGGGGTTGCTCGGAAAGTAAAAAAATACCTTCACCGGGTTCACAACCGGGCGATTAAAACCCCCCCAAATGGGAAACTGGGAACAACTGTAAAAAATCCTAAGCAGAGGAGAGCTACCGAATTTCATGGGAAAAACCCTAGAGGAACAACCCGGACCGGCAAATCATCCCCCAATGAAAGCAAAAAGCAACCGATGGCACATCCCCAATTTAACAGGGGGCACTAAGCGAAAGGGGAACACATCATGTGCCAGATTTCAATCCTCTACATGGGGGAACCCAATTTTAAGGAAGGCCCCTTCAACCCGGGCCCCTGAAAAAGGGGAAAACCAAAGTATGTCGTAGTTTGTGTCCTCCTTAATGTGTTGATCAAAAATTTTTTTTAAAAAAACCACCATGGCTTTTTAAAAGCCCGGCCGTGCGTTGACCCCGGGGGCCTTTCGGGGGTTCCCGTTTTTTTAATTTCCCCGAACAAATAACCCCGAACGATTAAAACCCCAAATTAAAACTTTTTGCCCAGGGGGCGAGAAAAAGGTTTTTTTCAAAAATTTGAAATAACCTTGGGGTTTTTTTGGAAACTTTTCCCAAGGGGATTTTCGTAGTCAAAACGGAAAATAAGAATAATCAGCCCCCCACCTTGGGGGGGGGTCAATACCTACGTCAGTAACACCGGGACCAAACCTTTTAAAAAAACCGGGGCGGGGTTTTTTGACACCCGGAGCCCTCTCCAGGTATACTCGAGGTATACATCAGGACGACACACATACACCGCTGACACCAGGATGAGACACATACACTGCTGACGCCAGGACGAGACATACGCTGCTGACATTACGATGAGACACATACACTGCTGACATTACGATGAGACACATACACTGCTGACATTGCGATAAGACACATACACTGCTGACATTACGATAAGACACATACACTGCAGCTACCAGAATGAGTCACATACAATGCTGACATCAGGATGAGACACATACACTGCTGACACCAGGAGGAGACACATACACTGCTGACACCACGATGTGACACATACACTGCTGACATTGCGGTGAGACACATACACTGTTGATACCAGGAAGAGACACATACACTGTTAACACCAGGATAATGCACACTGCTAACACCAGGATGAGACACATACACTGCTGATGTCAGCATAGTTGCTGATCCTCCTTTACATGTGTTGTATGCATAGATTAGTTGAATATTATAGTACCATCCATGTGCTTTATATAGAAGATCCCTATTAGGCCTGTGACTGTATGACGTCACGGGATGCAGCATGAGCGAGTGGGTCGCTCTGTTCCTTGTAATATGTCCCATTGAACATCTGATTATTCCTGTTAATGTGTTTCTGTCTCATCTAAATCCCATTTAATTAACAGTCTATGTTGTCCCGAGTGGAGCTGGGCATGAACAAGAGGTTTATTAAACCCACAAGTTGATAAATGAGACACTTGGGTATTTTTATTCTGGAAACGTTTTGCCAAGCAGTGAGTTCTTCAGTCCAGTGCAGAGAATGGCGGAGAATGAGGAGGAGTTTGAGGTAATCAGTCCCTCAGCCTGGAGGCGGGTCATAGTCACCTACTGGCTCAAGCCAGTCAGGTTCAAGGCACATTCTCTTAAGAAGGAAGAAGCACTGCATCATACCCACTGGCGCAATGAAATCAGGTCTAACTCATACCCACCATACCACGGGCGGGGATAGAACCCGCGATCAGAGAGTCTCAAAACTCCAGACCGTCGCGTTTTGAGTCTCTGATCGCGGGTTCTATCCCGCCTGTGGTATGGTTTGTTTGCAATCGTGTCATTGCGATTTCGTGAGTCATATTAACTCATGTTCACTTGTGAATGTGAGTTAGACCTCACCCACACCCACTCACATCGTTTTAGCTATAATGATGTTACTCGGGAGTTTGTTCCACTCATCCACAACTCTATTACTAAATCAATGTTTTCCAATATGGTTTCTAAATCTACATTTGTCCAGCTTGAACCCATTGCTGCGAGTCCTGTCTTGGTCTGATATTGTAGCTCGTTATATACATCCCCTTTATTTATTCATTTTCCATTTATTGACTTCAATTATATCTTCCTTAATTCTACGTCTTTTTCAGGGCCCTCAGTCTATCCTCTTTGGAAAGGTTTCAGATACGTGGGAACATCTTTGTCACCCTTCTTTGAACGTTATCCAGCGCAGTTATATCTATTCTGTAATACGGTGACCAGATCTGTGCAGCATAATCTAAATAAGACCTAACCATCGATATATAGAGTTGAAGAATAACCCGAGGACTCTTGTCGTTTATACTTCTTGATATGAAGCCAAGAATTCTATTCGCTGTATTGCTAACACATAGATTACATAAGAACATAAGAAAGGAGAAACACTGCAGAAGGCCTGTTGGCCCATACTAGGCAGGTCCTTCACAATCCATCCCAGTAACAGAATATTTGCCCGACCCAGTTTTCAATGCTACCCAAGCAATAAGCTTTGATAATTCTATTTACTCATGTGCAACTCCCACTCGAATCCAACCACTCTTACTTATGTATTTATCCAACCTAAATTTGAAACTACCCAAGGTTTTAGCCTCAATAACCCTACTAGGCAGACTGTTCCACTCATCAATTATCCCATCCCCAAACCAATACTTTCCTATATCATATCTAAATCTAAACATGCCTAATTTGAATCCATTACTACGGGTCCTCTCTTGGAGAGATATCCTCAAGACCTTATTAATGTCCCCTTTGTTAATACCCATCTTTCACTTATACACTGCGATCATGTCTCATTCTTCGTCTTGCAAGTGAATGTAATTTAAGGGTCTTCAATCTTTCTTCATAAGGAAGATTTCTTATGCTATGTATTAACTTTGTCATTCCTCGCTGAATGTTTTCTAACGAATTTATATCCATTCTGTAAAATGGAGACCAGAACTGAGTTGCTAACCAGAACTCCTAAATCTTTTTCGTAATCAGTGATATTAAAATCTACATTTAGTTTATAAGTGTCATGGTTATTTTTCTTTCCAAAGCTTAGAATTTTACATTGTCTATATTAAACTGCATCTGCCACTTCTTCAATCATTGCATCAGTCTGTTCAGATCTTCCTGCAGCGCTCTAGTGTCATCGTCAAAATTGTTTCGACGTCCTATTTTGGTGTCATCGGCAAACTTGTTTATGTCGTTATTTAGTCCATCATCTACGTTGTTTATGTCCCCTCAAGGAAGGTTCCTTGATGTTGGTGAGGGGCTCTTGATTTAAGGAATTGGATCTGTGCTCCAGTTCCCCAAATTAAGCCTGAATGCCTTCCACATCCTTCCAAACCCTCCGGGTTTAGCGCTTCCCCCTTGATTATAATAATAATAATACGTTGTTTATGTAAATTGTGAACAACAAAGGACCCCGCACTGAGCCCTGTTGGAACACCGCTTGTGACGCACCTCCACTCTGGTTTCTCCCCGTTTATGCAAACTCTCTGTTGCGTATCTGTCATCCACGCCTCTGTGATACGGTTGTGGTGGTGAATGTGTTGGTGGATGACCGTGATAGGAGGTAGGTCTGGTGGACGATTGTCATAGGAGATAGGTACGGTCGTGCATGATTAGTAGGAGATAGGTACGGTCGTGCACGACTAGCAGGAGATAGGTACGGTCATGCACGACTGGTAAGAGATAGGTACGGTCGTGCACGGCTAGCAGGAGATAGGTACGGTCATGCATGACTGGTAGGAGATAAGTGTTGAAGTGGATGATGGTAATGGCTTGTGTATAGTCACTGTAGATATGTCGGTGGTATGGTGGCTGGAATGATGCGAGTCTGATGATATGATATGGACTGTCGATTTCCAGGTAGTGGTAGTGATGGTAGTTGTTCAGGTGTGGATAGTGATGGTGATGACTGAAGTGTGGGTAGTGGTGGCGATGGTCGTTGTTGAGGTGTGGATAGTGATGGTGATGACTGAAGTGTGGGTAGTGGTGGCGATGGTAGTTGTTGAGGTGTGGGTAGTGATGGTGATGACATTGTTGAGGTATGGGTAGTGGTGGTGATGATAGGTGTTGAGGTGTGGGTAATGGTGGTGATGGTAGTGGTGGTGGTGTGTGGTGGTGGGTGGTGTAAGTGGTGGTAGTGTGGGTGGTGGTGGTGTAAGTGGTGGTAGTGTGGGTGGTGGTGGTGGTGTGAGTGTAGCGGTGTGGGTGGTGGTGGGTGTAGGTGATGGTAGTGTAGTGGGTGGTGGTGATGTTGGTGGTGGTGGTGTGGAGTGATGTGGGTGGTGGTGGTGGTGGGTGGTCGGGGTGTGGGTGGTGGTGGTGTAGGTGGTGGTGGTGGTGGGGTGGTGGTGTGTGGTGGTGGTGGTGGTGGTGGTGGTGGTGTGGGAGTGGTGTGGGTGGTGTGGGGGTGGTGGTGATGTGGGTGGTGGTGGTATGGGTGATGTGGTGTTTAGTGGTGGTGGTGTGGGTGATGGTGGTGTGGGTGATGGTGGTGTGGGTGATGGTGGTGTGGGTGGTGGTAGTGGTGTGGATGCGGTGATTGGGTGGTGGCGATTGGGTGGTGGTGGTGTGGGTGATGGGGTGTGGGTGATGGTGTGGGTGGTGGTGGTATGGGTGATTGTGGTATGGGTGGTGGTGGTGTGGGTGTGGTGGTGGGGTAATGGTGGTGTGGGTGGTGGTGGTGGTGGTGGGTGGTGGTGGATGTGGGTGGAGGGCGATGTGGGTGATGGTGGTGTGGGTGATGGGATGTGGGTGATGGCGTGGATGGTGATGGTGTGGATGGTGATGGTGTGGGTGGTGGTGGTGTGTGTGGTCGCGGTGTGGGTGGTGGTGTAGGTGGTGATGTGGGTGTGAAGTCGTGTGCTACCCATCAATGGTGTGGTTGGTGCCAAGTGTTGTGGGCAGCAGGGGAGGAGGCGGGGGTATGGGTCATGAAACCAGACCATCCGTCATGTACCAGGGACCGTAATTGCATGAGAGGTGAATAAGACATGCAAGTCACGCAGAATTGACCTGGCTCGCACTCCCGCTGGCGAGCACACGCTCACAAACCTACGCACATACACCTCCACACACACCAACACACACACACACACACACACACACACACACACACACACACACACACACCACACACACACACACACACACACACACACACACACACACACATTGCGAGGGATAAAAAAAGTGACACAAATGACCATAAAGCAGGCAATACCAAGGTCATGGGATCCATGGCAGTAGCTGCAGTAATTTACAATCTTACGCCAAACAAACAGAAGGCAGACACCAATACAAGGAGAAAACGGCCTTGTAAACACCACTGAGGAAGCAAGAGAGCGAGTCCATCAGAGCCAATATAATACTACTCATTCCACACTTCAGATACTGTATGAGAGGAAGCAGACAAGGAGAACATTTAACTACATGGAGGACCAGACACATGGCAAGCTGAACTTGTTTGAAAACATTTTTGGCCAGCACGTCAGAGACACAAGAGTGGAAGAGATGAACCAACAAGGACCGGGTCTGGTCTTTACCAAGCACACATTAGTTATAGGAGAAATAAATTGTAGGGACCGCGGAGTTCTTAATTTCGTCTTGTTGTAGAGAAGAAACTAGGAAGAAACAGAGTGAAGTTACCTGTAGTCACTTCCAGAAGTCAGTTCCCCAGCGGTCTGGTCTTAGACCAGAGCTCCTAGTTGTATAACTGATCGACTAGGTTGTTGGTACCATCCGCCAACAGTCGGACGTATGCACCACAGGCCGTCGTAAGTTTCATTCTTTTAAACACGTGCGGGTTATTTGTGTATTGTTCCAGTTATGGTGTTTTGCATTTTATTATCTCTTCCAACAAGGGAGATGTGTACCAGTGAGATGAACACATATAAACGAGCAGAAAAAAAAATATGTAAAATCTAAAGAGAAGTGAAACTACAATCTACATTAGAACGATATATCAGCAAAGGAAAACTCAGAATATACACTCGGATGAACAAGTGGTTTGAGCAGATTAGATAAAAAGTTTTAAGACAAGGTATAATAGAGGACATCAGGCGTAAGTAACTGAGAGGGAAGACCATGTCAGGAACTCTCTCACGCAGCCTACAGTGACACTTTTTTTAATGCAGCGCGAAGCCTAGCTGGGGGAGGCCAGCAGATGCTTAACCACTCTCTGCTTAACAATATTTTATTACATGTAAATGTATAATGAAAAAAAAAATTAAAGTTGTATTGTGTTGCACTGTACTAAACAAGTCTTCACTTAAGATCTGTATCAAGAGACGCTGTCCTTACTCCTTAACCCCTCAAGGAAGGTTCCTTGATGCTGGTGAGGGGCTCTTGATTTAGGGAATTGGATCTGTGCTCCAGTTCCCTGAATTAAGTCTGAATGCCTTCCACATATCCCCCCCAGGCGCTGTATAATCCTCCGGGTTTAGCGCTTCCCATTGATAATAATAATAATAATAATAATAATAATAATAATAATGTTCTTACTCCTGAGAGACAAAACACTGCCACTACAGCCATGGCGCCGAGACTCGACCCTACCAACCACAAGTATTAAGTTTATTTAGGCACAGGTATACATAAATACAATTATGATACATAGTAACATGTGTGTAAATTACCTAGTATAACCCAGGAAAGTCAGACAAAGTGACTTATTTCCATTGGTGTCCATGAACAAGGTGGGCGACTGAGGATCTTGTTCAAGGACTCCAATGTAGCAAGAGTGCAACTTGATAAATTAGACACATGTGCAACTCTTGGGTATCTTTATTGAGGAAACGTTTCGCCACACAGTGGCTTCATCAGTCCATACAAAGGATAATCTTGAAGAACAGGAGGAGAATGAGGTAATCAGTCCCTCAACCTTGAGTCGATGGGTTCAGTCCATCAATCTTGAAGATACCCAAGAGTTGCATATGTGTCTAATTTATCAACATGTCGGTTCTCTGAACCATTCATCTACAAAGAGTACAACTTGGACCAGAAGATTGGAGAGTGAGTACACGCACGGAGTATAATAGGTAATTTAAACTAAACTCTAGATTTTCCGGAAGAATACTTCACCAAGAGGCGAGAAAGAGTAATTTTTCTCTTAACATATTTATTGTATTGCATAATACTCAACTTCCCGGTGAAAATCCAATCACCATCATCAGGATTATAAGGAGGCAGGATATGATTTTAAATCACGTTGGTCGACTCAAGAGCAAAGAGGTGAGAAAGTGGGCGGGGAGAGGTGGGGGTGAGGGCGGGGGAGGGGAAGGGGTGAGGGACAGACAGACTTCACACAAAGGGTGGTAGTGACTTACGCTGGTGTGAGGTGGGAGGTGTAATAAAGGGAAAGAAAGGGTGAAGAACCACCGTCCCCCTTGAGACCCATTAAAGGCAAAGGGGAAGTGGGTGTAATGAGCCCCTTGTGGTACAAGTGATCTCTTCACTGCTGCCCCGCCCTCATCTTCACTGCTGCCCCGCTCTCATCTTCACTGCTGCCCCGCCCTCATCTTCACTGCTGCCCCGCCCTCATCTTCACTGCTGACCCGCCCTCATCTTCATTGCTGACCCGCCCTCATCTTCATTGCTGACCCGTTCCTCATCTTCATTGCTGACCGCCCTCATCTTCACTGCTGACCCGCCCTCATCTTCATTGCTGACCCGCCCTCATCTTCATTGCTGACCCGTCCTCATCTTCACTGCTGACCCGCCCTCATCTTCACTGCTGACCCGCCCTCATCTTCATTGCTGACCCGCCCTCATCTTCATTGCTGACCCGTCCTCATCTTCACTGCTGACCCGCCCTCATCTTCACTGCTACCCTGCCCTCATCTTCACTGCCTGCCCCAAACCCCCATCTTCACTGCTGACCCGCCCTCATCTTCACTACTGACCCGCCCTCATCTTCACTGCTGACCCGCCTCATCTTTAATGCTGACCCGCCCTCATCTTCACTGCTGCCCCGCCCTCATCTTCACTGATGACCCGCCCTCATCTTCACTGCTGCCCCCGCCCTCATCTTCACTGCTGCCCCGCCCTCATCTTCACTGGCTGCCCCACCCTCATCTTCACTGCTGACCCGTCCTCATCTTCATTGCTGACCAGCCCTCATCTTCACTGCTGACCCGTCCTCATCTTCACTGCTGCCCCGCCCTCGTCTTCACTGCTGACCCGCCCTCATCTTCACTGCTGCCCCGCCCTCATCTTCATTGCTGACCCGCCCTCATCTTCACTGCTGCCCCGCTCTCATCTTCATTGCTGCCCCGCCCACATCTTCACTGCTGACCCGCCCTTATCTTCACTGCTGGCACGCTCTCATCTTCACTGCTGACACGCTCTAATCTTCACTGCTGACACGCCCTCATCTTCACTGCTGACATGCCTTTATCTTCATTGCTGCCCCACTCTCATCTTCACTGCTGCCCCGCCCTCATCTTCACTGCTGACACGCCCTCATCTTCACTGCTGCCCCGCTCTCATCTTCACTGCTGCCCCGCCCTCATCTTCACTGCTGACACGCCCTCATCTTCACTGCTGACCCGAACTCATCTTCACTGTTGACATGCCCTCATCTTCACTGCTGCTCCGATCTCATCTTCACTGATGCCCCGCCCTCATCTTCACTGCTACAACCCCGCTCTCATCTTCACAGCTGCCCCGCTTTCATCTTCACTGCTGCCCCGCCCTCATCTTCACTGCTGCCCCACTCTCATCTTCACTGCTGCTCCCGCCCTCATCTTCACTGCTGACACGCCCTCAAACTTCAACTGCTGCCCCGCCCTCATATTCACTGCAGCCCCGCCCTCATCTTCACTGCTGCCCCGCCCTCATCTTCACTGCTGACACGCCCTCATCTTCACTGCTGCCCCGCTCTCATCTTCACTGCTGACCCGCCCTTATCTTCGCTGCTGACAAACCCTCATCTTCACTGCTGACCCGCCCTTATCTTCGCTGCTGACAAGCCCTTATCTTCACTGCTGACACGCCCTTATTTTTCACTGCTGGGCACGCCCTCATCTTCACTGCTGACACGCCCTCATCTTTACTGCTGACACGCCCTCTTCTTCACTGCTGACCCGCCTTCATCTTCACTGCTGACACGCCCTCATCTTCACTGCTGCCCCGCCCTCATCTTCACTGCTGCCCCGCCCTCATCTTCACTGCTGCCCCGCCCTCATCTTCACTGCTGCCCCGCCCTCATCTTCACTGCTGCCCCGCCCTCATCTTCACTGCTGACGCGCCCTCATCTTCACTGCTGCCCCGCCCTCATCTTCACTGCTGACACGCCCTCATCTTCACTGCTGACCCGAACTCATCTTCACTGTTGACATGCCCTCATCTTCACTGCTGCTGCTTCCGCTCTCATCTTCACTGATGCCCCGCCCTCATCTTCACTGCTGCCCCGCTCTCATCTTCACTGCTGCCCCGCTTTCATCTTCACTGCTGCCCCGCCCTCATCTTCACTGCTGTCCCGCCCTCATCTTCACTGCTGACCCGCCCTCATCCTCACTGCTGCCCCGCTCTCATCTTCACTGCTGACACGCCTTCATCTTCACTGCTGACATGCCTCATCTTCACTGTTACCACGCCTTCATCTTCACTGCTGCTCCACCCTCATCTTCACTGCTGCCCCGCTCTCATCTTCACTGCCGACACGCCCTCATCTTCACTGCTGCCCCGTTCTCATCTTCACTGCAGACCTGCCCTCATCTTCACTGTTACCCTGCCCACATCTTCACTGCAGACCCACCATCATCTTCACTGCTGCCCCGCCCTCATCTTCACTGTTGCCCCGCCCTCATCTTCACTGTTGCCCCGCCCTCATCTTCACTGTTGCCCCGCCCTCATCTTTACTGCTGGTTGCAGCCACGGTATTGTGACTTATCACTGTTGCAGCCACGGTATTGTGACTTATCACTGTTATAGCCACGGTATTGTGACTTATCACTGTTGTAGCCACGGTATTGTGACTTATCACTGTTGCAGCCACGGTATTGTGACTTATCACTGTTATAGCCACGGTATTGTGACTTATCACTGTTATAGCCACGGTATTGTGACTTATCACTGCTACAGTTGCGGTATTTTGATTTATCACTGCTGCAGCCACGGTATTGTGACTTATCACTGCTGCAACCACGGTATTATGACCTATCACTGGTATTGATACGGTATTGTGACTTATCACTGCTACAGTCACGCTATTGTGACTTATCACTGTTATAGCCACGGTATTGTGCCTTACCACTGTTGCAGCCACGGTAGTTTGACTTATCACTGTTACAGTCATGTTACTGTGACTTATCACTGTTAAAGCCACGTTTCTGTGACTTATCACTGCTGCAGTCAAGGTACTGTGACTTATCACTGCTGCAGTCAAGGTACTGTGACTTATCACTGCTGCAGTCAAGGTACTGTGACTTATCACTGCTGCAGTCAAGGTACTGTGACTTATCACTGCTGCAGTCAAGGTACTGTGACTTATCACTGCTGCAGTCAAGGTACTGTGACTTATCACTGCTGCAGTCAAGGTACTGTGACTTATCACTGCTGCAGTCAAGGTACTGTGACTTATCACTGCTGCAGTCAAGGTACTGTGACTTATCACTGCTGCTCTAAGGACGAATTGACAGTCATTAATATAATATCACAACTCGTTCCAATAAAAAGAGTTCTGTTTAAATAATTCTGGTCAAAATCGCTGACTAAGTAATTTATTACGAGAGGAAAATACTATTGCCAGCATTAAGATTTTTCTAGCGAAATATTGCGCCATCTGTTTCAGTAACGTCGGTAAAATTACCGAATAATAAGGATACTAAGTTGGAGCATCAAAAATAATAGCGGATTTGGCGCCTCTCGTTGAAGGATTTGGCGCCTCTCGTTGAGGGATTTGGCGCCTCTCGTTGAAGGATTTGCCGCCTCTCGTTGAGGGATTTGGCGCCTCTCGTTGAAGGATTTGGCGCCTCTCGTTGAGGGATTTGGCGCCTCTGTTGAAGGATTTGGCGCCTCTTGTTGAGGGATTTGGCGCCTCTTGTTGACGAATTTGGCGCCTCTCGTTGAGGGATTTGCCGCCTCTCGTTGAGGGATTTGGCGCCTCTCGTTGAAGGATTTGGCGCCTCTTGTTGAGGGATTCAGTGCATCTTGTTCTGAAATGTGGAGCTAAAAAGCATTAAAAACGAAGACAACCACGACAAGCACTAACAACCACGACAAGCACTAACAACCACGACAAGCCAACAACGCAAGACTAACAACCACGACAAGCACTAACAACCACGACAAGCACTAAAACCCCACAAGCACAACAACACATAGCCACTAACAACCACGACAATCACTAACAACCACGACAAGCACTAACAACCACGACAAGCACTAACAACCACGACGGCCACTAACAACCACGACAAGCACTAACAACCACGACAAGCACTAACAACCACGACAAGCACTAACCACCACGACAAGCACTAACAACCACGACAAGCACTAACAACCACGACAAACACTAACAACCACGACAAGCACTAACAACCACGACAGCCACTAACAACCACGACAAGCACTAACAACCACGACAAGCACTAACAACCACGACAAGCACTAACAACCACGACAAGCACTAACATCCACGACAGCCACTAACAACCACGACAGCCACTAACAAGCATTAACAACCACGACAGCCACTAACAAGCATTAACAACCACGACAAGCACTAACAACTACGACAGCCACTAACAAGCGCTAACAACCACGACAAGCACTAACAACCACGAGAAGCACTAACAACCACGACAATCACTAACAACCACGACAGCCACTAACAACCACGACAGCCACTAACAAGCGCTAACAACCAGGACAAGCACTAACAACCACGAGAAGCACTAACAACCACGACAAGCACTAACATCCACGACAGCCACTAACAACCACGACAGCCACTAACAAGCATTAACAACCACGACAGCCACTAACAAGCATTAACAACCACGACAAGCACTAACAACTACGACAGCCACTAACAAGCGCTAACAACCACGACAAGCACTAACAACCACGAGAAGCACTAACAACCACGACAATCACTAACAACCACGACAAGCACTAACAACCACGACAAGCACTAACAACCACGACAGCCACTAACAACCACGACAGTCACTAACAACCACTAAAAACCACGACAACCACGACAGCCACTAACAACCACGACAGTCACTAACTACCACTAACAACCACGACAACCACTAACAACCACGACAGCCACTAACAACCACGATAGTCACTAACAACCACAACAAGCACTAACAACCACGACAAGCACTAACAACCATTAACAACCAAGACAGCCACTAAAAACCACGACAAGCACAAACAACCACGACAAGCACAAACAACCACGACAAGCACTAACAACCATGGCAAGCACTAACAACCACGACAGCCACTAACAACCACGAAAGCCACTAACAACCACTAACAACCACGACAACCACTAACAACCACGACAGTCACTAACAACCACGATAGTCACTAACAACCACAACAAGCACTAACAACCACGACAAGTACAAACAACCACAACAAGCACTAACAACCACAACAAGCACTAACAACCACGACAAGCACTAACAATCACGACAGCCACTAACAACCACGACAGCCACTAACAAGCATTAACAACCACGACAAGCACTAACAACTACGACAGCCACTAACAAGCGCTAACAACCACGACAAGCACTAACAACCACGAGAAGCACTAACAACCACGACAATCACTAACAAACACAACAAGCACTAACAACCACAACAAGCACTAACAACCACGACAAGTACAAACAACCACAACAAGCACTAACAACCACAACAAGCGCTAACAACCACGACAAGCACTAACAACCACGAGAAGCACTAACAACCACGACAATCACTAACAAACACGACAAGCACTAACAACCACGACAAGCACTAACAACCACGACAGCCACTAACAACCACGACAGTCACTAACAACCACTAAAAACCACGACAACCACTAACAACCACGACAGCCACTAACAACCACGATAGTCACTAACAACCACAACAAGCACTAACAACCACTAACAACCACGACAGCCACTAACAACCACGACAAGCACTAACAACTACGACAGCCACTAACAACCACGACAGGCACTAACAGCCACGACAGCCACTAACAACCACGACAGTCACTAACTACCACTAACAACCACGACAACCACTAAGAACCACGACAGCCACTAACAACCACGATAGTCACTAACAACCACAACAAGCACTAACAACCATTAACAACCAAGACAGCCACTAACAATCACGACAAGCACAAACAACCACGCAAGCACAAACAACGACGACAAGCACTAACAACCACGGCAAGCACTAACAACCACGACAGCCACTAACAACCACGACAGCCACTAACAACCACTAACAACCACGACAACCACTAACAACCACGACAGCCACTAAGAACCACGATAGTCACTAACAACCACAACAAGCACTAACAACCACGCCAGCCACTAACAACCACGACAAGCACTAACAACCACACATCGGCAGTCTCCCACCAAGGCAGGGTGGCGCGAAAAAGAAGAACTTTCACCAACACTCACTCCATCACTGTCTTGCCAGAGGCGCGCTGACACTACAGTTATAAAACTGTAACATTAACAACCCCTCCTTCAGAGTGTAGACACTGTACACTCCATCTCCAGGACTCAAGTCCGGCCTGCCGGTTTCCCTGAATCCCTTCATAGTTACCTTGCACACAACTATATATATATATATATATATATATATATATATTATATATATATATATATAAATATATATATATATATATATATATATATATATATATATATAAACATTGTCTCTACGTCCACAGCCGGACTCTAACCTGCCAATTTTGTATCAGAGTCCACAGTACTTTACCGCTGAGCTAGACCCAAGATAAGTATGGGCGCTTAGCCGAAGCTAAGCGATGTTACCCCATACCCCCGGGCACAAAGCTTGTTTTAAAAGTTACTTCATCCTGCCACATGCAATGGACAACGAAAGAGATTTGAAATGCTTAACAATTCGCAAACAGGCGAAATTATTTACAAACATTGGAGGTCAATAAACAATAAACACGAAAAAAAGGAGGAACTATTGAATAGTCTACCTGGAACATATAGAGCATGGGAAGATAGGAGAGGATTAAAGTCTAACACAGAGAATGCCCAGTCTACAACAACTGACCCAAAAATAAGCAGATACACACTAGAAAAAACGCGGGAAACGAAAACAACAGCTATTTCAGTCCCCAGCCTTAGGGCTGACCCAGACCCAGCCCCCAGCCACTGTGAAAATCCGGATTCAGTTAAAGACTCCTCCACAGCCACCAAAGCCATAGCCCCTAGTACAGATGTAGTAGAGGAGTCCTCCTCTGGGGTAGACTCTTCTGCAACCATCACAGTCATAGCCTCTAGTACAGATGTAGTCGGGGAGTCCCCTCCCAGGAAAAATGTTGGTGCCATGACAGCAGATGGTGGTGTCTCTGGATTGGCTATGGAGGACTGTAGTTCAGCTCTAGGGCCTGCACAGATTAAGAATACATCCAGCACGAATTGTACCCAGCCAAAAACAAAATGGAGCAAATACTATATTTGGGGCATCTGTAAACACGGAATATCAGGGAAAACGAATGGGGCATGCAACTTTGAGCATCCCAAAAAATGCTGTGACCTCCTGTCTAAGGGAGTGTGTCGTTCTGCCTCTTGCATATACTTCCACCCGGAGATGTGTCAGTCTTCAGTCCTTGAAAAACAATGTTACAATACCAATTGCACTGCATACCATCTAAAAGGAACCAGGAGGCACACACCCCATACAACACATCATAGTAACTATGGTAGCTATGACAACACCCCAAGTGATTTTTTAGGGGTAGGAAACGAAGAACGAAAATGGAAAGAGATAACCAAAATAGTCCACCACCTTGGAGCCTTGTTGGACTGGAGGCACAGCCAGTGGCACCTTCGGGCTCACAGCTACTGATGCCAACAGAAAAATCCCCCAACAAACATGCAACACAACCTCATTTATATTTGCTAATATACAGGACCTTAAGCCATCCACAAACAACAAAATACCTTTCATTAGTGGACTTCTAGAGGAGTCAAATTCACTGTTTGCAGCCTTCACAGAGACCCACGCAAAAGATTACTTTGACAGTGAAATATGGATACCTGGATACAACCTTTTCAGATGCGACAGAAAGAACAGGCAACAAGGGGGAGGGGAGGTTGGCCTGTACGTCAAAGAGTCGCTCATTTGCACAGAGATACTGAACACCACAAATGATGTAGTTGAAGTTCTGACAATAAAAATCGAGAACCAAAACTTAGTCATTGTACTTGTATATAAGCCACCGGATGTAACTTCCCAACAGTTCAAAGAACAACTGTCAAAAATCGACTCCTGTCTGGACAACTTTCCAGCCCCATCCCCAAACATCTTGCTGCTTGGTGACTTCAATCTAAGACACACAAAATGGAAGAATATAGCAAATAATGTCGTAGCAGAAATAATCCCTGGAGGTAGCTCAGATGAGAGGTCACACACGCAGGAGCTGCTAAATTTCTGCAACAAACACACCCTAAGTCAGCAAATAATGGAGCCAACAAGACTGGAGAACACACTGGACCTCATTTTCACAAATAATGAGGACCTGGTAAGGAATATAACAATATAAAAAACAACAAATTCTGATCACAATCTAATCGAAGTCAAGACTTGCATGCGCAGGAGTCCTGATTGGCACAATGCATTCAGTTATGAGGGTACCTTTACCAAATTCAACTTCAACAACAAGAACATCATCTGGGATCAGGTAAACTATGCACTAAATGAAACATGCTGGGAGGATATCTTAAATTACATGGATCCTAACCAATGCCTCGAAAAGATCACCCTCCTGGTAGCTGAAGTATGTTCAAGGTATATTCTTATAAGACAAAAGAAAAGAAGAAGTAAACTGGAGAGAGAGAGACGCTCCCTCTACAGGAGAAGACGAAGAATCATTGAGCTCCTCAAGAATGCCAGATTATATGATACACGGAAGGAAGTGCTAACCAGGGAAGTGGAAAATATTGAGCTGAAGTTAAAGGACTCATACAGTATCCAGGAGAGACAAGAGGAGCTAAAAGCGATTAATGAAATTGAAAGAAATTCGAAATAATTCTTTTCATACGCCAAAAACAAGTCAAAAACCACTTCTAGTATAGGGCCCCTGCTCACACAAGATGGATCCTACACAGGCGATAACAAAGAAATGAGCGAGATACTGAAATTGCAGTATGACTCAGTGTTCAGTGAGCCACTAACCAGTTTCAAGATAGACGATCCAAACAATTTTTTTCATGAATGAGCCTCAAAACCCTGCCAGTGTAGGCCAGATTTATGACATAACTCTAACTCCACTAGACTTTGAGAAAGCCATCGACGACATGCCCATGCACTCAGCCCCAGGCCCAGACTCGTGGAACTCGGTGTTCATTAAAAACTGCAAGAAACCCCTCTCATGGGCCCTAAGTATGCTATGGAGAAGGAGCTTAGACACAGGCGAGATTCCAGAGTCACTAAAAACAACAGATATAGCCCCACTCCATAAAGGTGGCAGCAAAGCAGTAGCTAAGAACTATAGACCAATAGCTTCAACGTCCCACATCATAAAAATCTTTGAAAGAGTTCTAAGAAGCAGGATAGCAAACCACCTGGACTCCCAAAAATTGCACAACCCAGGGCAACATGGTTTTAGAGCAGGTCGCTCCTGCCTTTCGCAACTGCTTAACCACTATGATATGGTCCTAGATGCACTGGAAAACAAACAGAATGCAGATGTAGTATACACAGACTTTGCAAAAGCCTTTGACAAGTGCGACCATGGTGTAATAGCACACAAAATGCGTGCTAAAGGGGTAACCGGCAAAGTAGGCAGATGGATCTTCAACTTTCTAACCAATCGCCCACAAAGAGTAGTGGTAAAGAGAGTTAAATCAGATGCTGCCATAGTGAAGAGCTCTGTCCCACAAGGCACAGTACTCGCACCTATCCTGTTCCTTATTCTCATATCAGATATAGACAGAGATGTAAACCACAGCGCTGTATCATCTTTTGCAGACGATACTAGGATCTGCATGAGAGTATCATTCATTGAGGACACTGTTAACCTCCAAGAAGATATAAATCAAGTTTTCCAATGGGCAACAGAGAACAATATGATGTTCAATGAAACAAATGAAGACAAATTCCAACTACTCCGTTATGGAAAACTGGAGGAAATAATAACTAGAACTGAGTATACTACAAACTCCAATCACACAATAGAGCGGAAAAGTAATGTGAAGGACCTGGGTGTGGTAATGTCCGAAGACCTCACCTTCAAGGACCACAACAATGCCACTATCACATCTGCTAGGAAACTGATAGAATGGATAATGAGAACATTCAAGACAACAGATGCTAAGCCAATAATGATCCTTTTTAAATCACTTATTCTTTCTAGGCTGGAATACTGCTGTACATTAACATCCCCATTCAAGGCAGGTGAAATTGCAGAGCTAGAGAATGTACAGAGAACCTTTACTGCACGTATAAGTTCCATCAAACACCTTAACTACTGGGAGCGCCTGGAAGCACTTGACTTGTACACACTAGAGCGCAGGCGAGAGAGATAAATCATAATCTACACTCCATACGAAAGGAAAAGACTTGGCAGGCGATGCAACATACCCCCAGTGAAAAGTAGGGGCGTCACTGGTACACTAATAGAAAACACAATAAGTGTCCGGGGCCCAAGAATGTTCAACAGCCTCCCACCAGCAATAAGGGGCATTACGGGAAGACCCCTGGTTGTCTTCAAGAGGGAGCTGGACAGATACCTAAAGACGGTGCCGGATCAGCCGGGCTGTGGTTCGTACGTTGGATTACGTGCAGCCAGCAGTAACAGCCTCGTTGATCAAGCCCTGATTCACCGGGAGGCCTGGTCGTGGACCGGGCCGCGGGGACGTTGATCCCCAGAATGCCCTGCAGGTAGACTCCAGGTAGACGTCCACAGCAGGACTCGGTCTAGCTCCGTGGTAAAGTACTGTGGACTCTGATACAGAGTTGGCAGGTTCGAGTCCTGCTGTGGATGTAGAGACAATGTTTGTAAATAATTTCGCCTGTTTGCGAATTGCTAAGCATTATAAATAAATAAATAAATATATATATATTATATATATATATATATATATATATTATATATAAAATATATATATATATATATATATATATATATATGCAATAAGATCACAGTAAACAGGTGATTTCAGATATGGAAAACAACCACTCTGAAAGAATAGAGAAATTCCAAGCGCTTTCGTGACTACTCACATTATCAAGGAACTATGAAAGTAAAGCATCCAAGGAAGGTATATAAGGGGTCTGGCCAACACCTCACTATCAGATCCCACAACGGTTAAACACCTGACGCGCGCCGACCCAACTGGACAGGTCCTTTGCACAACCCACCAACAAACTATTCTACCCAAGAGATCAGTGTTTGTGTATATTTCGCCTGCTCTTGCGAATTCCTTGCATATATTTATATATATAAACAACACATTGGCCGTTTCCCACCAAGGCAGGGTGGTGCAAAAAAGGAAAACTTTCGTCATTTACTCCATCACTGTCTTACATGTTTACACGAGTTATAAAACTGCAACATTAACACTCCTCCTTCAGAGTGCAGGCACTGTACTTCCCATCTCCAGGACTCAGGTCCGGCCTTCCGGTTTCTTTGACTCCCTACACTCCAACAGCACGTCAACCCTTTGTCTCCATTTGCTCCTAACACGCTCATGCACGCTTGCTGGAAGTCCAAGCCCCTCGCACACAAAACCTCCTTTGCCCCCTCCCTCCAACCTCCCCTAGGCCGACCCCTACCCCACCTTGCCTCCACTACAGATTTATACACTTTCGAAGTCATTCTATTTCGTTCTAACCTCTCTACATTTCCAAGCCATCTCAATAACCCTCCTCAGCCCTCTGGAAAATATTTTTGGTAATCCCACTCCTCCTCCTAATCTCCAAACTACGGATTCTCTGCATTATATTCACACTACACATTGCCCTCAGACATGACATCTCCACTGCCTCCAGCCTTCTCCTTGTTGCAAAGAGCAGCTGTAACAACTCCCACTTTGTGTTAGATTCTTTATCTTTTAATCTCACACCTCTAGCCAACACCCGAGCATTCATTTCTCTTGCAACTCCATCTATAAATATACTGAACAATCATTGTGACATCACACATCCCTGTCTAAGGCCTACTTTTACTGGGAAATAATCTCCCTCTCGGCTACATACTCTAACCTGAGCTTCACTATCCTCGGAAAGCCTCTTCACTGCTTTCAGTAACCTACCTCCTATTCCATACACTTGCAACATCTGCCACATTGCCCCCCTATCCACCCTATCAAAGAGAAAATTTTAGAAAGGACTTAAATGTAAATGGGTTCTTGCTAACTGGCGAATTTTACCTCTTCGGCACAACATATATATATATATATATATATATATATATATATATATATATATATATATATATAATATATATATATATATATAATATATATTATATATATATATATATATAATGTATATATGAGGCTATCATTATTCTGTGCTCAGTATTTCAGAGACAATATTTCAAGAATGTTTTCTTGGAAATGCCCTCCCTACCTCTCTCTCTCTCTCTCTCTCTCTCTCTCTCTCTCAACTACTAATACTATGAACAAATTTAAAACCTTCTCTTCAAGAGGAGGTAATCTTACACAGAACATTACAGTCTCTCAGACCAAAAACTATAGTAAAAGCATCTTAAAATTTTAGTTACTGACACAAGAGAAATATCCACAATTATGCACAAAAAAGCTGCTTAAGTGTTACCTGCAGCCACTGTAACACTTTCCCACAAATCACTTGAAGAGCAAAACCTTTCCAGACAATCCCAGAAGAGCCAGTATAGCAACCATCCACAAAAACAGTGATCAAACCCACGTCAGTAACTACAGATCAGTATCTACCTATTATACTGTGAAAAAAATGAGGAAGAACTCCACAAACAGTTGTGTACGTACTCAACCAGATACAATAAACGTACTCTATGTTAAGATTAGATTCAGACCTTAAAAAATTACAAATTAAGCGATATTAAAAGTGACTGATACTGTTTATTCAGAACTTTAAAGAAATAAGTATTCCATTAGATTTTTTATCCATCTGCGAAAGGTTTTAGATATTGTTTGATCACTACAGACACAGAGGACACAGACACTCACTACAGACACAGAGGACACAGACACTCACTACAGACACAGAGGACACAGACACTCACTACAGACACAGAGGACACAGACACTCACTACAGATACAGAGGACACAGACACTCACTACAGATACAGAGGACACAGACACTCACTACAGATACAGAGGACACAGACACTCACTACAGACACAGAGGACACAGACACTCACTACAGATACAGAGGACACAGACACTCACTACAGATACGGGAGGACACAGACACTCACTACAGACACAGAGGACACAGACACTCACTACAGATACAGAGGACACAGACACTCACTACAGATACAGAGGACACAGACACTCACTACAGATACAGAGGACACAGACAACCACTACAGATACAGAGGACACAGACACTCACTACAGATACAGAGGACACAGACACACACTACAGATACAGAGGACACAGACACTCACTACAGATACAGAGGACACATACACTCACTACAGATACAGAGGACACAGACACTCACTACAGATACAGAGGACACAGACACTCACTACAGTTTACAGAGGACACAGACACTCACTACAGATACAGAGGACACAGACACTCACTACAGACACAGAGGACACAGACACTCACTACAGACACAGAGGACACAGACACTCACTACAGATACAGAGGACACAGACACTCACTACAGACACAGAGGACACAGACACTCACTACAGACACAGAGGACACAGACACACACTACAGATACAGAGGACACAGACACTCACTACAGACACAGAGGACACAGACACTCACTACAGACACAGAGGACACAGACACTCACTACAGACACAGAGGACACAGACACTCACTACAGATACAGAGGACACAGACACTCACTACAGATACAGAGACACAGACACTCACTACAGATACAGAGGACACAGACACTCACTATAGATACAGAGGACACAGACACTCACTACAGATACAGAGGACACAGACACTCACTACAGATACAGAGGACACAGACACACACTACAGATACAGAGAACACAGACACTCACTACAGACACAGAGGACACAGACACTCACTACAGATACAGAGGACACAGACACTCACTATAGATACAGAGGACACAGACACTCACTACAGATACAGAGGACACAGACACTCACTACAGATACAGAGGACACAGACACTCACTACAGATACAGAGGACACAGACACTCACTATAGATACAGAGGACACAGACACTCACTACAGATACAGAGGACACAGACACTCACTACAGATACAGAGGACACAGACACACACTACAGATACAGAGGACACAGACACTCACTACAGACACAGAGGACACAGACACTCACTACAGATACAGAGGACACAGACACTCACTACAGATACAGAGGACACAGACACTCACTACAGATACAGAGGACACAGACACACACTACAGATACAGAGGACACAGACACTCACTACAGATACAGAGGACACAGACACTCACTACAGACACAGAGGACACAGACACTCACTATAGACACAGAGGACACAGACACTACATACACAGAAGACACAGAGGACACAGACGCTCACTACAGATACAGAGGACACAGACACTCACTACAGATACAGAGGACACAGACAACACATACAGATACAGAGGACACAGACACTCACTACAGATACAGAGGACACAGACACTCACTACAGACACAGAGGACACAGACACTCACTATAGACACAGAGGACACAGACACTACATACACAGAAGACACAGAGGACACAGACGCTCACTAGACACACAAAGGACAGACACTCACTACAGACACAGAAGACACAGACACATCTGGAGTCACATGTCAGCAAGAAACAACAACATGCATCAATTACTGACACCTCTTGTAGTACCCTACCAACGAATTTAGGTTGATGAGTAAGACACATGTGCAACAGTTCAGTATCTTTACTGATGAAACGTTTCGCCTACACAGTAGGCTTCTTCAGTCAGATACAGCGGCAGCAGGTGTAGTAGCGAAATGAAAATGATGAAATCAGTCCCTCAACCTTGGAGAAATATGGTTTCAGGCTGAGGGACTGACCACCTCAAGTACTATTTCTCCAAGGTTGACGGACTGATTACATCACCTTTTTTCACTACTACACCTGCTACCTCTGTATTTGACTGAAGAAGTCTACTGTGTAGGCGAAACGTTTCAACAATAAATATATCCAACTGTTGCAAATGTGTCTTAATCAACAACTTGTTGTTATTTTATACCATCTTCAACATGACTTTAGGTGTCTCCCAGGGTAGTATTCCGTCCACCCTTCTTTCCCTCATCTATACCAGTGATTTACCAGTGTGGTCCAACTACGGGCCCGTGGGCTACAAGTGGCCCGCGAGCTGAATTTTTTTTTGTGGCCAGCGAGCACTCATATTAATACACTGATTTACTGAATTTTCTTCTATAAAAACATTAAAGTATCCGTGACACTAAGATTAAGTATGTGAAATAATACTAGGCTACTAGAACGATAATGCTGCAGTAGAGTGAGAATCCCACTTCACGGTCAGCTCCACGAGACGGGACGCGATGCGTCAGTCTGCCTCGGGGTTACAGCTGCATCACACGGGACAGGACGCGATGCGTCAGTCTGCCTCGGGGTTACAGCTGCATCACACGGGACGGGACGCGATGCGTCAGTCTGCCTCGGGGTTACAGCTGCATCACACGGGACGGGACGCGATGCGTCAGTCTGCCTCGGGGCTACAGCTGCATCTCACTGCGTCTCTAACATTACCCTTCACAATGAGCACAGGAACGAAAAGAAAGTTTCTAGAGGTGAACGGTGTTTAAAATGAAATGGGAGGAGGAATTTCTTTTCATAGAAAATAATGGAAAACCATTGTGTGTTGTGTGTCAACAGACACACAGGCGGCATTATGAGCCACTATACAACACACAGTATGCCCAGTATGAGGGAAAATTTCGCAGTGATATTTTCATGAACTTAAAGAGTAAACATCATATCCAGAAGGAGGTGATAAGTAACTTACTTTGGGAAACCTCAAACAACGAGTTTTACAGCATCATACGTAGTTGTTACGATGCTTGTGAACACCGGGATATCATTTAGGGATGAAGAATTTATAAAACAGCGGGCAGTGAAAATGGCAAAAGTGTTTGACAAAGAAAGAGTCGCCAGAAAATTTGCAAGTTTGTCATCATCTCATCAAACAGTTGCAGGTGAATTTAATGGATATATTTCTTTACAATTGAAAGATATAATGAAACACTGCAAATACTTTACATTGGCTGAGAGACTTTGCAGTAAAGCTGCACTCGGTGTTCCGTAGTACATATATATGTCAATATACGTTTTCTGCCATGAAGCAAGTAAAATAAAAAAATAAAAACAGAAATGAGACGTAAAAACTTACATTTGTGGTCACAGTGGCGGCCTATGCTAACCTCCCTATGTTGTATAAACATACCTAGTTAGATGAATCTAGCCAGCTGGCCCAGTGGTTACGCACTGGCCTGGAGTTTCACGACTCACTCGCCGTGGGTTCTAATCCCACCCGTATCGTGGTTTCTATAATAATTAACTTAATCTCCGCTACCAATATTTTTCCTTTATCCTTAGTTAACCATACCTCACATTTATTATCAGAGTCAGGGAAGGCAGCTCAGCCTTCACTCAACACAAGGCAGCTGTCACAACCCTCTCAACCTCTGTAGGCAATACACTACGCCCATATCAAAGTCTCTCAACACTGTATATAAGTGTCAGTCTTACGTGCTACTGTTCACACCAGATCTCTACAACAATACACGGGCCAGGAGCTGCGAATCGACCCCTGCAACCACAAATAGGTGAATACACTATGCACTAACCTATTTCCCGAAACGCAGCGTTCACACAAAAAATAATTTAGGTAAAAGGACACAAGTGCAACTAATGCCACAATAAAATTTCACATTAGGGCAACTAAGGTGAAATTTTCCATAACATACTGAATATAAAACTAGTAAACAATACCGACAGGATGATAAGTAAGACACATGTGCAACAGTTAGGTATCTTTATTACGAAACGTTTCACCTACACAACAGACTTCTTCAGTCGAGTACAGAAGAGTTAGTAGAAGCAGTAGAGATGTGAAGACGATGTAATCAGTCCATCACCCTTGAAGACGTAGTTCTGAGGTGGTCAGTCCTTCAGCCTGGAGAAATGTTCCAGACTACAGAGCAAAACTCTTCTCCAGGCTGAGGGACTGACCACCCCGGAACTACGCCTTCAAGGGTGATGGACTGATAACATAGTCTTCACATCTCAACTGCTTCTACTAACTCTTCTGTACTCGACTGAAGAAGTCTACTGTGTGGGCGAAACGTGCACATGTGTCTTATCAAACTAACATAAGAGCCTAAAATGTTCAATAAGTTTCTGGGATTAACAAAAGAAACTCAAACACTTTATTAATTCCAATAAAAGCAAAACAAGTGATGTGCTGAAACACTGTTGTCACAGACTGATATATTATCAATAAAACAAATGTCTTTAATTAATATTTCTTTAATTATTTTATTTATTGCTGCTGTCTTAATTACACCATGTAATTATTTCTTGTTATTCCTTAATAATGACTCAAATTTCCAATTTCTTGTCTAACTTTATCCTCTGTTATGTTATTAGTTTTATTCATTTTATTTCGTTGTCTCATGAATTTTATCCTGCCCATCTATTATTATTATTATTATTATTATTATTATTATTATTATTATTATTATTATTATTATTATTATTATTATTATTATTATTATGTTATTAATATTATAAATGAAAGCTGTGGCTCACAAATGGCACCAGTTTCCCCTTGTACCATTTATGTGTATTGTTTTATATTAAATAAAGTGTGCACCTTTTAAATGAGATTAGGTGGACAAATACATGGATATAAAGTACACGACAAGTGTTGTCATCCTTAATGTTGTCCAGAGAGCGAGAGAGAGAGAGAGAGAGAGAGAGAGTCGGAAGAAAAAGGAACTTGACAGACAGGACCACCTGTTGAGAGACCTGTTCTCGGAACAAACCAGCAGGATCTCTGAATTGGTGAACACTCTCACACGTCACCCACTCAGCTACTCCTATCCCAGCCCAGCAGGTGGTATTGTGCCTTATACAAGACCACAGACCTACATCCCTGCAGCTGCCTCAGTACCCTACCTCTCTCACGGGCAGGCACCTTACATTCTCTACACACCCACCACCTCAAGCTGACCACTTCATCATGAGGAGCCAGTCTATCAGCATCCTGTCGGCCAACATTAGAGGTTTCATTACTAATGTTGGAGAGCTCACACATAGTTTTGTGAACACTCGACGTCCCGACATGATAGCTGTCGTTGAAACATTTCTGGATGCCAGGAATCCAAAAAATTTTGCAAGAATTGCTGGCTACACCTCATGGATGAGAAGAGACAGGCAAGGGCAAGGAGGAGGTGTTGCTGTGTGCTTCTCTAAAAGTGTACATGCCCATCACATTGATGTTGCCATCCCTACTCATCTTGAAATGATGTTCTTCAAGCTCTGCATAAACACTAGTACCTCTGTACTAGCATGTACAATGTACAGACCTCAGTGGCAACATGCAGACCCCATCAATTTCCCAATGGAAAATATTGACTCCCTTCTGCTACAACACAACTGTCAACATATTATAATTGTTGGTGACCTCAACCAGCACCTTATACAGAGGGACTTTGATGACCTTGCAGTGTTTGACATGAGAAACTTTGTTGATTTCCCTACTCACATCTCTGGCTCCTCCCTTGACCCAGTAGTGAGTGATCTGGCAGAAGGTATAGTCACTTGTCAACCCCTCAGCTACGTTGGATCATCTGACCACAAGGCTGTTTTTACGACACTTAAGATCCCAACAGAACGAGGTGAGGAGTCCACACGCACAACCTGGCTATGGGAAAGAGGAAACTGGCCAGCCCTTTGCTCTGAGCTCGCCACTACCGATTGGAATGCTCTTCTCCAAGGGGATGTTGACAACGAAGTGAAAGCCTTCACTGGACACATACTTAATCTACAACAAGAACACATTCCTCACTGGCAATATGTGACGAAGCCTTGGTTTGGCTTTCGTTGTAGAGAGGATGCTACTGCTAAGTACAAAGCATGGCGAAGGTATAAGAGACATCCTACCACCTATAACAGGAACTTGCATAGGCAAGCCTCTAGGCTTATGGGTGACGTTCAAAAGTGGGCCATTGCTAAATGGGAGGCGTACACTAAAAGAAAGCTAGCATCAGGTAGGGTAGGCTCCAAAAGTTGGTGGTCCCTGGTCAAGGACAGACAAGGTTATCTGCCTGATGAACTCATTCCACCTCTAAATCGACAGGATGGGACCACCTCTACTAGTAGTCAAGAGAAGGCGGACCCCTTTGCTGAACACTTTGCTACCAAAATGCAAGTTCCTGATCCAGCAAGGGACCCTCCTTGGCTAGCTGCAAGAACTGTGTCAAAACTGTCAGTGGTGACTATAAGGCAGGAGGAGGTGCATTTCCTTCTTAAATCACCTGACCAAGAAAAGGCTGTGGGCCCAGACAAGTTGAGCCCAAGATTGTTGAGATGTGCAGACCAGCTAGCAGCACCTCTAACTCGCATCTTTCAGCACTGCGTAGTACAGTGTAAATGATCCTCTCTATGGAAAGAGGCAAATGTAGTCTCTGTTCACAAAAAGAAGAGCAGAGCAGAAATCAGCAACTACAGACTAGTGTCACTCCTGTCAATCACTGGTAA
>NC_069427.1:50068919-50111419 GCF_026875155.1 Cherax quadricarinatus
GGGTAGGGTGCCCAAAAAGTGGGTAGGGTGCCACAAAAGAGGTAGGGTTACCTGGAGGTTACCTGGAGGTTATTCCGGGGATCAACGCCCCCGCGGCCCGGTCCATGACCAGGCCTCCCGATGGATCAGGGTGCCACAAAAGAGGGTAGGGTGCCACAAAAGAGGATCGTGCTACAAAGGGGGTAGGGTGCCACAAAAGAGGAAAGGGTGCCACAAAAGAGGGGAGGGTGCTACAAAAGAGGGTAGGGTGCCACAAAAGGGGGAGGGTGCCACAAAAGGGGGATGGTGCCACAAAATCGGGGAGGGTGCCACAAAAGAGGGTAGGGTTCCACAAAATGGGGTAGGGTGCCACAAAAGGGGAGGGTGCCACAAAAGGGGTAGGGTGTCACAAAAGAGGGGAAGGTGCCACAAAAGAGGGTAGGGTGCCACTAAAGGGAGAAAGTGCTACAAAAGGAAGAGGGTGCCATAAGAGGGGGTGGGGTGCCAGAAAAGGGATAGGGTGCCACGAATGAGGGGAGGGTGCCACAAAAGAGAGTAGGGTACCATAAAAGAGGGGAGGGGGCCTCAAAAGAGGAGAGGGTGCCACAAATAGGGGAGAGTGCCACAAGAGGGTAGGGTGCCACAAAAAGGGAGGGTGCCACAAAAAGGGGTAGGGTGCAACAGAAAGGGGTAGGGTCCCACAAAAGTAGGAAGAGTTCCACAAAAGGGGGAGAGTCCCACAAAAGGGAGGAGGGTGCCATAGGGAGCCACACCCATCCGGCGTACCCGCTAAGATGGCACGCCTGGCCGAGGGTAATTTACCACTTCCGGATGATGGAGTCTCCGTGGCACTGTGTTGGTGGAATGTTGTGCAAGGTGCCACAACATATTATATATATATATATATATATATATATATATATATATATATATATATATATATATATTATATATATATATATATAATATATATATATATACATATATATATATACACAGTGGGACAGAGAACTGGCAGGAAAGCCAGTAAATGAAATGATGGAATATGTAGCAACAAAATGCAAGGAGGCAGTGGAAAGGTTCATTCCCAAGGGCAACAGTAACAACGGGAAGACCAGAACAAGCCCCTGGTTTACCGACGGTGTAAGGAGGCAAAAACAAAGTGCAATAGAGAATGGAAAAAGTACAGAAGGCAGAGAACACACGAAAATAGGGAGATCAGTCGCAGAGCCAGGAACGAGTACGCACAGGTAAGGAGGGAGGCCCAGCGACAGTATGAAAATGACATAGCATCGAGAATCAAGACTGCCCCGAAACTGTTGTATAGCCACATCAGGAGGAAGACAACAGTCAAAGACCAGGTGATCAGATTAAGGACAGAAGGTGGAGAACTCACAAGAAATGATCAGGAGGTATGTGAGGAGCTGAACAGGAGATTTAAGGAAGTTTTTACAGTAGAGACAGGAAGGGCTGTGGGAAGACAGCACAGAAGGGAACATCAAGAGGGAATATACCAACAAGTGTTGGATGACATACGAACAACTGAGGAGGAGGTGAAGAAGCTCTTAAGTGACCTTGACACCTCAAAGGCGATGGGACCGGACAACATCTCCCCATGGGTCCTTAGAGAAGGAGCAGAGATGCTGTGTGTGCCTCTAACCACAATCTTCAACACATCCTTGAAACTGGGCAACTACCTGAGAAATGGAAGACAGCTAATGTAGTCCCCATATTTAAGAAAGGAAACAGAAACGAGGCACTAAACTACAGACCTGTGTCTCTGACATGTATTGTGTGCAAAGTCATGGAGAAGATTATCAGGAGGAGAGTGGTCGAACACCTGGAAAGGAACAAGATTATAAATGAAAACCAGCATGGGTTCATGGAAGGCAAATCTTGTATCACAAACCTCCTGGAGTTTTATGACAAGGTAACAGAAGTAAGACACGAGAGAGAGGGTTGGGTAGATTGCGTTTTCCTAGACTGCAGGAAGGCCTTTGACACAGTTCCCCACAAGAGATTAGTGCAGAAGCTGGAGGATCAGGCACACGTAAAAGGAAGGGCACTGCAATGGATAAGGGAATACCTGACAGGGAGGCAGCAACGAGTCATGGTACGTGAAGAGGTATCACAGTGGGCGCCTGTTACGAGCGGGGTCCCACAGGGGTCAGTTCTAGGACCAGTGCTATTTTTGATATATGTGAACGACATGATGGAAGGAATAGACTCTGAAGTGTCCCTGTTCGCAGATGACGTGAAGTTGATGAGAAGAATTAAATCGGACGAGGATGAGGCAGGACTGCAAAGAGACCTGGAGAGGCTGGACATGTGGTCCAGTAACTGGCTCCTCGAATTCAATCCAGCCAAATGCAAAGTCATGAAGATTGGGGAGGGGCAAAGAAGACCGCAGACAGAATATAGGCTAGGTGGACAAAGACTACAGACCTCACTCAGGGAGAAAGATCTTGGGGTGACCATAACACCGAGCACATCACCGGAGGCACACATCAACCAAATAACCGCTGCAGCATACGGGCGCCTGGCAAACCTGAGAATAGCGTTCCGATACCTTAATAAGGAATCGTTCAAGACACTGTACACTGTGTATGTTAGACCCATACTGGAGTATGCAGCACCAGTCTGGAACCCACACCTGGTCAAGCACGTCAAGAAGTTAGAGAAAGTACAAAGGTTTGCAACAAGGCTAGTCCCAGAGCTCAAGGGAATGTCGTACGAGGAAAGGTTAAGGGAAATCGGACTGACGACACTGGAGGACAGAAGGGTCAGGGGAGACATGATAACGACATACAAGATACTGCGGGGAATAGACAAGGTGGACAGAGATAGGATGTTCCAGAGAGGGGACACAGGGACAAGGGGTCACAACTGGAAGCTGAAGACTCAGACGAGTCACAGGGACGTTAGGAAGTATTTCTTCAGTCATAGAGTTGTCAGCAAGTGGAATAGCCTAGCAAGTGAAGTAGTGGAGGCAGGAACCATACATAGTTTTAAGAAGAGGTATGACAAAGCTCAGGAAGCAGAGAGAGAGAGATCCAGTAGCGATCAGTGAAGAGGCGGGGCCAGGAGCTGAGTCTCGACCCCTGCAACCACAATTAGGTGAGTACAATTAGGTGAGTACATATATATTATATATATATATATATATATATATATATATATATATATATATATTATATATATATATATATATATATATATATATTTATATATGTAGAGAGAGAGAGAGAGAGAGAGAGAGGACGTGTCACAGTGTTCTCCACAAACTTTCTTAATATTACTTAACTACGAGGGTTGGTGATGAAAGAAACTGTTCAGTGACCTAGTACTTCCTACAACACATTAGTACAAGTAAGCCAACTCCTTCATAGAAGTGAATATAAGCAAAATAAGTGACAATTAAGAGTGTTTTGGTGAACAATGTGGTGAGAGTGAGGGGGCAGTGGCAGGCCTAGGAGTGACTTCATTATTGCCTTCACAGTGAGTATCTAATATTATATCTCTTTTGTGCTATGTACTAGCATCTGGTGCTTTATAACAATGTGACTAGTACAATGCAACAGAGTGGTTTGTGTAACATCTTTCTGTAGTGAAAACGTGGATAACATAAACAGCGTTTATTAAGTGATATTGAGAAGGCAACACTTCCAGGTTGCCGGCCACTGCCTGCCCTCACCCTCCCTTACTACCCACCCCATTATAAACACCCCCACGATACCACCACCCACTCTCTCTCTCTCCTGTGAACTTCATTGTAAACCTACAACGCCTCCTCTGTGATGACTTCACATCGCAAAATAGCAAGAATATCTTCGCTATCTGGCTATTGTTCCAGTAGTTACTGCAGTGTTTGTGGGTATACTACAAGGAAGAAAATATTTCTTAGATGTAAGGAGCCTAATTATTCCAACTACTGCCACGCAGATTGTATTCCAGAAGAATAATTCTGTTGCAGCCAGGTTGAAAATCTCAGAAAATTGAAGGATATCCATACTCCTGTGGTATATGTGGAAACAAACCTGGTGCTACAGGAAGAAGGTTCAGAGTACCTCAGGGGCTCTTGTCCAAAGATCAAGACTGCCCTCATGGGCTACCTGGAGTCTACCTGGAGGGCATTCTGGGGATCAACGTCCTCGCGGCCCGGTCCACGACCAGGCCTCCCTGTGTTGTAAAGTCGCAGCTAAGATAATCCATCACAGGGAAGCACTTCATGAGCTCAAATCATTAGTTAACCTTCAAGCTTTTGTAGAAGGCCAGTGCAAGCCTACATCAAGTGACATAAGCTGCTCAGCTGATGGTGACACTATTGACAGTGACTGCAAGTCCCACACTGAGCTTAACTCAGAGGTAAATAACTGGTGGAATTCTGTCATTACTAAGGCCCCACAGATTGACAGAGTTCACAACACTACCTTTGTGAATTCTAACACAATTTCTCTGACCACCACAGAGGGAACAGATCCTCTTTCCAGCAACGAAGCAAGCCTTGGATCTGTTAATTCTTCTACACCTGACATCTCTGCTTCAGCACCTGCCAGTACACTAGACAGTGCACATACCATCTCTGATTCTACACCTGTCAGCACACCTGCCGACACTACTCCAACATTTGGCAGCAGTGATTCATCGGCAAGTTTTGAGTCAGGATTTTCTCCACCAGAGATTGGTGCAATTTATAATCAGGGCACTATCACTGCACCTCAACACATACTGCGCCAAAGTACGAACAGTAGGAACACATCTGTCAGAACTGCACAGGGGCATGGTAGAGGACGTGGCAGAGGACGTGGAGGAGGAAGACATCTACAGTCGTCTCACCTTCCACCAACACAGTCCCAGCGGCAGAACCTGCAGACAAATCAGCAAAACACAGGAGGTGCAACAAATAATAGTCTACCCTCCCAGGCACCAAGGCAGTGCTCTCGCTGTCACCACCGGAAGGGGCACACCACCAACAACTGCCTGCGAGATACCAGGTGCAATTACTGCCACAAGAAAGGACATCAGGAGGACCAGTGTCAGAAGAAAAATGAACTTGACAGACAGAACTACCTGTTTAGAGACCTGTTCTCGGAACAAACCAGCAGGATTTCTGAATTGGTGAACACACTCACACGTCACCCACTCAGCTACTCCTATCTCAGCCCAGCATGTGGTATTGTGCCTTATACAAGACCACAGAACTACATCCCAGTAGCTGCCTCAGTGCCCTATCTCTCTCGAGGACAGGCACCTTACATGCCTTACACACCCACCACCTCAAGCTGACCACATCATGAGGAGCCAGTCTATCAGCATCCTGTCGGCCAACATTAGAGGTTTCATTACTTATGTTGGAGAGCTCAGACACAGTTTTGTGAACACTCGACGTCCCGACATGATAGCTGTTGTTGAAACATTTTTGGATGACAGGACTCCAGAAAATTTTGCAAGAATTGCTGGCTACACCTCATGGATGAGAAGAGACAGGCAAGGGCAAGGAGGACGTGTTGCTGTGTGTTTCTCTAAAGTGTACATGCCCATCACATTGATGTTGCCATCCCTACTTATCTTGAAATGATGTTCTTCAAGCTATGCATAAACACTAGTACCTCTGTACTAGCATGTACAATGTACAGACCTCAGTGGCAACATACAGACCCCATCAACTTCCTAATGGAAAATGTGGACTCCCTTCTGCTACAACACAACTGTCAACGTCATAATTGTTGGTGATCTCCACCAACACCTTATACAGAGGGACTTTGATGACCTTCTTGCAGTATTTGACATGAGAAACTTTGTTGATTTCCCTACTCACATCTCTGGCTCCTCCCTTGACCCAGTAGTGAGTGATCTGGCAGAAGGTATAGTCACTTGTCAACCCCTCGGCTACGTTGGACCATCTGACCACAAGGCTGTTTTTACGACACTTAAGATCCCAACAGAATGAGGTGAGGAGTCCACATGCACAACCTGGCTGTGCGAAAGAGGTAATTGGCCAGCCCTTTGCTCTGAGCTCGCCACCGATTGGAATGCTCTTCTCCAATGGGATGTTGACAACCAAGTGAAAGCCTTCACTGGACACATCCTTAATCTACAACAAGAACACATTTCTCACCGGCAATATGTGACGAAGCCTACAGATCAGCCTTAGTTTGGCTTTCATTGTAGAGAGGCTGCTACTGCTAAATACAAAGCATAGCGAAGGTATAAGAGACATCCTACCACCTATAACAGGAACTTGCTCTAGGCTTATGGGTGACGTTCAAAAGTGGGCCATTGCTAAATGGGAGGTGGACACACAAAAAAAGCTAGTATCAGGTAGGGTAGGCTCCAAAACCTGGTGGTCCCTGGTCAAGGACAGACAAGGTTATTTGCCTGATGAACTCATTCCACCTCTAAATCGACCGGATGGGACCACCTCTACTAGTAGTCAAGAGAAGGCAGACCTCTTTGCCGAACACTTTGCTACCAAAATGCAAGTTCCTGATCCAGCAAGGGACCCTCCTTGGTTAGCTGCAAGAACTGTGTCAAAACTGTCAGTGGTGACAATAAGGCAGGAAGAGGTGCATTTCCTTCTTAAATCGCTTGAACAAGATAAGGCTGTGTGCCCAGATAAGTTGAGCCCAAGATTACTGAGAAAATGTGCAGACCAGTTAGCAGCACCTCTAACTCGCATCCTTCAGCACTGCCTAGTACAGTGTAAATGGCCATCTCTGTGGAAAGAGGCACATGTAGTCCCGGTTCACAAAAAGAAGAGCAGAGCAGAAATCAGCAACTACAGACCAGTGTCACTCCTGTCAATCTTTGGCAAGTTCCTTGAGACAATAATCTCAAGACAAATGACAGAGTTTTTTGACTACCACTCACTACTTTGTGATCGTCAATATGGCTTCAGGAAAGGTTACTCTGCTGCTGATCTGTTGTTAAACCTCTCCACTAGTTGCACCAGTCACTGGATGACTCCAAAGTCAGCTGTGTGGTAGCACTGGACATTGCTGGTGCTTTCAACCGTGTGTGGCACCAGGGCCTCTTAGCAAAACTGCAAGCTCTGGGAATTGCAGGCTCTACGCTATGTCTCCTCAGTGATTACCTTCATGGTAGATCTCTAAGGGTAGTTCTCAATGGAACAGAATCAGCAAGATATCCTATTGGGGCAAGTGTTCCACAAGGAAGCATGCTGGGACCATTGTTATGGAATGTCTGCTTCAACGACCTTCTTCATCTCATCCCAGAATCACATGCATATGCAGACGTCTGTACACTGACATTCACTTACCCAAGAGAAGAAATACCAGCTGCTCTAAGCTACATCAATCACTAGCTAAGAGCTATGTCAGCTTGGGGAAATAGATGTCAAGTAACATTTGCACCTGAGAAAACACAAAGATGATGATCTCTAGGCAACATGATGGTAATGCCGGTGCAGTAGTAAGGATGAATGGGAGGGTGTTGGCGCCTGGAGAAGAAGTTTATATCCTTGGGGTGAAATTTGACTTCAAACTGACCATGAAAAAACCACGTTGTAAATCTTGCAAACAAGGCAGCCAGGACTTCACCGTATCTCACATCTGCTTGACAGTAGGGGTAGCAAGATCCTGTACGAGGCACAAGTACGCTCACACCTTGAGTATGCTCCACTTTTTTGGTTTGCCTGCCCCCCCCTTCTCATCTGCGACTGCTTGACAGGGTAGAGAACAGAGCAAGACATCTCATCTCTCGCCTGGACCCATCCTGTATAGATCTGTCATTTCAGCAGAGCATTCAACACAGGAGGGATGTGGGTGGCCTTACTGTTATGTATAAGGCCAATATTGTCAAAGTACGACACTTGGATCCACTTCGAGGACAGCGTGAAACAAGCTTTTATGCCACAAGATGGGCAGAAAGCAGCAACTTCACTCTGGCTGTACCCTTCTCCAGAACTTTACTCCATCTGAGATCATATATACCCAGGATGACTCGAGTATGGAACACATTCGTACAGCATAATGATGTCAACGAGATAAAGTCAGTTGATCAAATGAAAATGCTGGCCCACAGATGGCTCCAACTTCATCCTGTTCCCTACTTGTATGTCTCATAACAATAAAAATGCTTTCAAATGAGCTGATGTAGGTAACAGCTCTTAGCTTGCCAATAAAGTTAGGAATCCTTAACCTGTAAATAGCTTGTCAATAAAGCTAGGGATCCTTAACCTTGTCAAACCGTGTGGAGAGAGAGAGAGAGAGAGAGAGAGAGAGAGAGAGAGAGAGAGAGAGAGAGAGAGAGAGAGAGAGAGAGAGAGAGAGAGAGAGAGAGAGAGAGAGAGAGAGAGAGAGAGTGGCCGGACTCCCGTAAAAATTAAATTTTTCCAAAAAAATACAGAATGATGGATAATTTTTTTCATTTGACATATATATAAATAAAATTATTTTTGAACGAAATTAACTAAGAAATTTCACCTGACCTAACTTAAACGAACCTAACTTAAACGAACGTAACTTAAACGAACCTAACTTAAACGAACCTAACTTAAACGAACCTAACTTAAACGAACCTAACTTAAACGAACCTAACTTAAACGAACCTAACTTAAACGAACCTAACTTAAACGAACCTAACTTAAACGAACCTAACTTAAACGAACCTAACTTAAACGAACCTAACTTAAACGAACCTAACTTAAACGAACCTAACTTAAACGAACCTAACTTAAACGAACTTAACTTAAACGAAACTAACTTAAACGAACGTAACTTAAACGAACGTAACTTAACGAACGTAACTTAAACGAACGTAACTTAAACGAACGTAACTTAAACGAACGTAACTTTAACGAACGTAACTTAAACGAACGTAACTTAAACGAACGTAACTTAAACGAACGTAACTTAAACGAACGTAACTTAAACGAACGTAACTTTAACGAACGTAACTTAAACGAACGTAAAATTAAACGAACGTAACTTAAACGAACGTAACTTAAACGAACGTAACTTTAACGAACGTAACTTAAACGAACGTAACTTAAACGAACGTAACTTAAACGAACGTAACTTTAACGAACGTAACTTTAACGAACGTAACTTTAACGAACGTAACTTTAACGAACGTAACTTTAACGAACGTAACTTAAACGAACGTAACTTAAACGAACGTAACTTACACGAACGTAACTTAAACGAACGTAACTTTAACGAACGTAACTTTAACGAACGAAACTTTAACGATCGTAACTTTAACGAACGTAACTTAAACGAACGTAACTTACACGAACGTAACTTAAACGAACGTAACTTTAACGAACGTAACTTTAACGAACGAAACTTTAACGATCGTAACTTAAACGAACGTAACTTAAACGAACGTAACTTTAACGAACGTAACTTTAACGAACGTAACTTTAACGAAAGTAACTTTAACGAACGTAACTTTAACGAACGTAACTTAAACGAACGTAACTTAAACGGAGGTAACTTAAACGAACGTAACTTAAACGAACGTAACTTTAGCGAACGTAACTTTAACGAACGTAATTTAAACGAACGTAACTTTAACGAACGTAACTTAACCGAACGTAACTTAAACGAACGTAACTTAAACGAACGTAACTTTAACGAACGTAACTTTAACGAACGTAACTTTAACGAACGTAACTTTAACGAACGTAACTTTAACGAACGTAACTTAAACGAACGTAACTTAAGCGAACGTAACTTACACGAACGTAACATAAACGAACGTATCTTTAACGAACGTAACTTTAACGAACGAAACTTTAACGAACGTAACTTAAACGAACGTAACTTAAACGAACGTAACTTAAACGAACGTAACTTTAACGAACATAACTTTAACGAACGTAACTTTAACGAAAGTAACTTTAACGAACGTAACTTTAACGAACGTAACTTAAACGAACGTAACTTAAACGAACGTAACTTTAACGAACGTAACTTTAACGAACGTAACTTTAACGAACGTAAGTTTAACGAACGTAACTTTAATGAACGTAACTTTAACGAACGTAACTTAAACGAACGTAACTTAAACGAACGTAACTTTAACGAACGTAACTTTAACGAACGTAACTTTAACGAACGTAACTTTAACGAACGTAACTTTAACGAACGTAACTTAAATGAACGTAACTTAAACGAACGTAACTTAAACGAACGTAACTTAAACGAACGTAACTTTAACGAACGCAACTTACACGAACGTAACTTAAACGAACGTAACTTTAACGAACGTAACTTAAACGAACGTAATTTAAACGAACGTAACTTAAACGAACGTAACTTTAACGAACGTAACTTTAACGAACGTAACTTAAACGAACGTAACTTAAACGAACGTAACTTAAACGAACGAAACTTTAACGAACGTAACTTTAACGAACGTAATTTTAACGAACGTAACTTAAACGAACGTAACTTAAACGAACGTAACTTAAACGAACGTAACTTAAACGAACGTAACTTAAACGAACGTAACTTTAACGAACGTAACTTTAACGAACGTAACTTAAACGAACGTAACTTAAACGAACGTAACTTAAACGAACGTAACTTAAACGAACGTAACTTAAACGAACGTAACTTTAACGAACGTAACTTAAACGAACGTAACTTAAACGAACGTAACTTTAACGAACGTAACTTTAACGAACGTAACTTTAACGAACGTAACTTTAACGAACGTAACTTAAACGAACGTAACTTTAACGAACGTAACTTAAACGAACGTAACTTAAACGAACGTAACTTAAACGAACGTAACTTAAACGAACGTAACTTAAAAGAACGTAACTTAAACGAACGTAACCTAAACGAACGTAACTTAAACGAACGTAACTTAAACGAACGTAACTTTAACGAACGTAACTTTAACGAACGTAACTTAAACGAACATAACTTAAACGAACGTAACTTAAACGAACGTAACTTAAACGAATGTAACTTAAACGAACGTAACTTAAACGAACGTAACTTAAACGAACGTAACTTTAACGAATGTAACTTTAACGAACGTAACTTAAACGAACGTAACTTAAACGAACGTAACTTTAACGAACGTAACTTTAACGAACGTAACTTAAACGAACGTAACTTAAACGAACGTAACTTAAACGAACGTAACTTTAACGAACGTAACTTTAACGAACGTAACTTAAACGAACGTATCTTAAACGAACGTAACGTCCACAAAAGCAACAACAACGACAAGACAGCAACAACGACAAGACAGCAGCAGCGACAAGACAGCAACAACGACAAGACAGCAACAACGACAAGACAGCAACAACGACAAGACAGCAACAACAACAAGACAGCAACAACGACAAGACAGCAACAACGACAAGACAGCAACAACGACAAAACAGCAACAACGACAAGGACAGCAACAACGACAAGACAGCAACAACGACAAGACAGCAACAACGACAAGACAGCAACAACGACAAGACAGCAACAACGACAAGACAGCAACAACGACAAGACAGCAACAACGACAAGACAGCAAACAACGACAAGACAGCAACAACGACAAGACAGCAACAACGACAAGACAGCAACAACGCCAAGACAGCAACAACGACAAGACAGCAACAACGACAAGACAGCAACAACGACAAGACAGCAACAACGACAAAGCAGCAACAGCAGCGACAAAAAAATAACATCAACAAAACAGCAGCAGCGACAAAAACGACAAGGAATTCATTACGCTGACTTATGAAGACAACAGTGAAGAAAATACATTAGTTAAAGACAAGCTTTAATCAAGACAACGTTTCGCTCTGTGTAGAGCTTTATTAAGTTATGACTTGATCAACCTCTGAGCGAAACGTTACTTTATAATACTCTACACACAGCAAAAGATAACTTGATAAAGTTCTACACGGAACAAAACATTCTCAAAACATTTGTTCTTCACAGCATCATCCACATCCCCACCTCAACACAGGTATACACTCAGAGGTGTATTTCTCAGTGCATATACAAAACGATGTGTATTCCGCAGTTTATATACACCAAGAGGTGTATCTCAGCGTATATAAACCAAGAAGTCATCTTTATGTATATATATACATAAAGATGTTTGTATATTCACACACAAAAATAATCCCTTGGTATCCCAGTGGTTCAAGTATCCCTGACTAGCGTTGAAGATATGCAGCCTGACTGATCATCACACGATCGATAGCCATCAAACCTTAGAAACCAGATTTGCTATTTTTAGAAAAAGTATAGGATTTAATTCAACTATTACACTAATATCAACCGCCAGGTGCTCTACTATTGGTCCGCTTCCATTATTATCTTTCAATATCTATCCCTCCATTTAAAAGAAATATTGAAATTTCCAAAGATTTGCAACTTAATTTAGCACAGGTTAATTTAAAGAATAGTATTAAAATGATCCCAACATTTTCTGAAGTTCAAAAGACTGGCTGTTTTGGAGAGATTTTGAGTCTTATTGCCACTGCTTTTCATGCCTGAAGACAACAAGAGAAAACGTCAGTGAAATTTTGTATATATAATTTCATGAAAATGATGAAGGGATTATAGTTATAGGTCATTATAACGATTAGTTATATGTCTTAGTATCATACTTTTATAATTAGCAGTGTTAGCTATACGATTATCATCGTAAACAGACAAAATTGCTAACACTGCCTTGAGATGACGTCCAGGAACGACAATGCCTTAAAATTTTACAACGACGTAAATGTTTTTGAAATCCGTATAAGAAAAACTTTAAAATGATGTGCTACACATCACAGTCCAGTAAAAAAAAATGACCCTATTGGGGCGCCGTCCCAAAATAAAAATATGGAAACGCCGCATAGCCTAAAAAAAAGCCCTAAAGCCTGTCCATACTGTACATTGTTAAATCCAGCCTGTTGAAGGATAGCAGCTCTGATGGTCGAGTAAACACAGAGGAAGAGACGTGAGAGCACCAGTATCAAGCACCATGATCTGTTCCCGATAAAGTTATGTGTATGGCCAACATAAAACGTCCAGTAGATTGTGGCACTGTGAATGCCAGAATCAGCTTGTGATATCATCACCTGAGGCAGACTCTTGCAACAACAGATGAGTCTTCCATCCCTGTTTGTCCTACATGTTAAAAGCTCTCGGGGAAAAATAGAAGACACACGACCTTTACCACTATACAGTTGAGTGTCTGGCTGACAGTGACTGGGACTGCTCGAAGGTAATATTTGGTACTGTCTCAATACTTTATCTATTCCCAGGTGCTTGAGAATAATCCTCAGTGTTCATCATAAATATGCCAGCACTCATTACCAACGACTGATGAGAAAGTTGTATGTCAATTCATGCTGTATATGTACGTACATATATGTGTGTGTATTGTGTATATATGTGTATATACAATACTGGCATTATTATTATGGATTTTTTAAAAGCCGATATTTTTCTACTAAAAGGTCAGTTAAACAAATTTCACTGACTGCCCATGGATCTGATACACCAGTATACACGTCAACTACTTTACATTGATTAATATTAGGTTTGATCAGCCCTAGCATCCCTAAGTGCTGTAACACGTTTGAGCATCATGTCAGCCATCAGGGTTTTACATAATTCTTTGTTGTCCTGGTTTAGCGCGTAAAAGGCTGTTTTCTGCCTCTTATTAACTGTGATAATTCCATTAGTGAGTATTTTCTGTGCCTGTGCTTACTATTAAAAGTACAGTTCAATGGCTAGAAAGAAAATTAGCAGAAATGGGTAAAAATAGCTATTTGAGTGGGACAGAAAGAAATAGCAATGAAACTTTTTGTTTCAACTCAAACAGTCAGTAAAATGAAGAAGAAACTGAATTACGATCAATATTTAAACTCAAAAAGAGTGGGAAGATGTGGTAGAAAAAGGAAAGCAATACCGAGATTAGACAGAAAAATAATACAAATGTATCTTAACAACAGAAGAGCATCATGCAGGCAGATTCCCTCTGGTCTAGCAGGAACAAGTGTTAGTTTTGCTCGAAGGACAGTTAATGAGAGGCTTTGGAGAGTGGAATGAAAACATCGTCGTGGAGAGACGCGACTTACTGAGCCCATGATAGGCAAACGTTTATCCTGGGATAAAAATCACATTGAGTAGAAATTTTTAACAATGAGAGCAGGTAAGAATTACATTTAGCTATTCAGTTTATTTGTTGTTCATAAAAGAACATTAATTGTTAGTAAAATGACAATTCTATTTGAAAAAAATTAAGATTACCATTCAGCTTCTCTGGTTGTTCTACCACTTCTATTGTCTTGTCTATTGTTGCAGGTGGTGTTGTCTGATGAATCAACCATTGCAGTGCTGGATGAAAGTATGCTGACTGCAAGAAGGCTGTCAGGTGAAGAATTTATGCCTGAATGTGTGAAGAAGATGGTCAAATTCTTCAGAAAACTATGGTGTGGTGAGCCATTTCCGTTGATGGAATAAGTCGTTTGCACATTACTGAGGGTACCATGAACCATAGAACGCCTTACTAAGGTTTGCTTTCATTCTGACAAATCAGTGAATAATGCAAAACTCTGATGGTTGTGATGATGCCCACACGTGTTACAACACTTGTGAAGGCTAGGCTGCTCAAACCAAATATTAATCAATGTAAAATAATTGATCTGTACTGGTGTATCAAAGTATATCCATCAGCAGTGAAACTGGTTTAATTGTCCTTTTAGTCCAAAATTATCGAATTTTAAATATATATATATATATATATATATATATATATATATATATATAATATATATATATATATATATATATATATATATATATATATTAATAATGCCAGTACTGCACGTACATAAGTGTGTATATATATATTCATTTTATATGTTCATGTGTGTATGTAAGTGCACATACATGTGAATATTCATCTATGTATATATGTAACAATCATATACAATAAAGTAGCAATTTTTAGTCATTTTTATTTTACCGAAAAACGCGTTATACATTCCTTAAGCTTACAATAACTCTATATTATTATCTACTGTTGTATATATGTAGCTGACAAATATACTGTATTATGATATCCATAGTCATCTTCCTCCCTACTTTTTCCTGTCTCCTGTGTATAAGTCATCTTGAGTTCACTGTGAACGATGAAGATATCTTTAAAAACTCCATTTCTACTGTTTATGGTATAGGCTATCTAGAGAGTAATTCCTAGGCGACAGTAACTCCAGCTCTGCAGGATGGAAACCTTTGAAGCTGTCTTGGCTGAGAAACCCTTGCTGGAATACTTGACGATATCCTCATCGCTCTACAACTGACAGTTCAGCGCCTTGTGTGAGCCGAATCCTGCATGATGGCATATCACATGGAAATATAGATTTGTTTCCACTGTGTAACTGTCATGTAGAGCAGTGTAGCGGTCCAGTTCCTTCATAATGTGAGAAATCACGAAAGCGCTTGGAATCTCACCATTTTTGCACAGTGGTTGTTCTGCGTATTGTGATATCACCTGTTTAGTGTTCTTATTGCATGCATAATATATATATATATATATATACATATATGGTAGTAGGTAGTAGACAACAACCGCCCAGGGAGGTACTACCGTCCTGCCAAGTGAGTGTAAAACGGAAACCTGTAACTGTTTTACATGATGGTAGGATTGCTGGTGTCTTTTTTCTGTCTCATAAACATGCAAGATTTCAGGTACGTCTTGCTACTTCTACTTACACTTAGGTCACACTACACGTACATGTACAAGCATATATATACACACTCCTCTGGGTTTTCTTCTATTTTTTTGTTCTTATTTATTTCCTCTTATCTCCATGGGGAAGTGGAACAGAATTCTTCCTCCGTAAGCCATGCGTGTTGTAAGAGGCGACTAAAATGCCAGGAGCAAGGGGCTAGTAACCCCTTCTCCTGTATAAATTACTAAATTTGAAAAGAGAAACTTTGTTTTTCTTTTGGGCCACCCGCCTGGTGGGATACGGCCGGTGTGTTGAAAGAAGAAAAAGGCAGAACTTGCGATCTTGGCTTAAATAGCAACGCTTATCTTACCATATAGGACAAGTGAAAATTTGTGTATGCAATAATTTCGCCAAAATCATTCTGAACCTAACGAAAAAAATATATTTGATTGTGTTTGTTTAGTACTAAATTATTGTAAACGTATTTAAAATATATTTAGTTGGGTTAGGCTAAAATAAATTGCTCTTGTTATAAAAAGGTTAGGTAAGTTTTCTAAGATTCTTTTGGTGCAAAATTAAAATTTTTTTTACATTAACATTAATGAAAAAAAATATATCTTTAAACGTATAAGAGAAAATTTCAGAAAAGGCTTAATTTTAAATGAGTTCTTGCTAATTGACCAGTTTTACATATTCGGCACGATATATATATATATTATATATATATATATATTATATATATATATATATATATATATATATATATATATATATATATATATATATATTATATATATATATATCGACTGTAATCAGTTGATCTAGTTTCAGTGTTTTAAGACATATTCTGGAAACTCTTCTACTCTCTCTCTCTCTTCTCTCTCTTCTCTTCTACATTCTCTCTCTCTCTTCTTCTCTCTATCTCTCTACTCTATCTCATCTCTTTCTAGTCTTCACGTGTCTGTCCGCGCATTCCATTTTTCCAGTTCAACTTAATTGAGGAACTTTCTTTTGTGTCTCAAAGTCTGTATGGCCAGACGCTATGATGGTAGTGGTGGTATGGTAGTAGTATTATGTGGTGGTACTTAGTATTAGTGAGGTATCATAGTATGGTGTATATTAGTAGTGGTGGTATTGTAGTAGTGGTGGTATTGTAGTAGTGGTGTATTGTAGTATGTGGTATTGTAGTAGTGGTGGTATTGTAGTAGTGGTAGTATTGTAGTAGTGGTGGTATTGTAGTAGTGGTGGTATGGTAGTATAGTGGTATGGTAGTAGTAGTAGTATGTAGTAGTAGTAGTAGTAGTAGTAGTAGTAGTAGTAGTAGTAGTAGTAGTAGTAGTAGTAGTATAGTAGTAGTAGTGGTGGTGGTATTGTAGTAGTGGTGGCATGGTACTAATAGTGGTATTGTAGTAGTGGTGGCATGGTAGTAATAGTGGTATGGTAGTAGTGGTATGGTTGTAGTAGTAGTGTGATATTGTAATAGTGGTGGTATGGTAGTAGTAATGGTATGATAGTTGTGGTGGTGGTATGGTAGCAGTAAGTGGTGGTATGGTTGTAGCGGTGATATGGTAGTAGTAGTAGTGGTAGGGTAATAGTAGTGGTGGTATGGTAGTAGTAGTGGTGGTATGGTATTAGTGGTGGTATGGTAGTAGTGGTGGTATGGTAGTAGTGGTGGTATCGTAGTAGTTGTGGTATGGCAAGATAACAAATTTTGTACCAAAAAGACCTTAGAAAACTTACCTAACCTTATTATAACAAGTGCAATTTAATTTAGCCTAATCCAACTAAATACATTTTAGATACATTTACAGTAATTTATTAATAAACAAACAGAATGAAATATATTTTATCGTTAGGTTCAGAAGGATTTTTGCGAAATTATTGCATACACAAATTTTCGATTTCCATATTTGGCAAGAAGAGCATTGCTATTTAAGCCAAAATAGCAAGTTTTACCTATTCGGCACATATATATATATATATATATATATATATATATATATATATATATATATATATATATATGAACACCGATCTGTGGCCGAAGGAGACTCGAACCTACGAACCTTGGAACAAGATACGCAGTGCTTTACCATTCTCACCACACTGAACCAATACCTTGGCGCTAGACGTTGATCGAAGGCAGCCAGATTTCAGGGAGAAGGCTTATAGCTTTTCATCTTGGATCAACGTCTAGCGTGAGCTAGGCGCCAAGGTATTGGTCCAGTGTGGTGAGAATGGTAAAGCACTGCGTACCTTGTTCCAAGTTTCGTAGGTTCGAGTCTCCTTAGGCCATAGATCAGTGTTTGTGTATATTTCGCCTGCTCTTGCGAATTCCTTGCATATATATATATATATATATATATATATATATATATATATATATATATATATATATTATATATATATATATATATATATATATATATATATATATATTTATTATGAAGGTATTTGGGATATTTTGGTGTTGGTGAATCCGAAAATGACAGTAGGATTTTGAAATTGGCTCTAGTTTGTGAGATATTGCATACCTACCTTCAGGTAACAGGAAACTTAGCCATAACGCCTGTATATGTGGCCATAATTTGTATATGTAGAGAGTTTTAATAAGGATTAAAATTTTATTTTTACATGATTTAATATTTAACAAAAGGAGTTGTATCAACAACGACCAGGTGACAATATTATATCCTTTATTTATTTTTTTCCAGACGAACATAAATTCTTCACGAAGAGTCTGCTTTAACAATCCCAGTGTATTTTGCTACATTTGTGGCGAATATTATTTTTAAAAACAAAGATAAAACATCACAAATTTTGTAAAACAAGTTTATCTTGCTTATTTTGGATTGGCACTTGGAGAACAAGACAAGTCTTGGGCTCCCCATATGGTTGCAAAATCTGTGTAGAATGTTACCACAGTAGATAAGTGGGCTAAGGAAAAGTTTAATCTTCAGTGTGTCTATGGTGTGGAGAGAACCGATAAACCACCAGGACGATTGTTATTTCTGTATGGTGAATGTGAAAGGTTTCAGTCGATACAAGAAAGTCAAGTGGGAACATCATGATTTGGAGTCAGCAAGTTGACCTGTGTCACATAGCGAAGATGTTCCTATACCAGTGTTTATAACATTGCTTGACCTTCCATTGTCAGATGTTGAAGAAAATCAGTGTTTAGGATGTAAGACAGGTGACAGCAGTGGAAGTGAATACGAAGTAAGTATTTCAACAACCCAGCAGTTCTGTCAAGAACTTAATGATCTGATAAATGACTTCAGTCTGTCAAAGCAAACGTCTGAACTTTTAGCATCCAAACTAAAACAGAAGAACTTTACATTCTATAGCAAGAAATTAAAATAACAGATTGGACAAGAGAGGTTGAACTCCTGCCTTACTTCAGCCCAGATGAACAACTTGTATACTGGAATAACATCCTGGTCTTCTTCGAATGGGACTGGAATATTGACCAGGAGATTGGCAGCTGTTTGTAGACAACTCCATTAAAAGCTTGAAATGTGTCTTATTGCATAATTGCTGACTCAGCAAAACTGTGCTGATGACAAACAGAAGAAAATCGTACAAACAATTTTTTATATGTAGTAATTAATGGTATCTGAATTATCTTACTATGTTAATCTGTTATTATCAAGTACTAGTATGTATTACTTGACTTTTTCATGATCTAAAAAATAATTTCAGTGTGATTTGTAAGTTAGTCTCGCTTGATCAATATAGTTTTCACATCTTTTATGTTTTTCAATGGGATACCAAATTTAGCAAAAACTTGACAGTCAAACAAAACAGATGACACATTCGGAATCACCAACACAAACTTACCCTAAAATCGGTGTAATATCATTGACCAGAAAATGAGTGTTGACAATAATAAGAAATGGATGATGCATAGAATTAGAGAGAGAGATATAATAGAGTGACATAGAAAGTAAACAAAGTTACTGAGAGATAATAGATAATAGAGTCAAAGAGATAAAAGTTATATTTAGTGTAAAATATCTAAAGAGAGAGATAATAGAATTAGAGTAAGCATAAAATAGAGTTAGAGATAGAGATAATGGGATTCCCAAACAGGAGCGCAAGTTGAGCGCTGCTGTCAAGGTCTGTAATTGGTTGGTGAAGATTAACCCTCAGGCAACCACAAGCAACCACCCCAGACTACCCCAGGTCACCCCACAACACCTAAGGTCACCCCACACCACCTAAGGTCACCCAGACAACCTAAGGTCACCCCACACCACATAAGGTCATCAAGTCAACCTAAGGTCACCCCACATCGCCTAAGGTCACCCCACATCACCTAAGGTCGCCCCACATCACCTAAGGTCACCCCACACCATATAAGGTTACCCAAGACTACCTCGGGCCATCCCAGACTACCTCAGATCACTCCAGACTACCAAAGGTCACCCCAGACTACCTCAGATCAGCCCAGACTACCTCAGATCACCCCAGACTACCTCAGACCACCCCAGACTACATCAGGTCACCCCAGACTACCTCAGATCACCCCAGACTACCTCAGGTCACCCCAGGCTACCTCAGATCACCCCAGACTACCTCAGGTCATCCCCTCCCCCACACACAGTGATGGCGTAGCAGCACCAACAATTACATCTCAGCCAAGAATTATTATTTTAATTACATAACACAAAATGCTCCTGGTGGAAGTTAACGCGATGATTAGATTACATTAGTGTAATTCCTCGAGGTGCTGATGACGAGGTTACTTTAATTACACATTAGGAAGCAACTGCCTGGGAAATATTCTCATGTGTCAACAAAGTGGTTCATCAGTAACCACATTCAATATTTTTCAATATTTGTAACATGGATAACTATAGAGTAATGAACACTTATCAGTGATCAGTAGTAACCCACATGGAGACAGAAACTCAGAAGATTAATTGATTTGAATATTTCGATCGTCTTCTGGGATCCTCTTCAGACGAGGATCGAAATATACAGAACAAATGATCTGAGTTTCTGTCTCGTTGTGGATTATTATTGAACATTTGTAATATCGTCAAGTTGGTTATATTAAACACCAGAAGCCTGCTGAAAGATTTAAAAACTTATGATTTCTGATGCTGTGAAACACAGAAAAAGTCTAACGCACAGAAACACTGTGTCTTGCTGGGTCAACAGTTTTGTTTACCAACCAAGACAGTGTTCCTAAAATATTGTTTGAGGTGGTTCGAGTTGAGAATCTTGGCAAGGATATCACAGTGAAGCGTTCAGTGGTTTACAAGAAGCCGCGAGGCTACAGATCTATGTAGCACATAGGCTATACATATATATAGTGCATGCTATAGCCACGAGGCTACAGAGCTTTGTCGTGCACAATTATAGCCACGAGGCTACAGAGCTTTGTCGTGCACAATTATAGCCACGAGGCTACAGATCTATGTAGTACATAGGCTACAGATCTATGTAGTACATAGGCTACATATCTATGTAGTACATAGGCTACAAATCTATGTAGAACATAGGCTATAGATAAACATATATATAGTACATGACTATAGCCACGAGGCTACAGAGCTTTGTAGTGCATAATTATAGCCACGAGGCTACAGATCTACGCAGTACATAGGCTACAGATCTATGTAGTACACAGGCTACAGATCTATGTACTGAATGATCATAGCCACTGGGCTACAGATCCATGTAGTACATAGGCTACAGATCTATGTAGTACATGATCATAGCAACGAGGTTACAGAAGCTAGCCACGAGGCTACTAAGGCTAACCACGAGGCTGCTGAGGCTAGCCACGAGGCTACCAAGGCTAACCACGAAGCTGCAGAGGCTAGCCACGAGGCTACTAAGGCTAACCACGAGGCTGCAGAGGCTAGCCACGAGGCTACTGAGGCTAGCCACGAGGCTACTGAGGCTAGCCACGAGGCTGCAGAGGCTAGCCACGAGGCTGCAGAGGCTAGCCACGAGGCTGCAGAGGCTAGCCACGAGGCTACTGAGGCTAGCCACGAGGCTGCTGTGGCTAGCCACGAGGCTACTGAGGCTAGCCACGAGGCTACTGAGTCTACCCACGAGGCTGCTGTGGCTAGCCACGAGGCTACTGAGGCTAGCCACGAGGTTACTGAGGCTAGATCCGAGGCTACTGAGGCTAGCCACGAGGCTACTAAGGCTAACCACGAGGCTGCAGAGGCTAGCCACGAGGCTACTGAGGCTTGCCACGAGGCTGCTGACGCTAGCCACGAGGCTACTAAGGCTAACCACGAGGCTACTGAGGCTAGCCACGAATCTACTGAGGCTAGCCACGAGGCTACTGAGGCTAGCCACGAATCTACTGAGGCTAGCCACGAGGCTACTGATGCTAGCCACGAGGCTGCTGAGGCTAGCCACGAGGCTACTGAGGCTAGCCACGAGGCTGCTGAGGATAGCCACGAGGCTACTGAGGCTAGCCACGAGGCTACTGAGGCTAGCCACGAGGCCAATGAGGCTAGCCACGAGGCTACTGAGGCTAGCCACGAGGCTGCTGAGGCTAGCCACGAGGCTACTGAGGCTAGCCAAGAGGCTACTGAGGCTAGCCACGAGGCTACTGAGGCTAGCCACGAGGCTACTGAGTCTACCCACGAGGCTGCTGTGCTAGCCACGAGGCTACTGAGGCTAGCCACGAGGCTACTGAGGCTATCCACGAGGCTACTGAGGCTAGCCACGAGGCTACTACGGCTAACCACGAGGCTACTGAGGCTAGCCACGAATCTACTGAGGCTAGCCACGAATCTACTGAGGCTAGCCACGAGGCTGCTGAGGGTAGCCACGAGGCTACTGAGGCTAGCCACGAGGCTGCTGAGGGTAGCCACGAGGCTGCTGAGGCTAGCCACGAGGCTACTGAGGCTAGCCACGAATCTACTAAGGCTAGCCACAAGGCTACTGAGGCTAGCCACGAATCTACTGAGGCTAGCCACGAGGCTACTGAGGCTAACCACGAGGCTACTGAGGCTAGCCACGAGGCTTGAGGCTAGCCACGAGGCTACTGAGGCTAGCCACGAGGCTACTGAGGCTAGCCACGAGGCTACTGAGGCTAGCCACGAGGCTACTGAGGCTAACCACGAGGCTACTGAGGCTAGCCACGAGGCCAATGAGGCTAGCCACGAGGCTACTGAGGCTAGCCACGAGGCTACTGAGGCTAGCCACGAGCCTACTGAGGCTAGCCACGAGGCTACTGAGGCTATCCACGAGCCTACTGAGGCTAGCCACGAGGCTACTGAGGCTAGCCACGAGCCTACTGAGGCTAGCCACGAGGCTACTGAGGCTAGCCACGAGCCTACTGAGGCTAGCCACGAGGCTACTGAGTCTACCCACGAGGCTACTAAGGCATTAAGCCTCATCCTCACCTGTTTCTCCCTTGTTCTCAAGAGAACATAGGTTAAAAAGGTCACCTTGAGAGAGGGAGATAAGAAACTGGAGATAAGAAAAGAAGGGAAATAACGAAAAATTAGAGGAGGCAAGAAAATAAGATGAAAACTATTTAACAACGTCTGAGATAACAAAGATGTGAAAGATGAGACTTAAGAAATAAAGAAAAAAAGAAGAGGGAGGAGGAAGTGGAGGGAAAATAAGAAGAAGACGAAGAGGAAAATAAGATTATTAGGAGGAATTTATTTTAATAAACAAGTCGATTGGAAGAAAAAGGAATATACAGGAGGAGGAGAAAGAGGGGGAAAAGGAATAAAGAGGATTAGAAAAAATCAAGGAAAAAGAGAAGAGAAGTAGGAAGAGAAGAGAAATATGTTGGACTTGTCTGAGTGAGAGAGACGACGCTTTCAATTTCCACTCTAAGATTGATGGAGACTCGTTGAGTGGACAACATAAACCCGTGGTAATTAATACTGTGGAGAGTGGAGGGAGGGAAGGAAGGAGAGAGGGGGAGGGAGAAGTGGAAGGAGGGAGGGAGAACGGGAGGGGGAGATCTTGGGAGAGAGTGAGGGAGAGGAAGATAGTATAAAAAAGCTGAATTAACAGTGTCAGTGAAGGGTGGCACTAGTATCACTGACGAGTGGCACTAGTGTTACTGACGGGTGGCACTAGTGACACTGACGGGTGGCACTAGTGTTACTGACGGGCGGCACTAGTGACGCTGACGGGCGGTACTAGTGTTACTGAAGAGTGGCACTAGTGTTACTGAAGGGTGGCACTAGTGTTGCTGAAGGGTGGCACTAGTGTTACTTACGGGTGGCACTAGTATCACTGACGGGCGGCACTAGTGTCAGTGACGGGCGGCACTAGTGTCACTTAAGGGCGGCACTAGTGTCACTGACGGGCGGCACTAGTGTTACTGACGGGCGGCACTAGTGTCACTGACGGGCGGCACTAGTGTTACTGACGGGTGGCACTAGTGTTACTGACTGGTGGCACTAGTGTTACTGACGGTGGCACTAGTATCACTGACGGGCGGCACTATGGTCACTGACGGGTCGGCACTAGTGTCACTTAAGGGCGGCACTAGTGTCACTGACGGGCGGCACTAGTGTTAGTGACGGGTGGCACTAGTGTTACTGACGGGCGGCACTAGTGTTACTGACTGGTGGCACTAGTGTTACTGACGGGTGGCACTAGTGTTACTGACGGGCGGCACTAGTGTCACTTAGGGCGGCACTAGTGATACTGACGGGTGGCACTAATGTTACTGACTGGTGGCACCAGTGTTACTGACGGGTGGCACTAGTGTTACTGACTGGTGGCACTAGTGTTACTGACGGGTGGCACTAGTGTTACTGACGGGCGGCACTAGTGTCACTGACGGGCGGCACTAGTGTTACTGACGGGCGGCACTAGTGTTACTGACGGGCGGCACTAGTGTTACTGACGGGTGGCACTAGTGTTACTGACTGGTGGCACTAGTGTTAGTGACGGGTGGCACTAGTGTTACTGACTGGTGGCACTAGTGTTACAGACGGGTGTCACTAGTGTTACTGACGGGCGGCACTAGTGTCACTGACGGGCGGCACTAGTGATACTGACGGGTGGCACTAGTGTTACTGACTGGTGGCACTAGTGTTACTGACGGGTGGCACTAGTATCACTGACGGGCGGCACTAGTGTCACTGACGGGCGGCACTAGTGTCACTTAAGGGCGGCACTAGTGTCACTGACGGGCGGCACTAGTGTTAGTGACGGGTGGCACTAGTGTTACTGACGGGCGGCACTAGTGTTACTGACGGGTGGCACTAGTGTTACTGACGGGTGGCACTAGTGTTACTGACGGGTGGCACTAGTGTCACTGACGGGGGCACTAGTGTCTACTGACGGGCGGCACTAGTGTCACTTGACGGGCGGCACTAGTGTCCCGACGGGCGGCACTAGTGTTATGACGGGTGGCACATAGTGTTACTGACGGGCGGCACTAGTGTTACTGACGGGTGGCACTAGTGTTACTGACGGGTGGCACTAGTGTTACTGACGGGCGGCACTAGTGTCACTGACGGGCGGCACTAGTGATACTGACGGGTGGACACTAATGTTACTGACGGTGGCACTAGTGTTACTGACGGGTGGCACTTTTGTGGTTTACTGAGGTGGCACTAGTGTGTAAGTGACTATGAGGGTGGCACTAGTTGTGAAGGTGACATGGTGGCACCAGTGTTTATGAAGGGTGTCACTAGTGGGGGACTACGTGGGTTGCACTAGTGTCAGTGAGGGTGCACTAGTGTTGTGAAGGGTGGCACTAGTGTTACTGAAGGGTGGCACTAGTGTCAGTTAAGGGTGCACTAATGTCAGTGATGGTGACACTAGTGTCACTGAGGGTGGCACTAGTGTTCATGACGAGGGGCCCCTATGTCAGTGAAGGGCTGGCACTAGTGTACTGAAGGGTGCACTAGTGTTCTGACTATTGCACATGTGTAGTGATAGTGCCACTAGTGTATGAGGGTGGCACTTAGTGTTTCTGAAGGGTGGCACTAGTGCCATGAGGGGGCACTAGTGTCACTGAAGGGTGGCACCAGTAGTCACGTGAAGGGCGGCACTAGTGTCATGAAGGGTGGCACTAGTGTACTGAAGGGTGGCACTAGTGTATTGAAGGGTGCACTAGTGTGAAGGGTGTCACTAGTGTCGTGAAGGGTGCCACTATGTTCTGAAGGGTGGCACTAGTGTTACTGAAAGTGGCTGGTCAGTGAAGTGAACAAGTGCCGGGAAAGGGCACTAGTGTACTGAAAGGGTGGCACAAGTGTCACTGAGGGTGGCACTAGTGTCATGAGGTGCACTAGTGTAGTGACGGGTGGCACTAGTGTACTGAAGGGTGGCACTAGTGTTAAAGGGTCGGCACTAGTGCAGTGAAGGGTGACACTAGTGTTACTGACGGGCGGCACTAGTGTTACTGACGGGTGGCACTAGTGTCAGTGAAGTGTGCCACTAGTGAGAGTGGCACTAGTGTCAGTGAAGGGTGCCACTAGTGAGGGTGGCACTAGTGTCAGTGAAGGGTGCCACTAAGTGAGGGTGGCACCAGTGTCAGTGAAGGGTGCCACTAGTGAGGGTGGCACTATTGTCAGTGAAGGTTGACACTAGTGTCAGTGAAGGGTGACACTAGTGTCAGTGAAGGGTGACACTAGTGACAGTGAAGGGTGCCACTAGTGTCAGTTAAGGGTGCCACTAATGTCAGTGAAGGGTGACACTAGTGTCAGTGAAGGGTGGCACTAGTGTCAGTGAAGGGTGCCACTAATGTCAGTGAAGGGTGGCACTAGTGTCAGTGAAGGGTTGCACTAGTGTCAGTGAAGGATGACACAGGTGTCAGTGAAGGGTGCCACTAGTGTCAGTGAAGGGTGGCACTAGTGTCAGTGAAGGGTGGCACTAGTGTCAGTGAAGGGTGACACTAGTGTCAGTGAAGGGTGGCACCAGTATCAGTGAAGGGTGGCACTAGTGTCAGTGAAGAGTGGCACTAGTGTCAGTGAAGTGTGGCACTAGTGTCAGTGAAGGGTGCCACTAGTCAGTGAAGGGTGACACTAGTGTCAGTGAAGGGTGCCACTAATGTCAGTGAAGGGTGGCACTAGTGTCAGTGAAAGGTGGCACTAGTGTCAGTGAAGGGTGACACAAGTGCCAGTGAAGGGTACCACTAGTGTCAGTGAACGGTGGCACTAGTGTCAGTGAAGGGTGGCACTAGTGTCAGTGAAGTGTGACACTAGTGTCAGTGAAGGGTGGCACTAGTGTCAGTGAAGGGTGGCACTAGTGTCAGTAAAGGGTGGCACTAGTGCCAGTGAAGGGTGGCACTAGTTTCAGTGAAGCGTGGCACTAGTGTCAGTGAAGGGTGGCACTAGTGTCAGTGAAGGGTGGCACTAGTGTCAGTGAAGGGTGGCACTAGTGTCAGTGAAGGGTGGCACTAGTGTCAGTGAAGGGTGGCACTAGTGAGAAGAATCTTGAAGAACAGGAGGAGAATGAGGTAATCAGTCCCTCAACCTTGAGTCGATGTGGTCAGTCCATCAATCTTGAATAGAATACGGCATATGAGCGGAGAAGCAGCTTATAAACCGTAGGCAGGAGAGGTGCAGCAGTCGTAGGTGGTGTCACATTTGTCCAGTGTGGAAGTAGGTCGTGCCCAAGGGTTAGGCAAGCGAAGAATTCCAAGTATTAAGATCCCAAATTCTTAACCCTTGGGCACGACCTACTTCCACACTGGACAAATGTGACACCACCTACGACTGCTGCACCTCTCGTGCCTACGGTTTATAAGCTGCTTCTCCGCTCATATGCCGTATTCTATTCAAGATTGATGGACTGACCACATCGACTCAAGGTTGAGGGACTGATTACCTCATTCTCCTCCTGTCCTTCAAGTTTTTCCTATGTATGGACTGATGAAGCTACTGTGTGGCGAAACGTTTCCTTAATAAAGATACCCAAGAGTTGCACATGTGTCTAATTTATCAACGTGTCGGTTCTGAGAACCATTTATCTACTACACCTCCGCTCCTGAACACAACCTTTAGATACATGAACGAGGAAGAACGCTAAAAAAAGTTGCTGAATAGTGTTAAATTATTTAAAGTGATAATACCATAATAAAATAGGGGAGCTTGAGAGGCTGCAGAAGTGGTCCATCAAGTTGCTCTTGCAGTTAAATATATCTAAACGTACGTCACGCAAACTAAGGAAGGAAAAACGCTACGAATATCGGTGAAATACGATCCAGGGGTTAACAACAAGTTCAGTATATCGCAGAAGACACACAAATTACCGAATAACTTCAACAGCAGATGCTATATGACCAAACCTCATAATATCACCTATCAGTAAAATAGGTACCTGGGTGTTAGTCGACTGGTGTGGGTCGCATCCTGGGGACAAAACTAATCAAATTTTCCCGAAATTCTCTGCATAACCAGGGGCTTTCTACAATATGTTAATAATGTCAGCTACGGTTTGTGTAAGTCGCACATGTACTTGCAGAAATAAAGATTATTATTACAATTATTTTAATTATAATTATAATAATAATTATTATTATTATTCTTAGAAAGCTTCCTCCAAGGTATTAAGCATCATTTATGTCAGGGATTTCAGGGACAAGGCAGCCCCAGTGTGCAACACCACCTCATGAAACAAAGAGAGTGCAACGGACAAGTGTAGTAGCAGCAGTAGCAACGCACACAGCAAGAGGCATACTTGAGCTTCCCCAGAGCTCGGGCTTCGGCCCAAAGCTGGGGTGTGATTCCAAAAGGATCCTGTAGTGCTTGTTGCCTTTGCACCTCCTGACACCGTCTGCTGCTATGCAGCTGCCACACCCTTCGAGCCCAGTGTGGGGGCGGGGTCTGTGGCAGCCCAAGGTGCCTAGCTTCTCCCTCCGAGCCCCGTGGGGACGGGAAATAGGGCTAGACCTGTGGATAACTGGTCCCAGAAGACGAGAAGGTACTTGTACCTCCTCCCATGGCAGACATTGGTCTGAGACACTCCCTCGACAGGGAGTCAAGGGCCACCTCTCGGAAAAGGCCCGGGCCTGGCAATTATACAGGTGAATCTACAACAGAACAACTCATGAAACAAGAGCAGAAATCTCAACTTCTTAGTCTTTTCATCCTGAATCTTCCCCAGTCTGCAGAAGGCCAAAAATTATGATTTTCCTTCTTTATCTGGCTGTTATCTTTGAATATTTATCTTGTGTCTTGAAGAACCTCTTGTAGAGTCTGGTTTGTAGACCTGTCTGGTCTCCTGTGAACCTGTCTGGTCTCCTGTGAACCTGTCTGGTCTCCTGTGAACCTGTCTGGTCTCCTGTGAACCTGTCTGGTCTCCTGTGAACCTGTCTGGTCTCCTGTGAACCTGTCTGGTCTCCTATGAACCTGTGAACCCTTCTGCTCCCTCTTCTGTTCCCCGCAATTGCTCAACATTCTCGGTTATCCATATCCTCTTTCATTCTTTGAGGCCGCCGCCATTGTTACTTACCAATCAACCTCTTTCTCCCTTGCACGTCCTTTTCTTAGTGTGTCCTTTTGTTTGTTTTCTTTCTAAGAGTCTTCAGTTACTCGCCCACCTCAACTTTCCTTCTGAGTAACAACGTGTAGCCAGCAACAGCTCTCCTCCTCCTTCCTGCTGCTCCTCGCCCTCTTCTCTCCCGTATGTTCCTTCTATTCTCGCCTCTTATTGGGTAACCCATCCTCTGTATTTCCTTACACAGACCTTTCCTTTCTTCTCTCTCTCTCTCCCCTCCCCTCTCCTCTCTCCCCTCTCACACACACACACCACACACACACAGTAAAACAACACCATTTACTAAAGTGAAGAGTGGTATATAATATATAATATAAAATATATATATATATATATATATATATATATATATATATATAATATATATATATATATTATATATATATATATTATATATATATATATATAATATATATATATATATATATATATTATATATATCCTGAAACAACCTGCCCTCTTTATGTCTCCCTCCACTCCAATCACTCTCTTCTCCCCATCACTCCCCATCACTCCCCATCTCCCCTCATGCTCACGTAGATCTTGCAAAACTTTTAGTAATTATTTTTTGCCAGTAAGTTAAGCAGCAACTGGACCAACAAACACCATTACTACATAATGTTTCTTTCTCTCTTTCTCTTTAGTTTTCACTTTCTTCCTCTCCCTTTTCTTTCTTTAGCTGCTTTTTTTTTTAATCCGCTCTCTCCCCTTTCCTCCTCTAGTCCATCAGATGTGAGACATCAATAAACTCGGGTGTAGGACGTCATTCAACCCAGGTGTGGAACATCAGTCACTTCAGATGTGCAATGTCAATCAACCCAGTTAAGGAACCTCAAACTTCCTATAGCTGGACAAAAGTCCAGCTATAGGACAAAAGTCACCCCAATTAGAGTACATCAATCAACCCAGGTATGGGACCTCAGTCATACTAGACACAAAACAGCAATGAAATGAGATAGTGTACATCAATCAAGTATTACTTTACATATGACCATGAGAACTGTTATCACCTTGTCAACAGTGTAATACCTGTGTAACATATACTGTGATAATCCCATTTTATAGTCAGGCTCTCTAGCCAAGCCTTAAGTCACGTTAGTACCTCGCACGTAGGCCTAAGAGGCCTCCCTTCACTCTCCACTAGACCTAGGGAGCAGGCAGACGGACAGGCCGGATTCCCCCACGAATACCCAATACAACGACTCTGTAACAGTTCACAGTTATATTTCTAGCTACCATCACTTGTTATATTGAACTCTAACAACGTTGTGGTATGTTTACCAAGTGTTGATCTACCAGCACCTACGCACCTGACAAACACAGTCAAACATACTGGCAAATTGTGGAACCAAAGGAAATCTAAAGGAGGAGGAGGAGGAAGAAGAGGAGAAGGAAGAAAAAGAGGAAGAAGAGGAGGAGATGAGCTATTATCATACCTCAACTTATTTCAAAGTGCAGTTAGATATAAGGAATACTAACCACCCACAACAGATGGCTAACACCCAGGTAGGTAAATAGGAGCAACAGGTGTGAGGAAGGCTCCTCTACACATCTCTCTATTCGTCCAAGAATGAGCCCGGGTCCTTCGGTTGTGACCCAAGGCACTGTGTTTACTCATTATCTTAAAGACTACAACGGACGAAAAATCTTGGATGCGTAAAGCTAAAATAAAACCCGCAATTTAAAAAAATGATAAGTAATTTTAGGTTCAATATTCGTTCCATAATTAGTGTTTAAACATCAAAAAATGAACCGGAAACAAGTGTAAATCCTCGTACGTCCGGCAGCCCAGGCCGTGCTGCAGGGAGGAGCATGATTGGCTGGAGGTCCCAGGAGGCAGCCAATGAACGTGACCAAGCGGCCTAGTGCTGTCCAGAGTGCTGGCGCCACGCAGCGCACGTACCGCACTCCCAGCAACATCTTACGTCACGCACCAAAATCCTTACGTCAGTACGTCGTAATGTGGCAAGGAGAGTTATCGTTTGAGTCTGCTTCTTCGTTTCTTCACGAAAATAATGATAAGAGTCGGTATCTACATGAACAGTGAAGGAGTTCACAGAAATCACAAAAATCGTGAAAGAAGTTTCAAACATCGTGAGAGAAGTCTCAAACATCGTGAGAGAAGTCTCAAACATCGTGAGAGAAGTCTCAAACATCGTGAGAGAAGTCTCAAACATCGTGAGAGAAGTCTCAAACATCGTGGGCTTACAAGTAGTATTGTAATTCATATTTTCTTCTCTCTCTTTCCAGCAGGTTATCCTGGTAATGTCTGTAGAATGTGTAGCACTACCACCAGTACACTCGTAGTGCTACCACTACCACCAGTACACTCGTAGTGCTACCACTACCACCAGTACAATGGTAGTGCTACCACTACCACCAGTACAATGGTAGTGCTACCACTACCACCAGTACACTCGTAGCGCTACCACTACCACCAGTACACTGGTAGTGCTACCACTACCACCAGTACAATGGTAGTGCTACCACTACCACCAGTACAATGGTAGTGCTACCACTACCACCACTACCACAATCTAATCGGAAGTCCAACTTGCATGCACAGGAATCCTGATCGCAAGATGCATACAGCTATGAGGGAACCTTTACCAAATTCAACTTCAACAACAAGAGCATCATCTGGGATCAGGTAAACTATGCCCTAAATGAAACATGCTGGGAGGATATCTTAAATTACATGGATCCTAACCAATGCCTCGAAAAGATCACCCTCCTGGTAGCTGAAGTATGTTCAAGGTATATTCCTATAAGACAAAAGAAAAGAAGTAAACTGGAGAGAGAGAGACGCTCCCTCTACAGGAGAAGACGAAGAATCATTGAGCTCCTCAAGAATGCCAGATTATCTGATACACGGAAGGAAGTGCTAACCAGGGAAGTGGAAAATATTGAGCTAAAGTTAAAGGAGTCATACAGGATCCAGGAGAGACAAGAGGAGCTAAAAGTGATTAATGAAATTGAAAGAAATTCGAAATATTTCTTTTCATATGCCAAAAACAAGTCAAAAACCACTTCTAGTATAGGGCCCCTGCTCACACAAGACGGATCCTACACAGACGACAACAAAGAAATGAGCGAGATACTGAAACTGCAATATGACTCAGTGTTCAGTGAGCCACTAACCAGTCTAAAGACAGACAATCCAAACAATTTTTTCATGAATGAACCTCAAAACCCTGCCAGTGTAGGCCAGATTTATGACATAACCCTAATTCCACTAGACTTTGAGAAAGCCACCGACGACATACCCATGCACTCAGCCCCAGGCCCAGACTCGTGGAACTCGGTGTTCATTAAAAACTGCAAGAAACCCCTCTCACGGGCCCAAAGTATTCTATGGAGATGGAGCTTAGACACAGGCGAGATTCCACAGTCACTAAAAACAACAGATATAGCCCCACTCCATAAAGGTGGCAGCAAAGCAGTAGCTAAGAACTATAGACCAATAGCTTCAACGTCCCACATCATAAAAATCTTTGAAAGAGTTCTAAGAAGCAGGATAGCAAACCACCTGGACTCCCAAAAATTGCACAACCCAGGGCAACATGGTTTTAGAGCAGGTCGCTCCTGCCTTTCGCAACTGCTTGACCACTATGATATGGTCCTAGATGCACTGGAAAACAAACAGAATGCAGAGGTAGTATACGCAGACTTTGCAAAAGCCTTTGACAAGTGCGACCATGGTGTAATAGCACACAAAATGCGTGCTAAAGGGATAACCGGCAAAGTAGGCAGATGGATCTTCAACTTTCTAACCAATCGCACACAAAGAGTAGTGGTAAACAGAGTTAAATCAGATGCTGCCATAGTGAAGAGCTCTGTCCCACAAGGCACAGTACTCGCACTTATCCTGTTCCTTATTCTCATATCAGACATAGACAGAGATGTAAACCACAGCACTGTATCGTCTTTTTCAGAAGATACTAGGATCTGCATGAGAGTGTCATTCATTGAGGACACGGCAAAGCTCCAAGAAGATATAAACCAAATTTTCCAATAGGCAACAGAGAACAATATGATGTTCAATGAAGACAAATTCCAACTACTCCGTTATGGAAAACTGGAGGAAATAATAACTAGAACTGAGTATACTAAAAACTCTAATCACACAATAGAGCGGAAAAGTAATGTGAAGGACCTGGGTGTGGTAATGTCCGAAGACCTCACCTTCAAGGACCACAACAATGCCACGATCACATCTGCTAGGAAACTGATAGGATGGATAATGAGAACATTCAAGACAAGAGATGCTAAGCCAATGATGATCCTTTTTAAATCACTTATTCTCTCTAGGCTGGAATACTGCTGTAAAATTAACATCCCCATTCAAGGCAGGTGAAAATTGCAGAGCTAGAGAATGTACAGAGAACCTTTACTGCACGTATAAGTTCCATCAAACACCTTAACTACTGGGAGCGCCTGGAAGCACTTGACTTGTACTCATTAGAGCTCAGGCGAAGAGATTTTTAAACCAAAACCACGGGTGGGGTTTGACCCCGCGGTCAGAGAGTCTAAAAAATCCAACCTCCGCCCTGGATTTTTGAGACTCTCTGACGCGGTTTCAAACCCCCCCCGTGGTATGGTTTGTTTGCAATTTTGTCATTACGTTTTTCGTGGTCATGAGAGAAAAACATATTGTGTTTTAAAGATAAAATCAAAACTCTCCCACCTTGGAAGTTTCTGGAGGGACTGTTCCCTAAATGCAAAAAGGGGAAAATACTCCATAAAAGAAAAAAGACTTGGCGGGCGATGCAACATCCCCCCAGTGAAAAGTGGGGGCGCCCACGGGTACACAAGAGAAAACACAAAAAGGGTGCCCGGGGCCCAAGACTGTTCAACAGCCCCCCACCACAAAAAGGGGCCAAATGGTAAAACCCCAGGTTGTCTTCAAGGGGGAGCTGGACATATCCCTTTAAAAACGGTTCCGGTTTCAGCCGGGCGGGGTGGGTTAGTACGTTGGGTTTGGGTTGAAACCCCCCGCAGTAACAGCCTCGTTCTTCATGGCCCTGACCACCGGGGGGCCCCGGCCCTTGGACCGCTCCGGGGGGGCGTTAAATCCCCGGGAATCCCCTCCGGGTACCCCCCTCCAGGTAGTACACTTTAGTGCTACCACTACCAACCCAAGTAAATTTGGTAGTGCTCCCAAACAAACCCACCATACACTAAAAAGTCCCAACCACCAGTAAAGGGTAGTGCTACCACTACAACCATTAAATGGTAGTGCTACCACTACCCCAGTACAGTGGTAGTAAAAACCATACCACCATTTAAAATTGGGTAGTGCTAACTACCACCAGAAACAAGTAGTGTCCCAAACCTACCACCGGGACAAGGGTTTAGGGGCAAACCACTCCCACCGGTACACTCGTAGTGTACCACTACCCCCAGTACAATGGTAGTGCTACCACTACCACCGGTACCCCGTAGGGGCAAACCCCCTCCCAAACCATTAAAATTTTGGTGTGCTACCACTACCCCCCAGTAAAACCGGGTAGTGCTTACCAACCCCACCGGTTTTTTAACCCCCCCCCCCCTGTTTAGTGGCTATCACTACCACCAGTACAATGGAAGTGCTACCACTATCACCAGTACACTGGTGGGCTACCATACCACCAGAAACATGTTAGTGCTACCACTATTCACCAGTACACTGTTAGTGCTACCCCTACCACCATTTACATTTGTAAGTGTATCACTACCACCAGTACAAGGGTAGTGCTACCACTACCCAGTAACTGTTATGCTCCCACAAAAAAAACCAGTACATGTTAGTCCCTTCCCACTCCCCAACCATTTACACTGTTAGTGCTCCCTTACCACTAGTCCCCTTTTTAAGGGCTACCACTACCACCAGTAAAAATTGGTAGTGTTTCCACTACCACCAGTACATTGGAAAGTGCAAAACCACAAACCCCCAGTACATGATTTTTGCTCCCAAACCCCCACCATTTCAATGGTAGTGCTACCACCCCCACCAGTACACTGGTAGTGCTACCACTACCACCATTACAAGGGAAGTGCTCCCATTTAACCCCCCAGTAAAACGGTAGTGCTCCCATACCCTAATCCCCCCCGGGGGAAAAAGTCCCCCCAAAATTTTGGGGTGGGGGGGCTCCCCCCCAATTTTTGAGGGGGGGGCTTCCCCCCTTTCCCCCTTTTTTTTACCCCTAACCCTTTTTCTCCGGGTCCCCCCCTTCCCCCCTGATCCCCCCCCGTTTTTAAATTAAAGCGGGGGGGGTGGGGGGGGGGGGGGTTGCCAAATTTACACATAAATCAAGGGAAATTTCCCCTTTCGCACTTAAATTTACTCAAGTCTGAAACAGTCATAGGAAACTTGATCCGTTAGATGGAGCGCGCCCCCCGAGATAATTTTAAGTATGAGAAATATTGAAAAAAAATCGAAAAAATTTAAATTTTGGGGAACCCCCAAAATTGATCCGAGGACGGGGTGATGCGGGAGAAGGGGGGTACCTGGGAAAAAAGGGGGGAGTAAAAAAGGGGGTTAAAAAAAAAAAAAAAAGGGGGGAGGAAACCCCTAGCCAAAAATTGGGGGGGTCAGGGCCCCCCTCAAATTGTTTTTTGGGGGGCAAACCTAACGTCACTGAGAGAATACTGGGGAACACTACCCTGTACTGGGGGAAACCCCCCCCGTGTATGGTGACAAATACCAGTGTTCTGGTTTTCCACAACCGGGGTATGGTGGGCACTAAACCCGTGCTGGTGACACTTCCCAGTGTACTGGTGACACTTTCAAATGTAAATGGTGACACTACCAGTGTTTTTTTTTCTTTGGGGAAAAACTACCAGTGTAAATGGTGACACTTTCCAATGTTTTGGTGACACTACCCGTGTAAATGGGGAACCCCTACTGTGTACTGGTGACACCAACCCGTGGGTTTCTGGTGACACTACCAGTTTTATGGTGAACCCTCCAGTGTACTGGTGACACACCCAGTGTACTGGTGACACTACCGTGTACTTGGGGGGCCCCTAACCAATGTACTGGTGACACACTATGTACTGGTGACACTAACCCGTGTACTGGTTAACTTTCCAGGGACTGTTGACCCTAAACCCCCTTTTATGGTGACACTTTCCATGTACTGGTAACCCCTACCCGTGTACTCGTGACACTACCAGTGTACTGGTAACATACCAGTGTAATGGTTTACACTACCAGTGTACTGGTGAACTCCAGTGTACTGGGAAAACTACCATGTTTCTGGTGAAAACTACCCTTTACTGGTGACACCCCACCAGTGTAATGGTGACACTTTCCAGGTACTGGGAACCCACCCCGTGTACTGGGGACACTACCATTGTATGGTTTAAAACACCAATGTACTGTAACACAACCCTTTTACTGGTGACACTACCAGTGTTTCTGGTAAACACTACCCGTGTTTCTGGTTTTACACACCAGTGTACTGGTAAAAATACCCGTGTACTGGTGACACTTTCATAACGGTGACACTACCATTTTTACGGTAACACTACCCCGTGTACTGGTGACAACCCGTGTACTGGTGAAAACTCCGGTTACTGGTGACCCCCTACCAGGGTTTCTGGGAACACTACCAGTGTTTTCTGGTGACACTACCCTGTACTGGGGGAAATTTCCAGGTACTGGTAACACTACCAGTGTACGGAACACTTACCATTTTTGGTGAAAACTACCAAATGTAAATGGAAAAATAACCCCTTTTACTGGGGACAAATTTCCTGTATGGTGACACTACAGTGTACTGGTAACACTCCAATGTACCCTTTGGGAACACCAAACCCGTGTAAAAGGGGAAGACTACCAGTGTTTTGGTGGGCACTACCAGTGTAATAATGGGGCCCCTACCCGTTTACTGGGAACCAAACCCGTTTTACTGGGGGACCATCCTTTTACTTTGGGAACACTACCCGTGTACTTTTGGGAACACACCAGGGACTGGGGGGACACTACCAGTGTAAATGGAAAAACTACCAGTGTTTCTGGGACCTACCATTTTTATGGGAAACACTACCAGGTACTGGTGACACTACCAGTGTACTGGTGACACAAACCCGGTAATGGTTACACTACCCGTGACTGGTGACATACCATTTATGGTGTGGGCACTAAACCCGTGTAATGGGTTTACACTACCAGTGTACTGGGACACTACCAGTGTACTGGGGACACCCACCCTTTTACCTGGTGACACACCAGGTATGGTGGGCACTACCAGTGTACTGGAACACCCTTGGGACTGGGGACACAACCCCGTGTTTTTGGTTGGGCACTACCGTGTATGGTGACCCCTACCAGTGTACTGGGGACACTACCAAATGTAAATGGGGAACATCCCCGTGTACTGGGTAAAATACCCGTGTATTTGGGAACACTACCATTACTGGTGACAATACCAGTGTACTGGTGCCCCTCCAGTGTACGGTTTAAAACTACCAGTGTACTGGTAACACTACCAGTTTTACTGGTGACACTACCAGTGGGACTGGTTTACACTACCAGTTACTGGTAACACACCAGGTATGGTGCACTATCTTTTACTGGTAACACTACCCGTGTACTGGTAACACACCAGTGTACTGGGGGAAAACTACCGTGTACTGGTTAACACTTAAAACCCGTGTACTGGTGACACTACCCGTGACTGGGAAAACTACCAGGTACTGGGGGACACTATGTACTGGTTTACACTAAACCCGTGTTCTGGTGGGCACTACCCGTGTACTGGGGACACTACCATGGTAAATGGGGACACTACCGTGTTCGGGGGACACTACCATGTACTGGTTACACTACCAGTGTACTGGGGACACTACTTGTACTGGTGACACTACCCGTGTTTCTGGTGACACTACCAATGGCTGGTGACACTACCAAATTTTACTGGTGACATCCATTTTATGGAAAATCCAGTGTACTCGTGGGCACTCCAGTGTATGGGAAAAAACTTTCCAGTGTACTGGTGACCAACCCGTGTACTGGTGACATACCCGTGTACTGTAACCCCTACAGTGTATGGTGACCCCTACCAGTGTACTGGTGGGCACTACCAGTGTACTGGGGAACCTACCAGTGGGACGGGTTTAACCCCTACCAGGGGTACTGGTGGGGCCCCTACCAGGGGTACTGGTGACACTACCAATGTAATGGGAAACTTTCCAGTGTACTGGTGCACACCAGTGTTTGGTTTAAAACACCCGTGTACTGGTGACACCCACCATGTTTTGGTAACACTACCAGTGTACGGTTTACCCTTTCCGTGGGACTGGTGACACTACCAGTGTACTGGTAACCCTACCAGTGTACTGGTGACACACCAATGGGACTGGTGGGCACTACCATTGTACGGTGACACAAACCCGGTACTGGTAAAACTACCAGTGTTGGGACACAACCCGTATACTGGGGACAACCCACCGTGTAAATGGTAACACTACCAGTGTACTGGTAAACACTACCCGTGTATTTGGGGGACACTACCATTTTACTGGTAAAACTACCAATGGGAAATGGTGACACTACCAGTGTTTCCCGGGGACACAAACCCGTGTACTGGTAACATACCAAAATTTTACTGGTAACACTACCGTGTACTGGTAACACTACCCGTGTACCCGGTAAGACTACCAGGTACGAGTGGGCAATTTCCAGTTTTAATGGTGACACTACCAGTGTTCTGGTAAAAACTACCAAATGTACTGGTGACACTATCGTTTACGGTAAAACTACCCGTGTATGGGAACACTACCAGTTGGGGGGATTGGGGCCCCTACCAGTGTAAATGGTGAAAAACCAATTACTGGTAACACTTTTCCGTGGGAAGGGGACACTACCAGTTTTACTGGTAAACCCACCATTTTACTGGTTACACTTTCCAGTGTATGGAAAACTTCCAGTGACTGGTGACCCTACCAGTTTACTTGGGGAAAACTACCAAATTTACAAGGGAACATACCAGTGTACTGGTTACACTACCAGGTACTGGTGACATACCAAGGGACTGGTGACAATTTCCAGTGTACTGGAAAATTTTACCCTGTACTGGGGACATACCAGGGGGTACGGTGGGCACTACCAGTGTACTTTTAAAAACCAGTGGTTTCGGGAACATACCCGTGGGATGGGGACACTACCAGTGTACGGGAAACAACCAGTGACTGGTGCACCCCCATTTTAAATGGTGCACACCAGTGTACTGGTAACACCCAAAGTTTCTGGTAACACTAAACCCGGGGTACGGTAAGACTAACCCGTGTACTGGGACACTACCAGGGGTAATAATGACACTACCCCGTGTACTGGTAACACTACCAGTGTCCCGGGGACACTATCAGTGTACTGGTAACACTACCGGTACTTTGGGAACAAACCCGTGTACTGGTGACACACCAGTGTACTGGTAACACTACCAGTGTACTTTGGTTTACACTACCAGTGTAAAAGGTGACAAATACCAGGTAAATGGTTTTACACTACCAGTGTTTAAAGGTGACACTACCAGTGTACTGGTGACACTCCAGTGTAAGGTGACACTACCAGTGTTTGGTGACACTACCCGTGTACTGGTGACACTCCCGTGTACTGGTGACACTACCAGGTGTACTGGGTAACACTACCAGTGTTACGGGTTTGACACACCAGTGTACTGGTAACACTACCAGTGTATGGTGACACTCCAGTGCACTGATGACACAAACCAGTGTACTGGAACATTTAACCAGTGCACTGGACACTACCAGTGCACTGATAAACACTACCAGTGTACTGGTAACAATATCATTGTACTGGTGACACTACCAGTGTACTGGTGACACTACCAGTTTACTGGTGACACTACCAGTGTACTGGTGACACTACCAGTGTACTGGTGACACTACCAGTGTACTGGTAACACTACCAGTGACTGGTGACACTACCAGTGTACTGGTAACACTACCCAGAAACTGGTGACACTACCATTGCACTGATGACACTACCAGTGTACTGGTAATACTACCAGTGTACTGGTGGCACTACCAGTGCACTGATGACACTACCAGTGTACTGGTAACAATATCATTGTACTGGTGACACTACCAGTGTACTGACACTACCAGTGTACCGGTAACACTACCAGTGTACTGTTGACACTACCAGTGCCCTGATGACACTACCAACGTACTGTAACAATATCATTGTACTGGTGACATTACCAGCGTACTGGTGACACTACCGGTGTATTGGTGGTACTGGTGACACTACCAGTGTACTGGTGGTAGTTGTTACACTACCAGTGTACTGGTGGTAGTGGTTACACTACCAGTGAAACTGGAGTACGGGGTGACACTACCAGAGTACTGGTGGTAGTGATAGCACTCCAGTGTACTGGTGGTAGTGGCAGTACTACCAATGTACTGGAGGCAGTGGTAGCACTACCAATGTACTGGTGGTTAGTGGTAGCACTCCCAAAAGTATTGGTGGTAGTGGTTTTGCACTACCAGTGTACTGGGGGTTTAGTAAGCGTACTACCAGTGTACTGGTATTTACTGGTTGACACTACCAGAGTACTGGTGGTAGTGATAGCACTACCAGTGAAACTGGTGGTAGTGGCATTACTACCAATGTACTCGAGGCAGTGGTAGCACTACCAATGTACTGGTGGTAGTGGTAGCACTACCAGTGTACTGGTGGTAGTGGTAGCACTACCAATTTTGTTGGTGGTAGTGGTAGCACTACCATTGTACTGGTGGTATTATCAGTGTACGGGTGGTAGTTGTAGAACCTACCAGTGTACGGGCGGTAGTGTTTCCCCCTGGAGAAATACCTGGAGAGTGATTCGGGGTCAACGCCCCCGCGTCCCGGCCCCACGACCATTCTTGCAGTGGTCTGATCAACCAACGCGGTCTGATCAACCAACGCACAAACCACACCCCGGCTACCAGGTACTGACGTGAAGACAGCAGGGGTCTATTGGTAATTCGCATTATAATGATGGGAGGCAGTTGAACAGTCTTGGGCCCCTGATGTTCACTCAGGCGTCTTGTTTTTCACTGGGAATATGCTGCACCGTTTGCAGAGTCTTTTGCTTTCCTGGGAAAAATATTTGTGTGGCATATCTCGGACTAGTCCGTCTAGGATCTTCGAGGTTTAAATTATGATGTACCTTTCTCGCATGTGTTCCAAGGACTACAGGTCAAGGAACTTCAGACCGGTTGCAGTAATTGAGGTACTTCACTGTTTTCATAAATGAAGGGAAAGTTGTCTGTATATTTTCCATCTCTGCAATTTTGCCTGCCTGGATCCTCTGACATTACCACTCCTAGGTCCTTCACATTAATTTCCCGCCTTCCTGTGTGGTTAGAATTTGTTTTATACCCGGACATAACTTTTATTTCCCCAGTTTTCCATAGCGGAGTAATTGAAATTTGTCTTCACTGAACATTATATAGTTTTCTGTGGACCACTGAAGAGTTAATTTATGTATGTGTTAGAGCTGCAGAAACCTCACTGGATGACTCTCACATATGAGTATCAGGGAAAATGATTTGAGTGAGTACCAGTGTGAGTATGTGTGTGTACCCACCCATATGTGGTTGTAGGGTAAAGTCACGGCTCCTGGCGCCTCCTCTTCTCTGGTCGCTACTAGGGCCACCCCTCTCCCGGCTACAAGAGCCTAGTCGTACCTCTTCTTAAAGCTGTGTATGGTCCCGCCTCCACCATTTCACTCTCCAGATTATTCGACTTCCCGACAACTCTAAGGCCGAAGAAATATTTTCATCATCCCTCTGACATGTGAGTTTTCGTCTTCCAGGTGTTTCACTCTTCTTCCCATTTCCCATCTTAGAAATATTCTGTCCCTGTTCACCTTCTCAATTCCTCTCATTTTTTGCAAGTTATTATCATATCCCTACCCAGTCCTCCTGCCCTCCGGTGTAGTTAGGTTGAGATCCCCTAACCCCTCCTCATAGGCCATACTCCTTAGCTCCGGGACTAGTCTTGTTGCAAAACTCTGCATCTTCTCCAATTTCTTGATGATGGGCCCGGTGTGGGGTTTCCCTACTGTACTGCATACTCCAATACAGGCCCGACGTACACGGTGTACAGAGTCTTTAACGATTCCTTTCTAAGGTGTCGAAACGCTATTTTTAGGTTTGCCAGGCACCCACGTGCTGCAGCAGTTTTTTTGGCTGATGTGAGCCCCAGGAGATGCGCCGGTATTATACTCATCCCAAGATCCTTTTCCTTGAGTGAGGTTTGCAGTCTTTGACGCCATAGTATGTACTCTCTCTGCAGTCTTGTTTGACCTTCCCCAATCTTCATGACTTTTCACTTGGTGGGCTAAACTCCCATTTGTTGGACCAGTTTTGCAGCTTGTCCAGATCCCTCTTAGTCCACCTTGTTCTC